>AP025066.1:7598877-7688934 GCA_036186865.1 Eustoma russellianum | reverse complement strand
ACCACTAGAGGGGGGGGGTGAATAGTGGATTAGCGGAAATTACACTATAATTACCTTCAAAAACTTGTTTGAAGACCCCTTTGCCTCTTTAACCTCAGATTCTGGATTTTTCAGAACCAGTTCACCGTTTTGATTGCTTTGGTTGAACCACTTATACACCTGTGCAAGCTCTCAAACTTGGCAGAGATCAAGTTTAGAATATTTATAGTATGTCATAAAAATTTCAGTCAATTCCAAGCAAGTTTGCACGTTCAAATAAGCAAGATAAGTAAAGTGTGCAATTCTGACAGTTCCAGGCAGAATGTTAGCTTAACTTCAAACAATGATATCTCAAAATCTACCCGTGCTATTTTGATGAATCTTATGTCAAATTAAACCTCAAGATGTCTAGTTTAATTTGATATAAGGCTCACTCCAAGATTCGAAGGATAGCCTATTCAAATTGCACAAGTTTGCACACTGGTCAGAACTGTTCACAGAATGTAGCAACAATTTTGTGAAGACGATTTGAATGAGCTAAACTCCTCAGAATTTAGTGATTCTTGCGGCTACTGAAAGCTAACACATTGAAGTATAACATATCCAAAATTCATGCAATTCTAAGACTGTTTGCTTGTTCAATTATACGTGCCAAGTTAGTGTAAATCTCAGGCAGAAAACAGTAAGTGCAGGAAATAAGTAAAGAACACAAGGAATTATCCTGGTTCGGTCAATGTGACCTACTCCAGTCCCAAGAGACACCTTCTCTTGGATTTCACTAAACACCAAACACCAATATCACCTTACAAAGCCAAAGGAAGAAGCTTTTCACCAACTTCTTCAAGTGACTTCACCAAAACAGCAACTAGTTTCACCTTTGCACCTTTGCACCTTTTGATCACCTCTAAGGAGTAAGCTTTATACACCAGCTTCTCCCTTACAATATGTAGTTTGAAAGGTGTTGAAATGACAAGAAATGAAGAACTATACAATCATAAAGCTTGCTACAAATGTGTTCTTCAATAGAGAAGAGAAGAAGAGAAGAATGGAGACAAAGAGCTGATTTGTCTTGCTTGCTTTCTTTGCTTTCGTTGGTGTGTCATTCTTCTTCAACCTTGGGAGCTATTTATAGCCAAGAGATCAGCCTTTAGGCTCCTCAATATAGCCGTTTGAAGTGTGGATAAAAGGAGAAAATTCAGCACCTTTTTAGCTATCCAAATGAGACTTATCTTTGGTTGCTTTGAAATGGTCTTTCACCTTGACTTTTATCCTCTTATGGCCGTTGGAATGAGATGAAAATTGTCTCTATTTAAACGTTAAAAAATCAGCTCCAATCATCAACATCCATGTGTAAATAACTTGCCATGTATGCAGCTGATTTGGCATATGTTTTTGAACAGATTTTTGCTCCTCATTTGAATATCAAAATGACGTTGAAAAGGCTCCTCATTTTGAATAATAAGTGACGTTGAAAGGGCCTTGAAGATAGGCATTGGATAATAGGTCAAATATAGATAGAAATCAGCCAAGTTTGTTTGAGAATAAGTCTTCAATTTTGAATCACATAGCCGTTGCCTTTGGTTGAAGAATGAGAAAATTCAGCTAAGCCTTTGAATTTGACTTGGTCTTCAATATTTTGAACATATATAGCCGTTTGCTATCTTCCTTGGTTGAGAGATTTTTGCTCCAACTTTGAACCAAAATAAACGTTGGAATCAAATAGAAATCAGCCTTAAACTTTTGAATCATATAGCCGTTTGTATCAAGATAGTTTTGCTCCATATTTTAGCCAAAATAGCCGTTGTCATTATCTCCAAGAATATACAAGATAATCACTTAAAATCAGCACCAAAATAGGATGTAATTCATCTTGCCTTGACTTGTTCAAAATCTGAAGTTTGAACATGATATATGCGCCCAAATCCGTATGTAACCATATAATATATAGTCTTCAACATGTAGCATAGAAAACCATATGAAGAATACCAAGAATTCCAAGAAAACCATATGTGAGATAACCATGATATAAGAATTCCAATTGATAGACCATGCTGCCCGTTTCCATAAAAATAGGGCACGTACCATATGTGACATAAACACATATAAACATCATATAAGCAATATATAACATGTTGGAAGACCCATTGGCAAGTGAAAAGACCAGAATACCCCTTAGCACAAAAATAGGAACTTTGTCCTAGGATGAACCTGGACATGGTGCTGCTCTAGATTCATCTTTGCCATGATGTGACATGACTTATAAATGTGTCATATGATCATATAAGTCCGTTGGAAGAAGACCAAATAAGAATGAGAAGTCCAAATGGTGAAATTACCAAAATAGCCCTTATATAGGTCAATAAGCTTCCCACCGGGTCAATTCAGTTTTAACCCGTGCCAAGCATGCCTTTCCTCAGCCAATTAGATTCTAAATTGAATAAGGATCAAGTGGGCTTTTGAATCACTCAATTTGGAGTTCATTTGCTCAAGATATGAACCAAAACCTGCAATAGGATACTAAACCGAACAATTTGCCTTATATTGTAAGTCATGTGACTTCAAGGCTTGGTTAGATCATATTATCAACATGTATTGACATATATATCTTCTAAGATCAGTTTGAACAACATGTATTGGCATATATAATCTAAGATCAGTTTGAACATGTCTTGATTAAGATATGTGATTGAATTGGCCAAGTTCAATCTCATGATCTTAATCAAACTTGTTCAATCTTGATTCATTCAAGCAATTTCACATTTAGCTCATAAGTTCATAAGTTCATGCCTTGCCAAAACAATTTAACATTTAAACGTTACACATACATGCTCACATATGCATCTTCCAATCATTCAAACATGATATATCTATTTGCAATCATCATAACAATTACACATATGCACACATATACATTTTGCACAACAATTACACATATGCACACATATACATTTTGCAATCACTCAAACATAATATATCACAACAGCAACTTGTCTTTCTTTGATGTTATGTACCTACAAATGTAAATAACAACTTAGGTACCCTTTGATTTTGGGTCCTTTCAAGGTTAGACAAGTTAAGTTCATGTTAGTGTACCTTTAGGTACCCAAACTTGAACAACCTTTCTTGGTTTTGAAATGTTAAAATCATGTTGCATATAATGATCAAATAGTGGATTTTGATACATAGAATATGATAGAAAAGGGGCTGCACATTTATGTCTAGTTGGATAAGCATTGTAAGTTCTATATGCATTTGAATGTTGCCTTGTATATGAGTTATATCTTGGCCGTGTATAAGCATGATGTTGTGTGTGTCTAGGCCGTGTGTTGTAAACTGATTTAGGCCGAGAGTATGTCATGTTCTTCACATAAGCATGTTGTTGCATATAAGGCATAACTTGAGCAGATTGCATACTACTTTGTTTAGGCATTCTTGTATACATGATGAGCTACAGCCTAACCTTGTAGATGCAAACACTGACGATGACACCTCATTGCCACACAATGGTCCCATAACAAGGAGTATGGCTAAGAAATTGTTACATTGTGTTGAATCATTCCTTTACAGGCATGAAGAGGATGAGCCAAGCAAAGATGACATCCATTGGGTTTATATGATACAAGCTATGATCTAGTTGTATCAAAAGCATGTTGTACATATCTTTATATGTTCTCTTTAATATTCTTAGTTTGTTAACTTTGTTTTAGGATAGCTTGTGTTGTATTCTTGCCCTAACCTTTCAGGTACACGTTTGGCTTGAAGATGCAAAACCAAACCTGAATTTTGTCCAAACAAAGAAGTGAATTCAAGTAGCTTGCAAGCAAGGTGCTTAACAAGCACTCATGTCAATTTCAGCCTATAATTTCACGTTGAAACAAGAATGAGGAAGCAGCTCAACCTTCAACCAATCAAAAGAAGTCTAGCAAATGATTTATCCAATCACAAACAAGTAGGGAAAATTCAAACAAGCTGCTCCAATCAAATTCAAGGAGAATTTCGGCTGGTTCATAAACTAATATGTTTGAAAATTCAACACAAGGCAAGAACCAATCAAAGCTGAGTTTTATCCAAGCTAGCTGCTCACTCCATAAACCAATCAGAATTTTGGATGAATCTCAAGCAAGAGAAGAACCGTATGTCTAAGGAAAAATGCTTTGAAAATTCAAGCTACAAGTTGCAACCAATCAAAACCAAGATCAAACCAAGCAGCTCAACATTTAAACCAATCAAAAACCTGGCTCAAGACAAGCAAAGAAGGAGGAGGAAGCAACCAGCTCTTGTCAACCGAAAGTTGCTCCAACTTGTTCCAAAAGAAAGCATGTTAATCATAGGCTTGTACTTTGTATTTTAGACCTTGTACTTTCCTTATTTTCGTGTGCTATAAGTAGAATAGAACCTGAATGTAATTAGATTAACACTTATCAAATACAAAAAAAACCAGAATTTCCTTCAAAGGAGTTTTCAACATTTCAAGTTGAGGTTTAAAGCCACCAACGGTTTTCATACAAGTTCCAGCCTAGAACTTGTTTGCATTTACTTCTTTATTTGGTTTACAAGCATCTTAGGGTCTCATAGAGGTTTTAGGTGTGTTGGATTGCCAAAGAGGAAGAGGTTTGGCATAGATTGAGCCAAGAACAAAGGTTAAAGCTTAAAGGGTGTCTTTAAGATGTTCTTTGACATAGCTTGGGTTCAAATCAATTTGGAATAGAGGACAACATCCTTGGCAACGTTTTCAGCCCCCATTTGGCTCATCAATTGGTATCAGAGCTTTGGTTAGTCTTCTATTCATGATTACATTGTTAAATTTGCATATGACATGATGCTGCCCAAAACCGTATGATGTACTGATTTTCATGCCGTTTGAATCTGCTTGTTTAGGTAATGAGATTATGTTTTAAAGTGTTTGTTAGATAGTGTAATATAGTTTGGTAAGTTAGTTAAGTGACAAAACCGAAAACACCCCACAAAAACAACTTAGACTAGACTTTAGTGTTGATAGAACCTGTTTGTATATCTTGAAACAAAACCGTGTGATTGCAGCTTATATGTGTTCACCCTAGCTTAGATATTGTTCATTAGGTCCTAATCTACTAGTTCAAATGGAAGCTTAGATTAGTTCATAAAACTGAAAACTTTGAACAAAAAAAATAGGTTAGTTGATAGTAGTTGAAAAAAAGTTGTTTAAATTCTGTTTTTGTGTTCATGTGTGCAAACTGTTTTGAATGTTCTATATGCTGCCATTTTTAGCTTAGTTGATCTTCATTAGACCTTAATCTAGTAGTTGAAGTGTTAGAGTATTTGAGTCCTTAGAATCAGAAAACTTGAAAAAGAACCACAACTAGAATAGTTGATAGTTTACAAATAGTTAAAAATTCTGTTTTTAGTAACTTAGTGCAAACTGTCCAAACGTTTTCTATACTCCCTTGTTTAGCTTAGATAAACATCATTAGACCTTGATTTAGTAGTTTAAGTGATAGTTTAGTTAAGTCATTAAAATCAGAAAACTTGAACACAAAATAGATTAGTAGGTAGTTAACTAGTAATCAAATAGCTAGAATTCTGTTTTTAGTAACTTTTGTCCAAGCTGTCCAACGTTTTTAGTTCTGCCTTGTTTAGCTTAGTTTAGGCTAGTTTACATCATAGCTTAAGTGTTTTAGTTGGTTGATTAGTTTGGCACTAGAAAACCGAAAACAAAAAAACCAAAACAAGTAGCTTAGCTAAAAGGAGTGTACTGCCTAGTCTTCCTAGTTCAAGTACATTTGTTTGGTAAAACACAAAGACTTGCATCTAGTTTCATTTAGTTAGAATCTGATTGCATCATAAAAACAAAAACCAAACAAAAACAAGTAGGTTAGGTCACTTGAAAACAAAAACAAAACAAGAAAGCATACTTAGCATCAAAACTGATTTTCCATTAAGTACTAGTAACCGGCCATTGTGCACTTCATTTAGGCTCAACTAAATTGCATTTAGCCATATTAGAACTAGTTAGATCACTTGCATCAAAAACAGAAAATAGAAGAAAGAACAAATGCCCAAAAAAAAAACCGTGTGGATCAAAACAACCTTTTAAAGCTCATTTGAAATCTTGCTATATGCTAATAGTCTTATCTTTTTGTTGATTTCAATTGTTTCAAACAACTTGTTGGACTTAGATATATTCTGAAATTTAGGAATTGTTTAAGCCCCACATTGTTAAAGAGCTTTCCCATTGTTGTTTTAGATCAATTTCTGAACTTACATTGCACTATATACAATTTGATCTTGTTGTGATTGTGAATTGAATTCCCACTACATAGTGTTTAGCCGTGTTGTGTACGAGGAACTTTCAAATCCCAAATACAACCAACCTTGTGCAATTAAAGGCCGTGGGCAATGTCTCATGTAGGCCGTGAGCAGTAGTCTCACAACAATCAAGCAAAACCGTCCAAAGAAAGAAAATTAAGCTTGATTGAGAAATACGCGAGAGAAAAGCCAAAAATTGTCAACAAGTAAGAGGCAAGACAAAGAGAGAATTGCACAAGAAAGCCAAGTGAGGAAAAGCCCAAAGTTAAACGTTTCATAAAGGGAAAATCCCGTGCAAAGCTCCAAAGAAAGAAAACACCCAAACCAAACCCCAAAGTGTTGTAGTTTTGAAATATTGAAAGTTTCTAAAGCAAACCCTTGCTAGCACTTTGTTTGTGTGTCTTTACTTTCGCTTTATTACAATTGATAATTGCATATGCTGTAAAGTAAATTGAGGTATTGTCTTAAAACAACCCCGTAGATTTCTTTCAGCCCGAACAACAATTTGACTTCTGTGATTTACTTGAATCTTTAGGAGAAATAGTCCAAGTTGCTGTTTTAAACAATTGTCAACATAAAGTAGAGTATTTGCATCTTGTCAATCTTTTATTTGGCTTTTGAGATTGTTTTCTGAATCATGGGTCCCCAACAGAAAGATAATGCATCATCCCCGTCCCCATCTACTCCTGTTCCATCCCCAGTCCCTGTTACCCTAGAGAATATACAGCAAACACTCACTTTCCTTGTTAATCAATTTGGTTTAATGAGAAGTGACATAGAGGATAACAAACAAAGGATAAACAACGTAGAAAAGCCAACCTCAGATCAAAAGGAACCTAGTATACCTTTTCAAGAAGGCACCTCTTATGCTAATGAATCTTATGTTCAACCTAGAAGAGTCACATCACATAGAGGTAGAAGTCGAGGTCGAGGTAGTAATGGTGGTCGTAGGAACATTTCTTTTGAGGAGAGATTTGATTATCTTCCTGAGTACAATGAAGAACACTATCCGGAAGAACGGTATGATGAACGTCAACCTGATAGGAGTGAACATCTTGAAGAAGAGTTCATTACTACTAAACTGACAATTCCCTCCTTCCAAGGGAAAAGTGATCCTGAAGCTTATCTGCAATGGGAAACAAAAGTAGATCATATGTATTCTTGCACTAACTATTCTGAATTGGCCAAAGTGCGGTATGCAACTTTTGAATTTGTAGATTATGCTTTACTTTGGTGGGAACAATTGAAGAACACCAGGAGAAGAACAAGACAACCTCCTGTTGTCACTTGGTCCGAGCTGAAACAAGAGATGAGGAAGAGATTCATATCTCCTTCCTATGAAAGAAGCGTTTTCCAGAAATTGCAACAACTTTCTCAAGGTAATAGATCTGTCGATGAATTTTATAAAGAGTTAGAACATTTGCTTACCAGGGCTAACATAGACGAAGCTGAGGAAGCCACAATGGCTAGATTTCTAGCTGGCTTGAACAAAGAGATTGCATTCAAGGTGGAACTCACACCTTACTCTGATCTGACTTCTATGGTTCACATTGCTGAGAAAGTGGAGAGACAATTGAAGGTAAAAACTTCCAACCCTTCTTTTCGGACTAATCCTTTGAATTTTCCTAGAACACAGCCCAGGACGCCATTCCGTCCACAACAAGGCCAAGGCCGTGGATTCCAAGGAAAATCAACCCAGAACATCCAAAATCGTCCAAAGTTTCCAATCCCTGATAAAGGCAAAGCCAAGGTGGAAGGTACGCCTAATGTTAAGACTCGTGATATTCAATGTTTTAAATGCTTAGGAAAAGGTCATTTTGCTAATCAATGTCCCAACCCTAAACGCATCATGTTTATTGAAGAGTCTAATGAGTATTATTCTGAGGAAGAATTGGAAGAGAGTGAAGAAAAACAAGAAATTGAGCAAACATGTGAGGAAGAAGAAGAGATTAGTGAAGAGACTAATGAGTGTGAAACAAAAGAGTTCTTAGTTGTCCGTCGAGCCCTAAGTGCCCAAATTAAAACTGAAGAACCTGACATACAAAGAGAGAACATATTCCACATTCACTGTATGGTTAAAAAGAAAGTCTGCACTTTAATCATTGACTCCGGTTCATGTACCAATGTGGCAAGTTTTGAACTTGTTAGGAAACTTGCGTTACCTTTATTGAATCACCCCCATCCTTATAGACTTACGTGGCTTAATGAGTGTGGTGAAGTTAAAGTAACAAAGCAAGCTCTAGTTCCTTTATCAATTGGTGGGTATTTTGCTGAGGTATTATGTGACGTAGCCCCTATGCAATCAAGTCATATCCTATTAGGTAGACCATGGCAATTTGACAACAAAGTTACTTATGATGGTTACCTAAATAGATATTCCTTTAGGCATAACAACAAGCTGTTCAAATTAAATGCCTTACCCCCGCACAAAGTCTTTGAGGATCAACAACGAATGTTAAAAAGCTACAATGATCCAAAAGAAAAGGAATTAGAAAGGATCTTTATCAAAGAACACCAACTAAGAAGTTCTCATCTTAAAGTTGAACCAAAAGAAAGCAAAGTCTCTGCTGAGCCATCCCTAAAGAAAAACGCTTTCTTTGCATCTCAAAGTGAGGTATTCCATGCTATCAATTCAAACAAAAATGTTTATATCTTACTTTACAAAGAAACTCTATTCTCTTCATCTGACATACCATCTACTTTACCAAGTGAAGTTGCATCTTTACTTCAAGAATTTTCTAGCTTGTTTCCTGAAGGAGATTCCCCAGGTTTACCCCCTCTAAGAGGCATTGAGCATCAAATAGATTTCATTCCAGGAGCTGTTCTCCCAAACAGACCTGCCTATAGAGCCAATCCAGAGGAAACTAAGGAAATCCAAAGGCAAGTTGAGGAATTATTGAGTCAAGGTAAAGTAAGAGAGAGTATGAGTCCGTGTGCTGTTCCTGTAATCATTGTCCCTAAGAAAGATGGAACTTGGAGAATGTGTACTGACTGTAGAGCCATCAATAAGATCACTGTGAAGTATAGGTACCCTATTCCTAGGTTGGATGACATGTTGGATATGTTACATGGGTCTAGGTGTTTTAGCAAAGTAGATCTTAAGCAAGGATATTTCCAAGTAAGAATTAGGGAAGGTGATGAATGGAAAACTGCCTTTAAGACTAAGTTTGGATTGTACGAATGGTTAGTTATGCCCTTTGGTTTAACCAATGCCCCTAGTACTTTCATGAGGTTAATGAATGAGGTCTTAAGGAGATTCATAGGGAAATTTGTAGTAGTATACTTTGATGACATTCTTATCTACTCCAAAACCCTAGGTGAACACCTGAACCATCTAAAAGCCGTTTTTGTCACCCTACAGAAAGAGAAGCTGTATGCTAACTTCAAGAAGTGTTCTTTCTGTCTGGAGAAGGTTACATTCTTAGGATTTGTGATTAGTGCTGAAGGAATTGAGGTGGATCAAGAGAAAGTTAAATCCATAACCGAGTGGCCAACCCCTAAGTCTGCTGGAGATATTAGGAGTTTTCATGGATTAGCTAGTTTCTATAGACGTTTTGTGAAAGATTTCTCTACCATAGCTGCCCCCTTGAATGAATTAGTCAAGAAAGATGTAAGATTTGAATGGGGAGAACCACAACAGCAAGCCTTTGAGGAACTTAAGAAACGTCTAACTTCTGCACCCATCCTGAGATTGCCCAATTTTGATGAAATGTTTGAAGTTGAATGTGATGCCAGTGGAGTTGGCATTGGAGCCGTATTGCATCAAGGTAACAAACCTGTTGCCTACTTTAGTGAGAAATTGAAAGGAGCCTCCGTCAATTATTCAACCTATGATAAAGAATTGTACGCACTTGTCCGTTCCTTACAAACTTGGCAACATTATCTGCAACCTAAGGAATTTGTGATTCATACTGATCATGAAAGCCTTAAATATCTAAAGGGTCAAGGAAAACTGAACAAACGACATGCCAAGTGGGTTGAATTCATTGAACAATTTCCATATGTGATCAAGTATAAACAAGGAAAAGAAAATGTTGTTGCTGATGCCTTATCTCGCCGTTATACTTTGATTACTACTCTTTCATGTAACATGTTTGGTTTTGAGTCTATCAAAGAGATGTATCATTCTGATCATGACTTTAGTTCTATATATCAAGCATGCATTGAATCCCCTTTTGCCAAATATTACTTGCATGATGGTTACTTGTTTAAAGAACATAAGTTATGTGTACCAATGTGTTCATTAAGAGAGTTGTTGATAAAAGAAGCTCATGGAGGAGGTTTAATGGGTCATTTTGGCTCGTTAAAGACTTTGGAAACACTTAAGGAACATTTCTTCTGGCCGCATATGAGAGCACATGTTGATAAGATTTGTGACCAATGTATTACTTGCAAGCAAGCAAAATCTAGAACACAACCACATGGATTGTACACTCCTTTACCTGTTCCAAGCTCACCTTGGACTGATATTTCTATGGACTTTGTAATGGGATTGCCCCGATCCAAAACTGGTAAAGATAGCATCTTTGTTGTTGTTGATAGATTTTCCAAAATGGCACATTTTATTGCATGTAAGAAGGTTGATGATGCTGTTCATATTGCTGATTTGTTCTTTAAGGAAATTGTTAGATTACATGGCATGCCACGTACGATTGTTAGTGATAGAGATACAAAGTTTCTAAGTCATTTCTGGCGTGTTTTGTGGAGTAAACTTGGTACTAAATTGCTATTTTCCACAACTGCTCACCCACAAACCGATGGTCAAACTGAAGTCGTTAATAGAACTTTGTCTCAACTTTTACGTGTTGTCATTCAGAAGAATCTAAAGAATTGGGAAGATTGCTTAGCTTACATTGAGTTTGCATACAATAGAGTTGTTCATAGTGGAACATTGCATTCTCCTTTTGAAGTTGTTTATGGCTTTAACCCTTTGTCCCCGCTTGATCTTGTTCCCATACCTGTTCATGAACGTGTTAGTTTAGATGGTGAACGAAAAGCAAAACTTGTGAAAGAATTGCATGAAAAGGTTAAGTCACAACTTGAAGCTAAGAATAAAGTGTATGCCAATAGAGCCAACAGAAATCGTAAGGTTGTTATATTTGAACCTGGTGATCTTGTTTGGTTACACTTGAGAAAAGAAAGATTCCCTAAGGAAAGGGACTCCAAATTGAAGCCAAGAGGCGATGGACCGTTCAAAGTGTTGAAACGACTTGGTGATAATGCCTATGTTCTCGATCTTCCTGAAGAAAGGTATGGCCCTATCTCTAAAACTTTTAATGTTGCTGACCTTTCTCCGTTTAGTATTGATTCAGATTCGAGGACGAATCCTTTTCAAGTGGGAGGGAATGATGAGCTACAGCCTAACCTTGTAGATGCAAACACTGACGATGACACCTCATTGCCACACAATGGTCCCATAACAAGGAGTATGGCTAAGAAATTGTTACATTGTGTTGAATCATTCCTTTACAGGCATGAAGAGGATGAGCCAAGCAAAGATGACATCCATTGGGTTTATATGATACAAGCTATGATCTAGTTGTATCAAAAGCATGTTGTACATATCTTTATATGTTCTCTTTAATATTCTTAGTTTGTTAACTTTGTTTTAGGATAGCTTGTGTTGTATTCTTGCCCTAACCTTTCAGGTACACGTTTGGCTTGAAGATGCAAAACCAAACCTGAATTTTGTCCAAACAAAGAAGTGAATTCAAGTAGCTTGCAAGCAAGGTGCTTAACAAGCACTCATGTCAATTTCAGCCTATAATTTCACGTTGAAACAAGAATGAGGAAGCAGCTCAACCTTCAACCAATCAAAAGAAGTCTAGCAAATGATTTATCCAATCACAAACAAGTAGGGAAAATTCAAACAAGCTGCTCCAATCAAATTCAAGGAGAATTTCGGCTGGTTCATAAACTAATATGTTTGAAAATTCAACACAAGGCAAGAACCAATCAAAGCTGAGTTTTATCCAAGCTAGCTGCTCACTCCATAAACCAATCAGAATTTTGGATGAATCTCAAGCAAGAGAAGAACCGTATGTCTAAGGAAAAATGCTTTGAAAATTCAAGCTACAAGTTGCAACCAATCAAAACCAAGATCAAACCAAGCAGCTCAACATTTAAACCAATCAAAAACCTGGCTCAAGACAAGCAAAGAAGGAGGAGGAAGCAACCAGCTCTTGTCAACCGAAAGTTGCTCCAACTTGTTCCAAAAGAAAGCATGTTAATCATAGGCTTGTACTTTGTATTTTAGACCTTGTACTTTCCTTATTTTCGTGTGCTATAAGTAGAATAGAACCTGAATGTAATTAGATTAACACTTATCAAATACAAAAAAAACCAGAATTTCCTTCAAAGGAGTTTTCAACATTTCAAGTTGAGGTTTAAAGCCACCAACGGTTTTCATACAAGTTCCAGCCTAGAACTTGTTTGCATTTACTTCTTTATTTGGTTTACAAGCATCTTAGGGTCTCATAGAGGTTTTAGGTGTGTTGGATTGCCAAAGAGGAAGAGGTTTGGCATAGATTGAGCCAAGAACAAAGGTTAAAGCTTAAAGGGTGTCTTTAAGATGTTCTTTGACATAGCTTGGGTTCAAATCAATTTGGAATAGAGGACAACATCCTTGGCAACGTTTTCAGCCCCCATTTGGCTCATCAATACATGTAAGCATGGTTTCTAGGTGTATTTACCTTCCTATATGTTGATGCATTTTGCAATCTTTGTGATGAAGGTGGTGTGGGCAGAATAGGTTCATTTCTAAATGCATTTGGCCTATATTTCATGTTGGTTGAAGATGATACAAATGTTGTTTCCTTAGGTGTGTATTCAGCTTCTTTAACATATCCAAGACCTTGTATGCTTTTGAGATGCAATAAGAGTGTCTAACATGTTGGAACCATTCTTAAATTGTTCTAAAGATTTGTTCAAGTCTAGGTTGCATGCTTTTAATGATTCAAATTCAGTTTGTATTTCATGTAATTTAGACTTTAAAACGTTGAAATCAACACATTGCACACATTGCACATTTTCATGTTTGTTCTTAAGTTCCTTAATCTGATTTTGCATTGAACTAATAGTGTTAGATGATTCAAGTTGAAGAACTTCTAGTTGAGAAGTTAGATTCAAGTTAGACGTCTCCAACTTGTTCTTCTCCTCAACTATTCTTTTCTTCTCCTTGGATAGCTTCTTATATCTATCATGCAACTTTTCTAATTCATCCAACAATTCATCTTGAGTAAAATCACATTCAGAGTCAGAATCGAATGTTACCTCATTTGTAGACTTTGAAGCCAAACATGTTTGTGCAACTTCAGGTTCCTCCTCGGATTCGGATGAAGATGTGTCATCCCAAGTGCTTGAACTTACCTTGAGAGCTTTCTTCCTCCTTTGCATAGGTTCTACTCTAGTTTTTGTCCTTGTCTTTTCATCCATGTCACGGTTTTTGTTCTTGTTTGGACAATCATATGAGATGTGTCCTTGTTTGCCACATTCATAACACTTAAGTTCTTTATCATACCATTTACCATCTTGTTTGTTAGATTTCACATTGATAGGGGCAGCTGATTTTGCTTGTCTTTTAGTTGGTCTTTTCTTGAAAAACTTCCTTAAACGCCTAGCTAACAACATTATGTCTTCTTCATCACTTTCATCATCACTTTCATACTCGGCTTGATTAGATGATTCGGGTTCATTTGTTACAAATGCAAGTGATTTAGACTTGTTACTAGTTTCAGCCTTTCTTATATTCAACTTGTTTTCATAAACTTTTAAGGAGCCTATCAATTCATCAAGTTTTATTTGAGAAAGATCTTTGCTTTCTTCAATGGCACTAACTTTGGCATCCCATTCAATTGGCAAACTTCTCAAAACTTTTTGCACTTTTTCTTTCATCAAAAACGTTTTACCAAGGGATTCAAGTGAGTTGTATAAGTTTGTAAGCCTTAAATCCATATCAACAATTGATTCATTAGGCAGTAAATGAAATGTTTCAAGTGTAGTCATTAACATGTTAATCTTTGATTCCTTTACTTGATTAGTTCCTTCATGCTTCATTTCAAGACATTTCCACATATCCTTTGCACTTAAACATGAAGAGACATAGGCAGATTCACTCCTACTTAAACCATTCAACAATAATTGCATTGCTTTAGCATTAAGACTCATTTTCTTTTTATCTTCATCACTCCAATCTTTTCTATATTTCTCAACTTCTCGTGATAAGCCATCAATTATAACATGCTTAGTAGGCACATAAGGTCCATCTTCAATGATAGACCATAAGTCTATATCAATAGCCATTAAGAACAATTTCATCCTAAGTTTCCAATGACTAAAGTTTTCTCCATCAAAAAGAGGTGGTCTTTGTGTGGACATGCCTTCTAATTCTATTTTCATGTGTGACTTAGACATGCTTCTTAGTGTGTGAGAAAACGTTTAAAACACTTATAAGAAGGAAAGAAAGTGTCACCTTGTTGTAGATACCAAATATGAAGAATATAAGACAACCAGAAAATTTCCAGCAACTTTGCAACTTGGAGTGTAAACTGTTTTCAGCTCAAATAAGAATATGGTGCTCAACCTTGCTCTGATACCAATTGTTGGACCTGTATAGCACCACTAGAGGGGGGGGTGAATAGTGGATTAGCGGAAATTACACTACAATTACCTTCAAAAACTTATTTGAAGACCCCTTTGCCTCTTTAGCCTCAGGTTCTGGAATTTCCAGAAACAGTTCAATGTTTTGAGCGCTTTGGTTGAACCACTTATACACCTGTGCAAGCTCTCAAACTTGGCAGAGATCAAGTTTAGAATGTTTATAATATGTCATAAAAATTTCAGTCAATTCCAAGCAAGTTAGCACGTTCAAATAAGCAAGAAAAGTAAAGTGTGCAATTCTGGCAGTTTCAGGCAGAATGTTAGCTTAACTTCAAATGATGATATCTCAAAATCTACCCGTGCTATTTTGATGAATCTTATGTCAAATTAAACCTTATGATGTCTAGTTTAATTTGATATAAGGCTCACTTCAAGATTCGCAGGATAACCTATTCAAATTGAACAAGTTTTGCACACTGGTCAGAATTGTTCACAGAATGTAGCAACAATTTTGTGAAGACGATTTGAATATGCTAAACTCCTTAGAATTTAGTGATTCTTGCGGCTAATGAAAGCTAACACATTGAAGTATAATATATCCAAAATTCATGCAATTCTAAGACTGTTTGCTTGTTCAATTATGCGTGCCAAGTTAGTGTAATTCTCAGGCAGAAAACAGTAAGTGCAGGAAATAAGTAAAGAACACAAGGAATTATCCTGGTTCGGTCAATGTGACCTACTCCAGTCCCAAGAGACACCTTCTCTTGGATTTCACTAAACACCAAACACCAAAGTCACCTTACAAAGCCAAAGGAAGAAGCTTTCCACCAACTTCTTCAAGAGGCTGCACCAAAACTGAAAATCAGCACTAGTTTGTTTCACCTTTGCACCTTTGCACCTTTTGCTCACCTCTAAGGAGTAAGCTTTATACACCAGCTTCTCCCTTACAATATATCGTTTAAAAGGTGTTGAAATGACAAGAAATGAAGAACTA
The DNA here is from genome assembly GCA_036186865.1 of Eustoma russellianum. Classification (NCBI taxonomy): domain Eukaryota; kingdom Viridiplantae; phylum Streptophyta; class Magnoliopsida; order Gentianales; family Gentianaceae; genus Eustoma; species Eustoma russellianum. Next base: position 7,673,078 of record AP025066.1, on the reverse strand, counting down.
TACAATCATAAAGCTTGCTGCAAATGTGTTCTTCAATATAGAAGAATAGAAGAGAAGAATGGAAATAAAGAGCTAATTGTCTTGCTTGCTTTCTTGCTCTTTTTCGTTGGATGCTACTTTACTCTTCACCTTTGGAGCTATTTATAGCCAAGAGGACAGCCTAAAGGCTCCTCAAAGAGACGTTGGAATGGCTTGAGAAATGGAGAAAATTCAGCACTTTTCTAGCTAGTCAAATGAAGCTTATCTTTTGTTGCTTTGAATTGGTCTTCCAGCCGAAATCTTATCCTTCATCTTATCCATTATAAACGTTGGAATTGAGGTGGAAAATGACTCCATTTGAACGTTTAAAAAGCAGCTCCAATCAACAATTTCCATGTGTAAATAACTTGCCATGTGTGCAGCTGAATTGGCATGTGTTTTGAACAACTTTATCTCCTCATTTTGAACACTAAATGGCCGTTGGAATGAGGTGAAAGATAGAGAGAAATCAGCTAGCCTTTGAGTTTGAATTGGTCTCCAATATAGCCGTTTGAATGTAGCTAAAAGATAGAGAGAATTCAGCTTGACTTGGTCTTCAATCATATAGCCGTTTGCATGGTTTTGGTTGAGAGACTTTTGCTTCAAATTTGCTACATTGTAGGACTTGTTTTTGTCACTCATCATAATCTGAATTTTGACCATATATCACACGAAATTTTGCTCCAATTTTGACCCAAGTAGCCGTTGAAATATATGCAAGGATAACCATTTGAAATCAGCACCAAAATAGGATTTGTTTCAACTTGCCTTGACTTGTTCAAAAGCTGAAAGTTTGAACATGATTTGTGCCAATAGCCGTGTGCACACATATAACATATAGTCACTTATGTCTTCAACATGTAGCATAGAATACCATATGAAGAATGCCAAGAATTCCAAGAAAACCATATATGTGATAACCATAACATAAGAATTCCATTTGAGATACCATGCTGCCCATTTCCATAAATATAGGGCATGTACTATATGTGACATAAACACATATAAACATCATATAACCAATATATAACACGTTAGAAGATCCATTGGCAAGTGAAGAGACCAGAATACCCCTTAGCACAAAAATAGGAATTTTGTCCTAGGATGAACCTAGACATGGTGCTGCTCCAGATTCATTTTTGCCATGATGTGACATGACTTATAAATGTGTCATATGATCATATAAATCCGTTGGAAGAAGACCAAATAAGAATGAGAAGTCCAAATGGTGAAATTACCAAAATAACCCTTATAAAGGTCAATAAGCTTCACCGCCGTGTCAACTCAGTTTTTATCCGTGTCAAGCATGCTTTTCCTCAGCCAATTAGATTCTAAATTGAATAAGGATCATGTGGGCTTTTGAATGACTCAATTTGGAGTTCATTTGCTCAAGATATGAACCAAAACCTGCAATAGGATACTAAACCGAGCAATTTGCCTTATATTGTAAGTCATGTGACTTCAAGGCTTGGTTAGATCATATAATTAACATGTATTGGCATATATATCATCTAAGATCAGTTTGAACATGTCTTGATTTAGACATGTGATTGAATTGGCCAAGTTCAATCTCATGATCTTAATCAAACTTGTTCAATCTTGATTCATTCAATCAATTTCACATTTAGCTCATAAGTTCATGTCTTGCACATTATACTTTAAACGTTACACACACATACATGCTCACATATGCATTTTGCAATATATCACAACAATCTACATGCTCACATATGCATTTTGCAATCATTCAAACATGATATATCACAACACGAACAACATAGAGAAAACATTTTCCATATTCATTGCATGATAAATGGTAAAGTGTGCACCATGATCATTGATTCCGGTTCTTGTGCTAATGTGGCTAGCATCGAATTAGTAAGAAAACTGAATTTGCCTATGACTAATCATCCGCACCCTTACAAACTTGCATGGCTAAATGACTGTGGTGAAGTTAGCGTAAGTAAACAAGTTTTGATTTCTCTTAGCATTGGTAGTTACAAAGATGATGTTTTATGTGATGTCGCCCCAATGCATGCTAGTCATATCTTACTTGGTAGGCCATGGCAATTTGATAGACATGTGACATATGATGGTTATTTGAATCGTTATTCTTTCAAATTGAATGGCAAATTGTACAAACTGCATGCACTTCCACCACACAAAGTCCACGAGGATCACCAACGCATGTCCAAGTCTAGAGCCGATCCTAAGGAAAAAGAAGCCGAGAGAAGATTCGTGGAGTGTATGAAAAGTGAGAACAAAAAAACATGAGAGCAAGGGAAAAGAGGTAGTGCCCCTAAGTGTCAACGAGTCCAAAAAGAAGTGTGGGTATTTCGCAAAGAAAAGAGAGGTTACACGTGCACTTTATAACAACCAAACTGTCCTCATCATCATTCCAAAGTCGTGTCAGCTTGCCCTTGAAGAACTCCCACCAAACTTACCTACCTCAGTTGTGTCCCTTATCCAAGAATATGAAGTTCTATTTCCCTCCGAACCACCATCCGGATTACCACCCATTAGAGGAATAGAACACCAAATCGACTTTGTCCCAGGAGCAGTGTTACCCAATCGCCCAGCCTATCGAGCCAACCCCGAAGAAACCAAAGAAATCCAAAGGCAAGTAGAGGAGCTCCTAGCTAGTGGACAAGTTCGAGAGAGTCTAAGCCCATCTGCCGTCCCAGTCATTTTAGTACCCAAAAAGGACAGAACGTGGAGAATGTGTACCGATTGCCGAGCCATAAACAAGATTACCGTCAAGTATAGGTACCCCATACCTAGGCTAGACGATATGTTAGACATGTTGCACGGATCCAAATTCTTCACCAAAATCGACCTTAAGCAAGGGTACTTCCAGGTACGCATTAGAGAAGGGGACGAATGGAAGACTGCATTCAAAACCAAGTTTGGGCTCTATGAATGGTTAGTGATGCCCTTCGGGCTCACCAACGCCCCTAGTACCTTTATGAGGCTAATGAATGAAGTCTTACGTGCGTTCATAGGACGCTTTGTCGTTGTCTATTTCGATGATATCCTAATCTATTCCCACACCATAGAAGATCATCTTGACCACATTAGAGCCGTTTTTGAAAAGCTTAAGCAAGAACAACTTTACGCCAACTTTAAGAAGTGCTCCTTTTTTTTAAGAACGCGTGATTTTTCTAGGCTTTGTCATTTCGGCTGAGGGAGTAGAGATGGATGAGGAAAAGGTTAGGTCAATTGTGGAGTGGCCTATACCTAAGAATGTGATACGAATATGGTTCGTATGTTAATGTTGTCCCGATCTTTCTTCACTCTCCAAACGTCCTTCAAGCCTTGAATGTGATGGACAATGGTGCCAAGCAACCACCTTCCTTCAAGCCTCCAAATTCGTTTGGTTATGTGCGTTTCAATCCGCTCAATCCAACCAGTCACTCCTAATCCTTGGATTGTGGATCACCAACAAGGAACACACAATCCTTAATTGGGTCTAGCCTTGATTTAGATATGTGTAAACCAAAGGAAAAACACAAACTTTTATTCAAGAAAACTCAAGAACAAAAGATACCATAAAACACTAGGGTTTTTAGTTCAATGATGAAAAATAGTCTAACTACTCAAAGAAATGCTAAATGATCTATTTATATGACTACAAGTCTTGTGAGCCATCTCCCAAAAACGGCTAGGGCTTCCTTGGATTTTCCATGTGGCACGCCTCCTTCCTTTGATATGCAAGAAGATGAATTTTGTTAATTTAGGTAAGTTCCCTTCTCTTGGTAAATCCACACTTATTGTCTCAATCATCAATTATTGCATTGTTACCATCCTTCTAGACTTGCCTTGTGCCTCCTTTGCCTTCCTTAAAAACGCCACTCATCCTTTCCTTGTGACACAAGATCTAATTTTGGTAACTTCCTTTTCCTTGAATTATCTCCTTATTTGCTCCAAATCTTCAATTATGACTTCCATAATTCATTCCAATCCTTCCAAGCTGATTTATATCATTATGGAAGGTCTCTTAATCGCCCTTGAAGATGCCTAGGCGGCTGCCCCTTGCCTCAAGATAGCCGAAACCCTAATTTGCATGATTGGGCTTGTTTTGGACTTCTTTCTTGCATCTCTTGTATCTCTTTTTGTGGACTGATTTTGGCAAAACCCAAAACATGAAAGATGCTCCAAATTAAGTCTTCTTCAAGGTCCAGCTGGCTCCATGCACGCCCCATCTCAATTGGAAGCCCAAAATCCCAAAACAGCCTTGTGTGGACAAGCTTGGCCCAAATCTGAGAAGCCCTCCTTTCCAAAGCTCAAAACGTTTGATCCAAGACTTGTAACACCTACAAAACACACTCATACACCAAACATAAGTATTCTAAACAAACGTTAAAAGAAGCAAACGAAAGGACAACTAAAAGCCACAGAAACGGCACCAACAAGTGGACTGACTATCATTGGATAATCAGTTCTTAAGCTCAACAATGAGCACCCATTTAGGAGGAACATCCATTGGTTCATCTTGCACATGTTTGGTTAGAAAAGAGCCAACATCAAAACCAAGTTGAAAACCATTAATCCTCTTGGTTTGGCTCCTTGTCAACGGCCCCTTATGGTTAAGGGCACCTTGTGCAAGCTCCTCATTAGGAGGCTGCTCCTCAGCCTTATCAATCCCCCCCTCCTCAAAAGGATTCGCCCTCGAATCATCAAGATAAAAATGCTCAAAAGGGGAAAGATCACTTACATTGAAGGTGTTGGAAACTGAACCATACCTGTCTGGAGGAAGATCAAGCACGTAAGCATTTGGACCAACCTTTTGAATGACCTTAAAAGGTCCATCTCCTCTAGGCATAAGCTTGGACTTCCTCTCCTTAGGAAATCGTTCCTTCCTTAAATGCAACCAAACAAGATCTCCAGGATAAAACACAACATCTTTTCTATGCTTGTTAGCTTGTTTGGCATACTGTCTATTCTTTCGTTCAAGTTGAAGTTTAACTTTTTCATGCAACTTTTTGATCATTTCAGCTCGTTGTTTACCATCCATGCTAGTATGCTCATCAATTGGAATAGGCAACAAATCAAGTGGGGAATGGGGTAGAAAACCATAGACAACTTCAAAAGGGGAATACAAGGACCCACTATGAACAGCCCTATTGTAAGCAAACTCAATATGTGGTAAACATTCTTCCCAATTTTTCAGATTGCTTTGGATTAAAGCACGCAACATTTGTGACAAGGTCCGATTTACCACTTCAGTTTGGCCATCTGTTTGTGGATGTGCAGTAGTAGAAAACAAAAGCTTAGTTCCCAACTTGCTCCAAAGTACACGCCAAAAATGACTCAAGAATTTACTGTCCCTATCACTAACAATTGTTTTAGGCATGCCATGCAATCGAACAACTTCTTTAAAGAACAGATTTGCAATGTAAGAAGCATCATCTACTTTGTGACAAGCAATAAAGTGTGCCATCTTAGAGAATCTGTCTACCACAACAAAGACACTATCTCTACCACCTTTTGATCTAGGTAAGCCAAGAACAAAGTCCATAGAAATGTCCTCCCAAGGTGCACTAGGTACGTCCAAGGGTGTGTACAAACCATGAGGTTGTGTTTTGGACTTAGCCTGCCTACAAGTGATGCAACTACTACAAACCTTTGCAACATCTGATTTCATGTGAGGCCAAAAGAAATGTTCCTTTAAAGTTTCTAAAGTTTTAAAAACTCCAAAGTGTCCCATTAACCCGCCCCCATGTGCTTCCTTAACCAACAACTCTCGCATTGATCCCTTAGGAATGCATAATCGTTTCTCCTTAAACAAATAGCCATCATGCAAATAAAATTTACCAAAAGGAGAATCAACACATGCATCATAAATGGAAGCAAAATCAGAATCATCCTTATACAATTCCTTAACAAATTCAAAGCCAAGCAAGTGTGAAGACAACTTAGTAATCAAAGTATACCTTCTCGACAAAGCATCAGCAACTATGTTATCTTTTCCTTGCTTATACTTAATGACATAAGGAAATTGCTCAATAAACTCAACCCATTTTGCATGCCTCTTATTCAGTTTTCCTTGACTCTTAAGGTATTTCAAACTTTCATGATCAGTATGAATGACAAACTCTTTGGGTTGCAAGTAGTGTTGCCAAGTTTGTAAGGACCTTACCAAAGCATACAACTCCTTATCATAAGTAGGATAGTTCAATGCAGCACCTTTCAACTTTTCACTAAAATAAGCAATAGGATGCTTACCTTGGGTTAGAACAGCTCCAATTCCCACGCCACTCGCATCACACTCTATCTCAAATGTATCATCAAAGTTGGGCAACTTCAAGATAGGTGCTGTAGTGAGACGTCTTTTAAGCTCATCAAACGCCCTTTGTTGGGCGTCCCCCCAATGGAATCCAACCTCCTTCTTGACTATCTCATTCAATGGTGCGGCTACGGTTGAAAAGTCTTTGACAAACCGCCTATAAAAACCTGCCAAACCATGAAAGCTCCTCACTTCTCCCACACTCTTTGGTGTAGGCCATTCAAGGATGGATTTCACCTTGTCTTGATCCATTTCAATCCCTGCAGAACTGATTACAAAACCAAGAAAAACAACTTTGTCCAAACAAAAAGAACATTTCTTAAAGTTAGCATAAAGTTTTTCTTTCCTTAGCTTTTCAAAAACAGCTCTTATGTGATCTAAATGCTCTTCTAAGGTCTTAGAATAGATCAAGATGTCATCAAAATAAACCACAACAAACTTCCCAATAAAAGCTCTCAAAACTTCATTCATTAGCCTCATGAATGTACTAGGGGCATTAGTTAACCCAAAAGGCATAACTAACCATTCATACAATCCAAATTTAGTTTTAAAAGCTGTTTTCCATTCATCACCCTCTCTTATCCTCACTTGAAAATAACCACTTTTCAAATCAATTTTCGTATACCATTGTGAACCATGCAACATATCAAGCATATCATCAAGTCTAGGAATGGGATACCTATACTTTACAGTGATTTTGTTGATGGCCCTACAATCTGTACACATCCTCCAAGTGCCATCTTTTTTTGGAACAAGGATGACTGGCACTGCACTTGGACTCATGCTTTCCCTTACCTTCTCTTTGGCCAAGAGATCCTCCACTTGCCTTTGTATCTCCTTTGTTTCCTCCGGATTGGCTCTATAAGCTGGCCTATTAGGTAGGACAACCCCTGGAATAAAGTCAATGTGGTGCTCAATCCCTCTTAAAGGTGGCAACCCATGTGGCTCCTCCTCGGGAAACAAATCTGCAAATTCTTCCAACAAAGAAACAACACCACTAGGCAAGGTAGATGGTAAGTCATTCTTAGAAAACAAGCATGCAACACTATCTTTGTAAAGCATCACCAAAACAGTTTTATTATCATACAATGCATGGGTAACTTCACGAGATTTTGCAAAGAAAGCATGCTTCTTAGGTGGACGTGAAATTTGTGGTGTGGATGCTTGTGAAAGTGTTTGAACCGTGGGTGAGGGTGGACTGGTTTGGGCCGTGGGTTGTGTACCCTTGGCCGAGGAGTTTGCAGCCTCCAAAAGGCTTCTTCTCTCCTTTTTAAGAACCTCTAAGAACCTTTTTTCAGCCTCCTTTTCCTTAGGATCTGAATGGTTCTTTTTCATCCTCTTAGCATCCTCATAAACTTTATGTGGAGACAATGCATGCAACTTAAACTTTTTACCATTAAAAGTAAAAGCATACATGTTCAATCTACCATCATAAATAACATGCTTGTCAAACTGCCAAGGTCTACCCAACAAAATATGACTAGCATGCATAGGAGCTACATCACACAAAATTTCATCTTTGTAACCGCCAATAGATAAAGAAATCAGAACTTGTTTAGACACATGAATCTCACCACAATCATTTAGCCAAGATAACCTATAGGGATGGGAATGATCAATCATAGGTAAATCTAGCTTTCTAACAAGTTCAATACTTGCAACATTAGCACAAGAACCACTATCAATAATTAAAGTGCAAGTTTTGCCTTTTACCAAACAATGGATGTGGAAAATGTTCTCCCTTTGCAAGTTTTCTTCTTCCTCCTTCATGTGTGCACTTAAGGCTTTTCTTACCACAAGAAAGTCCTTATATGCACCCTCTTCATCACTCTTTATCTCCTCAGCTGAGTCCTCTTGGTACTCTTCCTTTGTGGCCTCTTCTTCCTCCTCTTCTGAATAGAATTCATTTGTTTCCTCAAGGTACAACACTTTCTTGGCATTAGGGCAGTCCCTTGCATAGTGTCCTCTCCCTCTACATTTAAAACACTCAATCTCCCTTGTTCTTGGAGGGTTTGCGGGTGCTTTGCCTTTGCTTTTGTCATTTTGACCTAGATTTGCTCCGTTGGTCCTTTGAGTGAAGTGTGGCTTATTTGGAGCGCTAGAACCGTTTTGGCCGAATGTGTTTGAACTTGGCCGTGCTCCTCCATTGCCATTAGACCTAGGCTGCACTTTAGAAAAAGAAGAAGCATTAGTTCTAAAACCAAATCCACTAGAAGAAGAACGTACCTTTAATTGCCGCTCAATTTTCTCAGCTTTATGAACCATGGAATTGAGATCAACGTAGGTAATGAGCTCAAGTTGAAACCCAATCTCCTTATTAAGACCTCCCAAAAACCGAGCCATGGTTGCCTCCTCAGTTTCTTCAGTATCGGTTTTTATCAACAAACTCTCTAACTCCTTAAAGTATTCATCCACACTTTTATTTCCTTGAGTTAGGCATTGCAACTTTTGGAACATGGACCTCTCATAAGATTCTGGAATGAATTTCTTTCTCATCTCGTATTTCATCTCATCCCAAGTTCCAATTGTGGGTTGTCTAGTCCTTCTTCTTATACTTTGAGTTTGGTCCCACCAAATCAAGGCATATTCCAAGAACTCTATACTTGCATATCTCACTTTTTGCAACTCGGTATAGTTGGTATAGGAAAAGATCATGTCAACTTTTCTCTCCCACTCAATGTAAGCTTCAGGGTCACTTTTACCATAAAAGGGTGGAATGTTTATTTTGGTTTTCAAATAATCATCCTCTTGGGGTACATACCTTCTAGGTTGTATTCGGCCTTGAGGTCTTGGGTATACCTCCTCAACCTCTTCCTCTTCATAGTAGTCATTCCATTCCTCCCTAACAGGTTGTGGTCTCATTCCGTGTCTCCTATCTCCTCTACCCCTTGCTCCTCCTCTACCTCCCATGCTTGTGGATCCCTTAGGCTCAGTTCCACGGGATGTTTGGCCGTGGTTTTGCTGTGGGGGCTGTTCTTGGGTAGGGGGTGTGTTGGATGTCATCCTCGCTTCCCACTCATCCAACCTAGATTGCATGGTAGCAAGCATTTGTGCCATCTTTTCCATAGAAAATTCCACTTTGTCTCCTCCTCCTTGGGTACTGTTTGACCCCTCCATGGCAACCTGAAACGCTTTCACAAACAAGAAAAGAAGAAAACTAACACAAGAAACAAAAGTGAGTCGTTAGTGAAAACAAAAAAAAGGAAAACGAAAATTCTGTTTGGCCTTTTTTTTTTGTCCTCCCTTGTTTTCTCTCAATTGTTCAAGTGTTTTTCCTTGGCCAATCGTGAGCTAGAACCTCTTAAGGCAAGTCCCAAATTGGCTAACCACAATCTGTTTCGTTTTCTGTCCTTGCAAGCTTCTTTTGCCTTCAAAAACACCAATTGATCAACAAGTGGTAAAACAGCTTCAAGAAATCTAGAGCACAATTTTTAAACACACTTAATAACTATGATTCAAAGAAACAAGAAACCAAAAGTGATGTAGTTGGCTGAACCAAAGAATTGCTAGGGGTTGTCCTGGGCAATCTTTAATTAAACCAACTTATGCAATATCAAATGCAAGTTCTTTGATTGATAGTATGAATGCGTATCCAAGGTTGAGAATTTGAAGGTTTTATGTGTGTTGTTTTGGGCAAACACACGGTTTTGTTTTTGCTTTTGTCAACGTGGATAGTAGATGCAAAAAGAGGGAACTTTTGTACAAAAGGAACTTCTTTTCTCTTCCTTTCTTTGTGCACTTTTTTTTTCGGTTGTTGTTGTGCACGTTTTTTTCTTTGCCTTTTCTTTTTTTTTTTTTTTGACGTTCTAAGCAGCCTTGATGTAACCCTTGTTTGCTTTTGCGAGAATCAGTTGTGTATGCTCAAAAGATGATCCTTTTTGTGTTTGTATGGATGCGTAGTAGAACAAAGATTTTCCCTTGGATACCAATACAACCAAAACAAACAAACTTGTATTCAATATCACACAAGCAAATTTAATTAAAAGCTTCGTTAACAACAAGGTATTCGACTCAAAGGTAGCTTCTTTTAGGCCTTGGACTGATTTTTAGATGGAGTTAAATCCTATTCAATGCAAACAACAATGATCCTATGATTAAGTGTGTTAAAGATGAGATCTTTAATGATAGGTGATCAATATTGATGCAAAAGGTGAAGTCTTTTTTTTTTTTTTGAATGTTTGAGAAAAGAAACAAGAATGACACAAAACGACACAAGAAAAGATATTTGAGATGAAGATAAACGAGAGCTCTGATACCACTTGATACGAATATGGTTCGTATGTTAATGTTGTCCCGATCTTTCTTCACTCTCCAAACGTCCTTCAAGCCTTGAATGTGATGGACAATGGTGCCAAGCAACCACCTTCCTTCAAGCCTCCAAATTCGTTTGGTTATGTGCGTTTCAATCCGCTCAATCCAACCAGTCACTCCTAATCCTTGGATTGTGGATCACCAACAAGGAACACACAATCCTTAATTGGGTCTAGCCTTGATTTAGATATGTGTAAACCAAAGGAAAAACACAAACTTTTATTCAAGAAAACTCAAGAACAAAAGATACCATAAAACACTAGGGTTTTTAGTTCAATGATGAAAAATAGTCTAACTACTCAAAGAAATGCTAAATGATCTATTTATATGACTACAAGTCTTGTGAGCCATCTCCCAAAAACGGCTAGGGCTTCCTTGGATTTTCCATGTGGCACGCCTCCTTCCTTTGATATGCAAGAAGATGAATTTTGTTAATTTAGGTAAGTTCCCTTCTCTTGGTAAATCCACACTTATTGTCTCAATCATCAATTATTGCATTGTTACCATCCTTCTAGACTTGCCTTGTGCCTCCTTTGCCTTCCTTAAAAACGCCACTCATCCTTTCCTTGTGACACAAGATCTAATTTTGGTAACTTCCTTTTCCTTGAATTATCTCCTTATTTGCTCCAAATCTTCAATTATGACTTCCATAATTCATTCCAATCCTTCCAAGCTGATTTATATCATTATGGAAGGTCTCTTAATCGCCCTTGAAGATGCCTAGGCGGCTGCCCCTTGCCTCAAGATAGCCGAAACCCTAATTTGCATGATTGGGCTTGTTTTGGACTTCTTTCTTGCATCTCTTGTATCTCTTTTTGTGGACTGATTTTGGCAAAACCCAAAACATGAAAGATGCTCCAAATTAAGTCTTCTTCAAGGTCCAGCTGGCTCCATGCACGCCCCATCTCAATTGGAAGCCCAAAATCCCAAAACAGCCTTGTGTGGACAAGCTTGGCCCAAATCTGAGAAGCCCTCCTTTCCAAAGCTCAAAACGTTTGATCCAAGACTTGTAACACCTACAAAACACACTCATACACCAAACATAAGTATTCTAAACAAACGTTAAAAGAAGCAAACGAAAGGACAACTAAAAGCCACAGAAACGGCACCAACAAGTGGACTGACTATCATTGGATAATCAGTTCTTAAGCTCAACAATGAGCACCCATTTAGGAGGAACATCCATTGGTTCATCTTGCACATGTTTGGTTAGAAAAGAGCCAACATCAAAACCAAGTTGAAAACCATTAATCCTCTTGGTTTGGCTCCTTGTCAACGGCCCCTTATGGTTAAGGGCACCTTGTGCAAGCTCCTCATTAGGAGGCTGCTCCTCAGCCTCATCAGAATGTAGGGGAAGTTCACAGTTTTCATGGACTAGCAAGCTTTTATAGACGCTTTGTCAAAGATTTTTCTTCCATAGCTGCACCCCTAAACGAAATTGTGAAAAAAGATGTGCCTTTTAGGTGGGAAGAGCCACAACAACAGGCATTTGACGAACTTAAACGTAGGCTGACCACTGCACCCATACTTAGGCTACCAAATTTTGACGAGACCTTTGAGATCGAGTGTGATGCAAGTGGAGTGGGTATAGGCGCAGTTTTGACCCAAAGTAAGAAATCCATAGCCTATTTTAGTGAAAAGTTGAAAGGAGCAGCATTGAATTACTCTACCTACGATAAGGAACTTTATGCCCTTGTGAGATCCCAACAAACTTGGCAACACTACCTTCAACCTAAAGAGTTTGTGATCCACACTGACCATGAAAGCCTTAAGTATCTTAAAGGGCAGGGAAAGTTGAACAAAAGACATGCCAAATGGGTAGAGTTCATAGAACAATTCCCTTACGTGATTAAGTACAAACAAGGAAAAGATAATATAGTTGCCGATGCCCTCTCTAGGAGATACACGTTAGTGACTACATTATCTTCACGCTTCTTAGGATTCAAATCACTTAAGGACTTGTACCCCAATGACCATGACTTTGGCACCATATTCGAGGCATGTAAAGAAGCACCATTTGGGAAATTTTACATACATGAGGGATATCTTTTCAAAGAACAAAAATTGTGCGTTCCCCAATCATCCCTACGAGAAGCATTGACTAGAGAAGCCCATGGGGGAGGTTTAATGGGACATTTCGGAGTGTTCAAAACCCTTGAGACTCTTAAGGAACATTTCTATTGGCCCCACATGAGAGTAGACGTCGAGAGGTTGTGTGGTAGTTGCATCACTTGCAAACAAGCCAAATCCAAGTCCCAACCACATGGCCTCTACACGCCTTTACCCGTCCCTGATGCCCCTTGGATTGACATTTCCATGGACTTTGTTTTAGGACTTCCTAGGTCTCGGGGAGGACGCGATAGCATTTATGTTGTGGTTGATCGATTTTCAAAAATGGCACATTTCATTGCATGTAGGAAAGTTGATGATGCCACACATGTTGCTGATTTGTTCTTCAAAGAAATTGTTAGATTGCATGGCATGCCACGTACAATTGTAAGTGATAGAGATACGAAATTTTTGAGTCATTTTTGGCGTGTTTTGTGGGCTAAACTTGGTACACAATTGTTGTTTTCAACCACCGCACACCCACAAACGGATGGCCAAACTGAAGTCGTTAATCGTACTCTTTCTCAACTTTTGCGTGCCATTTTGCAAAAACACATTAAACATTGGGAAGATTGTTTACCATATATCAAATTTGCATATAATAGGAGTGTCCATCACGGTACTTTGCATAGTCCATTTGAAATCGTGTATGGCTTTAACCCCTTGTCTCCCATTGATTTGATTCCTATTCCCGTGCATGAACGTTCTAGTATTGATGGTAAACAAAAAGCGGATACCATAAAGAAACTGCATGAACAAGTTAAAACACAACTAGAAAAGAAAAACAAAGCTTATGAAAGACGAGCTAACAAACATCGGAAAAGAGTTGTGTTTAAACCTGGAGATTTAGTGTGGTTACATTTGCGCAAAGAAAGATTTCCCAATGAAAGAAAGTCAAAATTGTTGCCTCGAGGAGATGGACCCTTTAAAGTATTGAAACGTATAGGTGACAACGCATACATCCTTGATCTTCCCGACAGGTATGGTTCAATTTCACCTACTTTTAATGTTGCTGACCTCACCCCTTTCAATGATGACCTTTTTGATTCGAGGACGAATCCTTTTGAGGAGGGGGGGATTGATGAGGATCAAGGGTCCGACGAGGATCAAGGGCCCCATCAAGAGGTCAAAGGTCCTATGACAAGAAGGAGGGCAAAGGAAATTTGTCATCAAGTTGCCACCTTCTTGTACAAGCATGTTCAAGATGAACCTAAGACTCCTTGGGTTCATTTCATTGAACCTTCAACTTGAGCATGTATCACATGCACGTCTACACTCTTTGTTTTCTTTGAATTTTATCTTGTGTCTTGTGATCTTTGTTTTATGTCTTTTCTTTGTAGGTAAATTAGGTACATGAAATGTTTGCAGAGAATGTTCAAGAGAATGTTTCAAGAGAATGTTTCAAGAGAATGTTTGAAGAGAATGTTGAAGAGAATGTTTCAAGAGAATGTTTCAAGAGAATATTCGAAGAGAATGTTTGTCTATGCTAAGACAAATTCAAAGGTGTCCAAGATAAAATCTCTTGATCAAGTTGAAATCATCTCCATTATCCATAAGAGGGGGGCGGCCACTTTAAAGTGAAGCATGACATCTTACTTGAATTTGAACTTGAAGATAAACTTGAATTCAAATTCAACCATAATTTGAATTCAAGTTTCAACCAATTTGAGGCTTACATTTCAAAAAGGATTCAGCTATCATCTCAAGGTCACACGCCATTTTTGAGGGATAAGGAAGATAGGGATCACACGCCATTCTTTGAAGCAAGGATGAGGATAGATCACAATTCAAATTTGAATCCAAGTTTAAATTCAAGTTCAAGTAAACTCAATCTCCACCCAGCATTTGAATTCAACATCTCAACCATGTGAAGACATCTCACACGCCTAGATATACTTCCACACGCCAACTTGGAGATAAGAAAAGGATGGGATCATAATTCAAAGATTGAATTCAAGTTTGAAGTCAAATTGAATCCAATCTTCAACTAGCCTTTGAATTCAAGTGCAACCACATCTCCAACGCCAATTTCAACATCTCCAACGCCAATTTCATCACCAAACATGACTAGATTCATTGAAGATAACATCTTGCAAGCATTTCAAGTTTTAGCTAGAATTATCTTAGTTTAAATTTTCAAGCAAAGTTCAAATTTAAACATTTGTTAGATAGCTTTATTTGAATTATCTCTAGCCATCTCAAGCTAAACGGGGCGTCTTCTAGGCCTATAAATAGACCCCTTTGGCTGGTTGTAAACTCACCTTTTGATGAATAATAATTCTTGATATTTTCGTCACTTTGAGTGATACTTTGTTTTCTTGGTTTTGCATTAAAAACCTAAGTTAAGATCCTTCAAAGTTGAGCGATTTGAAGGTATTGCCATTGCTAAAAGGTGCCGTCCAGGAGGGCCGTTTTGGTTTGCTTGATCAACGACCATCTTGTAGTGTTGGTCTTGCTCGTTATCCACACGTTTTGATCACAAGGAAGCAAGGGGAAGTTTACTTCTTTGTGCCTAACCCTTTGTGAAGGACGTTTGGAAGGTGGAATTGTTGGAGCCCACGAGTAGCACGCATCAGAAAGAACCAAACTAACACAAAGACAAACAACGTTAAGTGAGTAGTAAAAACGAAATATGATGATGCGTGCAACTCGTGGGCTCCAACAATTCCACCTTCCAAACGTCCTTCACAAAGGGTTAGGCACAAAGAAGTAAACTTCCCCTTGCTTCCTTAGTGATCAAACGTGTGGACAACGAGCAAGACCAACACTATAAGATGGTCGTTGATCAGGCAAACCAAGATGGCCCTCCTGGACGGCACCTTTTAGCAATGGCAATACCTTCAAATCGCTCAACTTTGAAGGATCTTAACTTAGGTTTTTAATGCAAAACCAAGAAAACAAAGTATCACTCAAAGTGAAGAAAATATCAAGAATTGTTATTCATCGAAAGGTGAGATTACAACCAGCCAAACGGGTCTATTTATAGGCCTAAGAAACGTCCCCCTTTAGCTTGAAATGGCTAGAGATAATTCAAAATAAAGCTATCTAACAAATGTTTAAATTTGAACTTTTGCTTGAAAATTTGAACTAAGATAATTCTAGCTAAACTTGAAATGCTTGAAAGATGTTATATTCAATGAATCTAGTCATGTTTGGTGATGAACTTGGCGTTGGAGATGCTGAAATTGGCGTTGGAGATGTGGTTGACTTTGCATTCAAAGGCTAGTTGAAGATTGGATTCAATTTGACTTCAAACTTGAATTCAATCTTTGAATTATAATCCCATCCTTTTTGATCTTCAAGTGGTGTGTGGATGCTTATCTAGGCGTGTGAGATGTCTTCAATTGGTTGAGATGTTGAATTCAAATGCTGGTTGGAGATTGAGTTTAACTTGAACTTGAATTTTAAACTTGGATTCAAATTTGAATTCCCATCTCATCTTTGCTTCAAAAATTGGCATGTGATGACTTCATGTTGGTGTGTGACTTCTTTGGAGTGGATGTAGATTAGGCTGAAATCCTTTTGAACTTTAAGTCTCAAATTTGAAACTTGAATTCAAATTATGGTTGAATTTGAATTCAAGTTTATCTTCAAGTTCAAATAAAAGTAAGATATCTTGCTTCACTTTAAAGTGGCCGCCCCCCCTTCTTATGGATAATGGAGATTATTTCAACTTGATCAAGAGATTCTATCTTGGACACCTTTGAATTTGTCTTAGCATAGACAAACATTCTCTTCGAATATTCTCTTGAAACATTCTCTTGAAACATTCTCTTCAAACATTCTCTTGAAACATTCTCTTGAAACATTCTCTTCAAACATTCTCTTCAAACATTTCATGTACCTAATTTACCTACAAAGAAAAGACATAAAACAAAGATCACAAGACACAAGATAAAATTCAAAAACAAGAATGTAGACGTGCATGTGATACATGCTCAAGTTGAAGGTTCAATGAAATGAACCCAAGGAGTCTTAGGCTCATCTTGAACATGCTTGTACAAGAAGGTGGCAACTTGATGACAAAGTTCCCTTGCCCTCCTTCTTGTTATAGGACCTTTGACCTCTTGATGGGGCCCTTGATCCTCATCGGACCCTTGATCCTCATCAATCCCCCCCTCCTCAAAAGGATTCGTCCTCGAATCAAAAAGGTCATCGTTGAAAGGGGTGAGATCAGCAACATTAAAAGTAGGTGAAACTGAACCATACCTGTCGGGAAGATCAAGGATGTAGGCATTGTCACCTATGCGTTTCAATACTTTAAAGGGTCCATCTCCTCGAGGCAACAATTTTGATTTTCGTTCATTGGGAAATCTTTCCTTGCGCAAATGTAACCAAACTAAATCTCCAGGTTTAAACACAACTCTTTTCCGATGTTTGTTAGCTCGTCTTTCATAAGCTTTGTTTTTCTTTTCAAGTTGCGTTTTAACTTGTTCATGCAGTTTCTTTATGTTGTCCGCTTTTTGTTTACCATCAAGACTAGAACGTTCATGCACGGGAATAGGAATCAAATCGATGGGAGACAGGGGATTAAAGCCATACACGATTTCAAATGGACTATGCAAAGTACCGTGATGGACACTCCTATTATATGCAAATTCGATATATGGTAAACAATCTTCCCAATGTTTAATGTGTTTTTGCAAAATGGCACGCAAAAGTTGAGAAAGAGTACGATTAACGACTTCAGTTTGTCCATCAGTTTGTGGGTGTGCGGTGGTGGAAAACAACAATTGTGTACCAAGTTTAGCCCACAAAACACGCCAAAAATGACTCAAGAATTTCGTATCTCTATCACTTTCAATTGTACGTGGCATGCCATGCAATCTAACAATTTCTTTGAAGAACAAATCAGCAACATGTGTGGCATCATCAACTTTCCTACATGCAATGAAATGTGCCATTTTTGAAAATCGATCAACCACAATATAAATGATGTCGCGTCCTCCCCGAGACCTAGGAAGTCCTAAAACAAAGTCCATAGAAATGTCAATCCAAGGGGAATCAGGGACGGGTAAAGGCGTGTAAAGGCCATGTGGTTGGGATTTGGATTTGGCTATCATCGAAATAGACAACGACAAAGCGTCCTATGAATGCACGTAAGACTTCATTCATTAGCCTCATAAAGGTACTAGGGGCGTTGGTGAGCCCGAAGGGCATCACTAACCACTCATAGAGCCCAAACTTGGTTTTGAATGCAGTCTTCCATTCGTCCCCTTCTCTAATGCGTAGGTTGGAAGTACCCTTGCTTAAGGTCAATTTTGGTGAAGAATTTGGATCCGTGCAACATGTCTAACATATCGTCTAGCCTAGGTATGGGGTACCTATACTTGACGGTAATCTTGTTTATGGCTCGGCAATCGGTACACATTCTCCACGTTCCATCCTTTTTGGGTACTAAAATGACGGGGACGGCAGATGGGCTCAGACTCTCTCGGATTTGTCCACTAGCTAGGAGCTCTTCTACTTGCCTTTGGATTTCTTTGGTTTCTTCGGGGTTTGCTCGATAGGCTGGGCGATTGGGTAACACGGCTCCTGGGACAAAGTCGATTTGGTGTTCTATCCCTCTAATGGGTGGTAATCCGGATGGTGGTTCGGAAGGAAATAGAACTTCATATTCTTGGATAAGGGACGCAACTGAGGTAGGTAAGTTTGGTGGGAGTTCTTCAAGGGCAAGTTGACACGACTTTGGGATGATGATGAAGACAGTTTGGTTGTTATAAAGTGCACGTGTAACCTCTCTTTTCTTTGCGAAATACCCACACTTCTTTTTGGACTCGTTGACACTTAGGGGCATTACCTCTTTTCCCTTGCTCTCTTGTTTTTTGTTCTCACTTTTCATACACTCCACGAATTTTCTCTCGGCTTCTTTTTCCTTAGGATCGGCTCTAGACTTGGACATGCGTTGGTGATCCTCGTGGACTTTGTGTGGTGGAAGTGCATGCAGTTTGTACAATTTGCCATTCAATTTGAAAGAATAACGATTCAAATAACCATCATATGTCACATGTCTATCAAATTGTCATGGCCTACCAAGTAAGATATGACTAGCATGCATTGGGGCGACATCACATAAAACATCATCTTTGTAGCTACCAATGCTAAGAGAAATTAAAACTTGTTTACTTACGCTAACTTCACCGCAGTCATTTAGCCATGCAAGTTTGTAAGGGTGCGGATGATTAGTCATAGGCAAATTCAGTTTTCTTACTAATTCGATGCTAGCCACATTCGCACAAGAACCGGAATCAATGATCATGGTGCACACTTTACCATTTATCATGCAATGAATATGGAAAATGTTTTCTCTGTAGGACCTCAGGCGCTACCATCTCTCCCAAAACCAATTGGTGACAGGAGATGCGCATACCCTAGTCTTATAGCACATTCAGCACACAAGCGCCCACGGCATTCGACTGTGACTTGGCCCACCTGGCCTACGCCCACCGGCCTACGCCACGGGACAATTGATGCACCCATCAATCTCCCCCTCAGCAATTGCTCCCGCTGGGAATCGAACCCGTGACCTCGCTCTGATACCACTTGTAGGACCTCAGGCGCTACCATCTCTCCCAAAACCAAGATATATGTATATCATGTTAAGGGGGAGATAACACATTAAGGGGGAGCAGCAATAACACATTAAGGGGGAGCAGCTTAACTTGATTTAAAGAGAAGCTTATACTTGATTTAGATGCTTAATATACACATATGTGGGGTAATTTTGCAAATCATCAAAAGGGGGAGATTGTTGTGATATATCATGTTTGAATGATTGCAAAATGCATATGTGAGCATGTAGATTGTTGTGATATATTGCAAAATGCATATGTGAGCATGTATGTGTGTATAACGTTTAAAGTATATGTGTGCATGAGATTGAATTTATGAGCTAGAATTTATGAGCTAAATGTGAAATTGATTGAATGAATCAAGATTGAACAAGTTTGATTAAGATCATGAGATTGAACTTGGCCAATTCAATCACATGTCTAAATCAAGACATGTTCAAACTGATCTTAGATGATATATATGCCAATACATGTTAATTATATGATCTAACCAAGCCTTGAAGCCACATGACTTACAATATAAGGCAAATTGCTCGGTTTAGTATTCTATTGCAGGTTTTGATTCATATCTTGAGCAAATGAACTCCAAATTGAGTGATTCAAAAGCCCACATGATCCTTATTCAATTTAGAATCTAATTGGCTGAGGAAAAGCATGCTTGACACGGATAAAAACTGAGTTGACACGGTGGTGAAGCTTATTGATCTTTATAAGGGTTATTTTGGTAATTTCACCATTTGGACTTCTCATTCTTATTTGGTCTTCTTCCAACGGATTTATATGATCATATGACACATTTATAAGTCATGTCACATCATGGCAAAAATGAATCTGGAGCAGCACCATGTCTAGGTTCATCCTAGGACAAAATTCCTATTTTTGTGCTAAGGGGTATTCTGGTCTCTTCACTTGCCAATGGATCTTCTAACGTGTTATATATTGTTTATATGATGTTTATATGTGTTTATGTCACATATGGTACGTGCCCTATATTTATGGAAATGGGCAGCATGGTATCTCAAATGGAATTCTTATGGTTATCACATATATGGTTTTCTTGGAATTCTTGGCATTCTTCATATGGTATTCTATGCTACATGTTGAAGACATAAATGGCTATATATTATATGTGTGCAAACGGATATTGGCACACAAATCATGTTCAAATTTTCAGATTTTGAACAAGTCAAGGCAAGTTGAAATAAATCCTATTTTGGTGCTGATTTCAAATGACTATTCTTGTATATTTTGGAGCTGGTTACAAACGGCTATTTTGGTTCAAATCTGGAGCAAAAATCTCTCAACCAAGAAAGCTATGCAACGGCTATGTGTTCAAAAGTTGAAGACTAATTCAAACTCAAAAGCTTGGCTGATTTCTATCTATCTTTGAACTACTCTCCAATGCCTATCTTCTAGGCCATTCCAACGTTCATTTAGTGTTCAAAATGAGGAGATAAAATTGTTCAAAATACACGCCAATTCAGCTGCATACATGGCAAGTTATTCACACATGGATATTGCTGATTGGGAGCTGCCTTTTAAACGTTCAAATGAAGTCATTTTCCACCTCATTCCAACGTTTATAATGGGATAAGATGAAGGATAAAAGTTCAGTTTGAAGACCAATTCAAAGCAACAAAAGATAAGCTTAAGTTTGAAAGCTAGAAAAGTGCTGAAATCTCTCCATTCTTCAACCATTCCAACGTCTACTTTGAGGAGCCTTTAGGCTGTCCTCTTGGCTATAAATAGCTCCAAAGGTGAAGAGTAAAAGTGCACCAACGAAAAACAAAAGAAAAGCAAGCAAGACATTCAGCTCTTTGTCTCCATTCTTCTCTTCTACTCTTCTATATTGAAGAACACATTTGCAGCAAGCTTTATGATTGTATAGTTCTTCATTTCTTGTCATTTCAACACCTTTTAAACGACATATTGTAAGGGAGAAGCTGGTGTATAAAGCTTACTCCTTAGAGGTGAGCAAAAGGTGCAAAGGTGCAAAGGTGAAACAAACTAGTTGCTGTTTGTTTTGGTGAAGTCTCTTGAAGAAGTTGGTGAAAAGCTTCTTCCTTTGGCTTTGTAAGGTGACTTTGGTGTTTGGTGTTTAGTGAAATCCAAGAGAAGGTGTCTCTTGGGACTGGAGTAGGTCACATTGACCGAACCAGGATAATTCCTTGTGTTCTTTACTTATTTCCTGCACTTACTGTTTTCTGCCTGAGAATTACACTAACTTGGCACGCATAATTGAACAAGCAAACAGTCTTAGAATTGCATGAATTTTGGATATGTTATACTTCAATGTGTTAGCTTTCATTAGCCGCAAGAATCACTAAATTCTAAGGAGTTTAGCATATTCAAATCGTCTTCACAAAATTGTTGCTACATTCTGTGAACAATTCTGACCAGTGTGCAAAACTTGTTCAATTTGAATAGGTTATCCTGCGAATCTTGAAGTGAGCCTTATATCAAATTAAACTAGACATCATAAGGTTTAATTTGACATAAGATTCATCAAAATAGCACGGGTAGATTTTGAGATATCATCGTTTGAAGTTAAGCTAACATTCTGCCTGAAACTGCCAGAATTGCACACTTTACTTATCTTGCTTATTTGAACGTGCAAACTTGCTTGGAATTGACTGAAATTTTTATGACATACTATAAACATTCTAAACTTGATCTCTGCCAAGTTTGAGAGCTTGCACAGGTGTATAAGTGGTTCAACCAAAGCGCTCAAAACAGTGAACTGTTTCTGGAAATTCCAGAATCTGAGGCTAAAGAGGCAAAGGGGTCTTCAAACAAGTTTTTGAAGATAATTGTAGTGTAATTTCCGCTAACCCACTATTCACCCCCCCCTCTAGTGGTGCTATTTCAAACTCAGACTTCATACAATCTTCAAAGTCTTTTACTAAGTTAGGATTAGTTGAACCAAAGATTATGTCATCTACATATATTTGTATTACAAGCAAATCTTTGTCTTGTTGTGATATATCATGTTTGAATGATTGCAAAATGCATATGTGAGCATGTAGATTGTTGTGATATATTGCAAAATGCATATGTGAGCATGTATGTGTGTGTAACGTTTAAAGTATAATGTGCAAGACATGAACTTATGAGCTAAATGTGAAATTGATTGAATGAATCAAGATTGAACAAGTTTGATTAAGATCATGAGATTGAACTTGGCCAATTCAATCACATGTCTAAATCAAGACATGTTCAAACTGATCTTAGATGATATATATGCCAATACATGTTAATTATATGATCTAACCAAGCCTTGAAGTCACATGACTTACAATATAAGGCAAATTGCTCGGTTTAGTATCCTATTGCAGGTTTTGGTTCATATCTTGAGCAAATGAACTCCAAATTGAGTCATTCAAAAGCCCACATGATCCTTATTCAATTTAGAATCTAATTGGCTGAGGAAAAGCATGCTTGACACGGATAAAAACTGAGTTGACACGGCGGTGAAGCTTATTGACCTTTATAAGGGTTATTTTGGTAATTTCACCATTTGGACTTCTCATTCTTATTTGGTCTTCTTCCAACGGATTTATATGATCATATGACACATTTATAAGTCATGTCACATCATGGCAAAAATGAATCTGGAGCAGCACCATGTCTAGGTTCATCCTAGGACAAAATTCCTATTTTTGTGCTAAGGGGTATTCTGGTCTCTTCACTTGCCAATGGATCTTCTAACGTGTTATATATTGGTTATATGATGTTTATATGTGTTTATGTCACATATAGTACATGCCCTATATTTATGGAAATGGGCAGCATGGTATCTCAAATGGAATTCTTATGTTATGGTTATCACATATATGGTTTTCTTGGAATTCTTGGCATTCTTCATATGGTATTCTATGCTACATGTTGAAGACATAAGTGACTATATGTTATATGTGTGCACACGGCTATTGGCACAAATCATGTTCAAACTTTCAGCTTTTGAACAAGTCAAGGCAAGTTGAAACAAATCCTATTTTGGTGCTGATTTCAAATGGTTATCCTTGCATATATTTCAACGGCTACTTGGGTCAAAATTGGAGCAAAATTTCGTGTGATATATGGTCAAAATTCAGATTATGATGAGTGACAAAAACAAGTCCTACAATGTAGCAAATTTGAAGCAAAAGTCTCTCAACCAAAACCATGCAAACGGCTATATGATTGAAGACCAAGTCAAGCTGAATTCTCTCTATCTTTTAGCTACATTCAAACGGCTATATTGGAGACCAATTCAAACTCAAAGGCTAGCTGATTTCTCTCTATCTTTCACCTCATTCCAACGGCCATTTAGTGTTCAAAATGAGGAGATAAAGTTGTTCAAAACACATGCCAATTCAGCTGCACACATGGCAAGTTATTTACACATGGAAATTGTTGATTGGAGCTGCTTTTTAAACGTTCAAATGGAGTCATTTTCCACCTCAATTCCAACGTTTATAATGGATAAGATGAAGGATAAGATTTCGGCTGGAAGACCAATTCAAAGCAACAAAAGATAAGCTTCATTTGACTAGCTAGAAAAGTGCTGAATTTTCTCCATTTCTCAAGCCATTCCAACGTCTCTTTGAGGAGCCTTTAGGCTGTCCTCTTGGCTATAAATAGCTCCAAAGGTGAAGAGTAAAGTAGCATCCAACGAAAAAGAGCAAGAAAGCAAGCAAGACAATTAGCTCTTTATTTCCATTCTTCTCTTCTATTCTTCTATATTGAAGAACACATTTGCAGCAAGCTTTATGATTGTATAGTTCTTCATTTCTTGTCATTTCAACACCTTTTAAACGATATATTGTAAGGGAGAAGCTGGTGTATAAAGCTTACTCCTTAGAGGTGAGCAAAAGGTGCAAAGGTGCAAAGGTGAAACAAACTAGTGCTGATTTTCAGTTTTGGTGCAGCCTCTTGAAGAAGTTGGTGGAAAGCTTCTTCCTTTGGCTTTGTAAGGTGACTTTGGTGTTTGGTGTTTAGTGAAATCCAAGAGAAGGTGTCTCTTGGGACTGGAGTAGGTCACATTGACCGAACCAGGATAATTCCTTGTGTTCTTTACTTATTTCCTGCACTTACTGTTTTCTGCCTGAGAATTACACTAACTTGGCACGCATAATTGAACAAGCAAACAGTCTTAGAATTGCATGAATTTTGGATATATTATACTTCAATGTGTTAGCTTTCATTAGCCGCAAGAATCACTAAATTCTAAGGAGTTTAGCATATTCAAATCGTCTTCACAAAATTGTTGCTACATTCTGTGAACAATTCTGACCAGTGTGCAAAACTTGTTCAATTTGAATAGGTTATCCTGCGAATCTTGAAGTGAGCCTTATATCAAATTAAACTAGACATCATAAGGTTTAATTTGACATAAGATTCATCAAAATAGCACGGGTAGATTTTGAGATATCATCATTTGAAGTTAAGCTAACATTCTGCCTGAAACTGCCAGAATTGCACACTTTACTTTTCTTGCTTATTTGAACGTGCTAACTTGCTTGGAATTGACTGAAATTTTTATGACATATTATAAACATTCTAAACTTGATCTCTGCCAAGTTTGAGAGCTTGCACAGGTGTATAAGTGGTTCAACCAAAGCGCTCAAAACATTGAACTGTTTCTGGAAATTCCAGAACCTGAGGCTAAAGAGGCAAAGGGGTCTTCAAATAAGTTTTTGAAGGTAATTGTAGTGTAATTTCCGCTAATCCACTATTCACCCCCCCCTCTAGTGGTGCTATACAGGTCCAACAATTGGTATCAGAGCAAGGTTGAGCACCATATTCTTATTTGAGCTGAAAACAGTTTACACTCCAAGTTGCAAAGTTGCTGGAAATTTTCTGGTTGTCTTATATTCTTCATATTTGGTATCTACAACAAGGTGACACTTTCTTTCCTTCTTATAAGTGTTTTAAACGTTTTCTCACACACTAAGAAGCATGTCTAAGTCACACATGAAAATAGAATTAGAAGGCATGTCCACACAAAGACCACCTCTTTTTGATGGAGAAAACTTTAGTCATTGGAAACTTAGGATGAAATTGTTCTTAATGGCTATTGATATAGACTTATGGTCTATCATTGAAGATGGACCTTATGTGCCTACTAAGCATGTTATAATTGATGGCTTATCACGAGAAGTTGAGAAATATAGAAAAGATTGGAGTGATGAAGATAAAAAGAAAATGAGTCTTAATGCTAAAGCAATGCAATTATTGTTGAATGGTTTAAGTAGGAGTGAATCTGCCTATGTCTCTTCATGTTTAAGTGCAAAGGATATGTGGAAATGTCTTGAAATGAAGCATGAAGGAACTAATCAAGTAAAGGAATCAAAGATTAACATGTTAATGACTACACTTGAAACATTTCATTTACTGCCTAATGAATCAATTGTTGATATGGATTTAAGGCTTACAAACTTATACAACTCACTTGAATCCCTTGGTAAAACGTTTTTGATGAAAGAAAAAGTGCAAAAAGTTTTGAGAAGTTTGCCAATTGAATGGGATGCCAAAGTTAGTGCCATTGAAGAAAGCAAAGATCTTTCTCAAATAAAACTTGATGAATTGATAGGCTCCTTAAAAGTTTATGAAAACAAGTTGAATATAAGAAAGGCTGAAACTAGTAACAAGTCTAAATCACTTGCATTTGTAACAAATGAACCCGAATCATCTAATCAAGCCGAGTATGAAAGTGATGATGAAAGTGATGAAGAAGACATAATGTTGTTAGCTAGGCGTTTAAGGAAGTTTTTCAAGAAAAGACCAACTAAAAGACAAGCAAAATCAGCTGCCCCTATCAATGTGAAATCTAACAAACAAGATGGTAAATGGTATGATAAAGAACTTAAGTGTTATGAATGTGGCAAACAAGGACACATCTCATATGATTGTCCAAACAAGAACAAAAACCGTGACATGGATGAAAAGACAAGGACAAAAACTAGAGTAGAACCTATGCAAAGGAGGAAGAAAGCTCTCAAGGTAAGTTCAAGCACTTGGGATGACACATCTTCATCCGAATCCGAGGAGGAACCTGAAGTTGCACAAACATGTTTGGCTTCAAAGTCTACAAATGAGGTAACATTCGATTCTGACTCTGAATGTGATTTTACTCAAGATGAATTGTTGGATGAATTAGAAAAGTTGCATGATAGATATAAGAAGCTATCCAAGGAGAAGAAAAGAATAGTTGAGGAGAAGAACAAGTTGGAGACGTCTAACTTGAATCTAACTTCTCAACTAGAAGTTCTTCAACTTGAATCATCTAACACTATTAGTTCAATGCAAAATCAGATTAAGGAACTTAAGAACAAACATGAAAATGTGCAATGTGTGCAATGTGTTGATTTCAACGTTTTAAAGTCTAAATTACATGAAATACAAACTGAATTTGAATCATTAAAAGCATGCAACCTAGACTTGAACAAATCTTTAGAACAATTTAAGAATGGTTCCAACATGTTAGACACTCTTATTGCATCTCAAAAGCATGGAAATGACAAACAAGGTCTTGGATATGTTAAAGAAGCTGAATACACACCTAAGGAAACAACATTTGTATCATCTTCAACCAACATGAAATATAGGCCAAATGCATTTAGAAATGAACCTATTCTGCCCACACCACCTTCATCACAAAGATTGCAAAATGCATCAACATATAGGAAGGTAAATACACCTAGAAACCATGCTTACATGTATACAAGAATGCCTAAACAAAGTAGTATGCAATCTGCTCAAGTTATGCCTTATATGCAACAACATGCTTATGTGAAGAACATGACATACTCTCGGCCTAAATCAGTTTACAACACACGGCCTAGACACACACAACATCATGCTTATACACGGCCAAGATATAACTCATATACAAGGCAACATTCAAATGCATATAGAACTTACAATGCTTATCCAACTAGACATAAATGTGCAGCCCCTTTTCTATCATATTCTATGTATCAAAATCCACTATTTGATCATTATATGCAACATGATTTTAACATTTCAAAACCAAGAAAGGTTGTTCAAGTTTGGGTACCTAAAGGTACACTAACATGAACTTAACTTGTCTAACCTTGAAAGGACCCAAAATCAAAGGGTACCTAAGTTGTTATTTACATTTGTAGGTACATAACATCAAAGAAAGACAAGTTGCTGGTTATAACAACAAAGAAGATGAAAAGAACAAAACCAATTGGATAGTTGATAGTGGTTGCTCAAGACATATGACGGGCAACAAAAATTTGTTTAGCACACTTAAGAACGTTGCAAAAGGTGGCAAAGTTACCTTTGGAGACAACAACCAAGGCCAAATAATTGGCAAAGGCAAGGTTGGTGATCCAAACAAGTTTGAGATCAAAAACGTCCTACTTGTAAGTAACTTAACCTTTGAGCTTTTAAGTGTTTCTCAACTATGTGACAACAACTTGAATGTTCTCTTCTCCTCCACTTCTTGTAAGATAATGGACAAAAACAATCAAGTTGTGTTAAAAGGAAAACGTGAAGGAAACATATATGTGCTTAACATGGATGATATGCTAAGTAGTAACACAAAATGTCTTGTTTCATATGAATCTGATCCCAATCTTTGGCATAGACGTTTAGGACACATAGGTATATCAACCTTAGAAAAACTACACGCTAAAAGTCTTGTTAAAGGATTGCCTAAACTTAACTTGAATGATTTTCAACTATGTGAATCTTGTATCAAAGGCAAACATGTTAGAGAATCCCTTAAGCCTAAAACCGAGGTCACAACATCAAGAATACTAGAACTTTTGCATATAGACTTATTTGGTCCATGTAGAACAAGAAGCTTAGGTGGAAGTTATTATGTATGTGTAATAGTTGATGATTTCTCAAGATATACTTGGACATTGTTTCTTGCTTCAAAAGATGAAAGTGCATCATCTATAGCTAATCTAATTAGACAACTTGAAAATGAACATGAATCACATGTTATTAAGATAAGGAGTGATAGAGGTGGTGAGTTTAAAAATAGTGAATTAATCAAATTCTGTAATGAAAAGGGTATAAAACATGAATTCTCCCCACCAAGAACTCCTCAACTTAATGGTGTAGTTGAAAGAAAGAATAGGACTATTCAAGAAGTAGCAAGAACAATGATGGTAGAAAACAAAGTACCTAAATTCTTATGGGCTGAAGCAGTAAACACTTCAAGTTATACGATCAACAGACTATCAATAAGAAAGAAATTGAACAAAACACCATTTGAAATCTTAAATGGACGACTCCCAAAAGTAAACTATCTAAAAGTCTTTGGTTGTAAATGCTTTGTATTGAACACAAAAGATAACTTAGATAAGTTTGATCCTAAGTCTGATGAACATATATTTGTGGGATATTCAATGAACTCTAAAGCATATAGATGTTATAATGCACAAACAAGAAAGATAGTTGAATCTATACATGTGAAGTTCAATGAAAATGCATATCTCCAAACAAGTAATCAACATGAAATCTATGTACCAAATGATCAAATACTTCATGATGAAGATGAACTTATCCTACCACCCACAAATGAACAAATTGAAACACCAAATCAAATGCATGAAGTTCAAACTCCCCCTACACAAGAACAAAATGAAGAAAATGTGTCTAACCAACCTATTGAACATCATGAACCTATTGAAGATGCACAACCAAGTAATTGGTGGCAAATAAGAGATAAACAAAAGCATCCTCAAGAACTTATCATAGGAGATGTAAATCAAGGGGTTAGAACACGTAGGCAAATAGATCCTAATGAATATGATCAATGGCATGCACTTATATCCCAAATTGAACCCAAGAATGTGAATGATGCCTTAAACGATGCATATTGGATAGATGCAATGCATGAAGAGTTAAACCAATTTGAAAGAAACAATGTGTGGGATTTAGTACCTAAACCCGAGGATAAATCAATCATTGGAACTAAATGGGTGTTTAGGAACAAAATGAATGAACAAGGGGTTGTAGTAAGAAATAAAGCAAGACTTGTAGCTCAAGGATATAATCAAGAAGAGGGTATTGATTACGATGAAACATTTGCCCCCGTAGCAAGATTAGAATCCATACGCCTCTTATTAGCTTTTGCATGTTATAATAACATCAAATTATTCCAAATGGATGTTAAGAGTGCATTCTTAAATGGCTATATCCAAGAAGAAGTTTTTGTTAAACAACCACCAGGCTTTGAAGATCCAAAGAACCCTAATCATGTATATAAACTTAAGAAAGCCTTATATGGTTTGAAACAAGCCCCCCGTGCATGGTATGAAAGATTTGCCAACTTTTTACTAAGTAACAACTTTCAAAGAGGAACCATAGATAGTACCTTATTCTTGAAAAAGAAAGACAAAGATTTGCTTGTAATACAAATATATGTAGATGACATAATCTTTGGTTCAACTAATCCTAACTTAGTAAAAGACTTTGAAGATTGTATGAAGTCTGAGTTTGAAATGTCTATGGTTGGTGAATTAAACTATTTCTTAGGCTTGCAAATAAAACAAACATCAAGAGGTATACATATCAATCAAGCCAAATACATAAGAGATATGATAAAGAAATTCAACTTTGAAAACTTGAAACCATCTCCAACACCAATGTGTACTTCAACAAAATTAGACAAAGATGAAAATGGTGTTGCATTTGATGAAAAACTATATAGGTCTATGATTGGTTCATTGCTATATCTAACTGCTAGTAGACCTGATATTATGTTTGCAGTATGTATGTGTGCAAGATTTCAAAGTATGCCTAAGTTGTCACACTTTAAAGCTGTAAAAAGAATATTTAGATATCTTCAACATACACCAACATTAGGCTTATGGTATGATAGACAATCTAGTCTAAATCTACATGCATATTCAGATGCAGATTATGGTGGATGTAGAGTAGATAGAAAGAGCACTAGTGGAACATGTCAATTCCTAGGAAACTCACTAATATCTTGGTTTTCGAAGAAACAATCTAGTGTTGCACTTTCTACTACTGAAGCAGAATATATGGCTTTAAGTCTATGTTGTACTCAACTATTATGGATTAAACAACAACTTTCAGACTTTGAAATACAAGTAAATAATATCCCCATCTATTGTGATAGTACAAGTGCTATAAATTTGTCTAAAAACCCTGTACTACACTCTAAGGCAAAGCATATAGAAGTACGTTATCATTTTCTTCGTGATCATGTTAATCTTGGACATATACACATTGAACATGTTAGAACTGATCAACAAGTAGCTGACATATTCACTAAACCCCTTAATCAAGCTATCTTTGAGCATTTACGTGCAAGACTTGGATTAATTGCTCACACCTGACTACTACACCGTGCACATAGTTCAGTCTTTTGCATAATTTACAAAATTAAGGGGGAGAGACATATGTATATCATGTTAATGTTAAGGGGGAGATAACACATTAAAAGGGAGAGATATATGTATATCATGTTAAGGGGGAGATAACACATTAAGGGGGAGCAGCTTAACTTGATTTAAAGAGAAGCTTATACTTGATTTAGATGCTTAATATACACATATGTGGGGTAATTTTGCAAATCATCAAAAGGGGGAGATTGTTGTGATATATCATGTTTGAATGATTGCAAAATGCATATGTGAGCATGTAGATTGTTGTGATATATTGCAAAATGCATATGTGAGCATGTATGTGTGTGTAACGTTTAAAGTATAATGTGCAAGACATGAACTTATGAGCTAAATGTGAAATTGATTGAATGAATCAAGATTGAACAAGTTTGATTAAGATCATGAGATTGAACTTGGCCAATTCAATCACATGTCTAAATCAAGACATGTTCAAACTGATCTTAGATGATATATATGCCAATACATGTTAATTATATGATCTAACCAAGCCTTGAAGTCACATGACTTACAATATAAGGCAAATTGCTCGGTTTAGTATCCTATTGCAGGTTTTGGTTCATATCTTGAGCAAATGAACTCCAAATTGAGTCATTCAAAAGCCCACA
This sequence comes from Eustoma russellianum, assembly GCA_036186865.1. Taxonomy (NCBI): domain Eukaryota; kingdom Viridiplantae; phylum Streptophyta; class Magnoliopsida; order Gentianales; family Gentianaceae; genus Eustoma; species Eustoma russellianum. Next base: position 7,641,775 of record AP025066.1, on the reverse strand, counting down.
TGATCCTTATTCAATTTAGAATCTAATTGGCTGAGGAAAAGCATGCTTGACACGGATAAAAACTGAGTTGACACGGCGGTGAAGCTTATTGACCTTTATAAGGGTTATTTTGGTAATTTCACCATTTGGACTTCTCATTCTTATTTGGTCTTCTTCCAACGGATTTATATGATCATATGACACATTTATAAGTCATGTCACATCATGGCAAAAATGAATCTGGAGCAGCACCATGTCTAGGTTCATCCTAGGACAAAATTCCTATTTTTGTGCTAAGGGGTATTCTGGTCTCTTCACTTGCCAATGGATCTTCTAACGTGTTATATATTGGTTATATGATGTTTATATGTGTTTATGTCACATATAGTACATGCCCTATATTTATGGAAATGGGCAGCATGGTATCTCAAATGGAATTCTTATGTTATGGTTATCACATATATGGTTTTCTTGGAATTCTTGGCATTCTTCATATGGTATTCTATGCTACATGTTGAAGACATAAGTGACTATATGTTATATGTGTGCACACGGCTATTGGCACAAATCATGTTCAAACTTTCAGCTTTTGAACAAGTCAAGGCAAGTTGAAACAAATCCTATTTTGGTGCTGATTTCAAATGGTTATCCTTGCATATATTTCAACGGCTACTTGGGTCAAAATTGGAGCAAAATTTCGTGTGATATATGGTCAAAATTCAGATTATGATGAGTGACAAAAACAAGTCCTACAATGTAGCAAATTTGAAGCAAAAGTCTCTCAACCAAAACCATGCAAACGGCTATATGATTGAAGACCAAGTCAAGCTGAATTCTCTCTATCTTTTAGCTACATTCAAATGGCTATATTGGAGACCAATTCAAACTCAAAGGCTAGCTGATTTCTCTCTATCTTTCACCTCATTCCAACGGCCATTTAGTGTTCAAAATGAGGAGATAAAGTTGTTCAAAACACATGCCAATTCAGCTGCACACATGGCAAGTTATTTACACATGGAAATTGTTGATTGGAGCTGCTTTTTAAACGTTCAAATGGAGTCATTTTCCACCTCAATTCCAACGTTTATAATGGATAAGATGAAGGATAAGATTTCGGCTGGAAGACCAATTCAAAGCAACAAAAGATAAGCTTCATTTGACTAGCTAGAAAAGTGCTGAATTTTCTCCATTTCTCAAGCCATTCCAACGTCTCTTTGAGGAGCCTTTAGGCTGTCCTCTTGGCTATAAATAGCTCCAAAGGTGAAGAGTAAAGTAGCATCCAACGAAAAAGAGCAAGAAAGCAAGCAAGACAATTAGCTCTTTATTTCCATTCTTCTCTTCTATTCTTCTATATTGAAGAACACATTTGCAGCAAGCTTTATGATTGTATAGTTCTTCATTTCTTGTCATTTCAACACCTTTTAAACGATATATTGTAAGGGAGAAGCTGGTGTATAAAGCTTACTCCTTAGAGGTGAGCAAAAGGTGCAAAGGTGCAAAGGTGAAACAAACTAGTGCTGATTTTCAGTTTTGGTGCAGCCTCTTGAAGAAGTTGGTGGAAAGCTTCTTCCTTTGGCTTTGTAAGGTGACTTTGGTGTTTGGTGTTTAGTGAAATCCAAGAGAAGGTGTCTCTTGGGACTGGAGTAGGTCACATTGACCGAACCAGGATAATTCCTTGTGTTCTTTACTTATTTCCTGCACTTACTGTTTTCTGCCTGAGAATTACACTAACTTGGCACGCATAATTGAACAAGCAAACAGTCTTAGAATTGCATGAATTTTGGATATATTATACTTCAATGTGTTAGCTTTCATTAGCCGCAAGAATCACTAAATTCTAAGGAGTTTAGCATATTCAAATCGTCTTCACAAAATTGTTGCTACATTCTGTGAACAATTCTGACCAGTGTGCAAAACTTGTTCAATTTGAATAGGTTATCCTGCGAATCTTGAAGTGAGCCTTATATCAAATTAAACTAGACATCATAAGGTTTAATTTGACATAAGATTCATCAAAATAGCACGGGTAGATTTTGAGATATCATCATTTGAAGTTAAGCTAACATTCTGCCTGAAACTGCCAGAATTGCACACTTTACTTTTCTTGCTTATTTGAACGTGCTAACTTGCTTGGAATTGACTGAAATTTTTATGACATATTATAAACATTCTAAACTTGATCTCTGCCAAGTTTGAGAGCTTGCACAGGTGTATAAGTGGTTCAACCAAAGCGCTCAAAACATTGAACTGTTTCTGGAAATTCCAGAACCTGAGGCTAAAGAGGCAAAGGGGTCTTCAAATAAGTTTTTGAAGGTAATTGTAGTGTAATTTCCGCTAATCCACTATTCACCCCCCCCTCTAGTGGTGCTATACAGGTCCAACATGTCTTTCTTTTTCAAGAATAAGGTACTATCTATGGTTCCTCTTTGAAAGTTGTTACTTAGTAAAAAGTTGGCAAATCTTTCATACCATGCACGGGGGGCTTGTTTCAAACCATATAAGGCTTTCTTAAGTTTATATACATGATTAGGGTTCTTTGGATCTTCAAAGCCTGGTGGTTGTTTAACAAAAACTTCTTCTTGGATATAGCCATTTAAGAATGCACTCTTAACATCCATTTGGAATAGTTTGATGTTATTATAACATGCAAAAGCTAATAAGAGGCGTATGGATTCTAATCTTGCTACGGGGGCAAATGTTTCATCGTAATCAATACCCTCTTCTTGATTATATCCTTGAGCTACAAGTCTTGCTTTATTTCTTACTACAACCCCTTGTTCATTCATTTTGTTCCTAAACACCCATTTAGTTCTAATGATTGATTTATCCTCGGGTTTAGGTACTAAATCCCACACATTGTTTCTTTCAAATTGGTTTAACTCTTCATGCATTGCATCTATCCAATATGCATCGTTTAAGGCATCATTCACATTCTTGGGTTCAATTTGGGATATAAGTGCATGCCATTGATCATATTCATTAGGATCTATTTGCCTACGTGTTCTAACCCCTTGATTTACATCTCCTATGATAAGTTCTTGAGGATGCTTTTGTTTATCTCTTATTTGCCACCAATTACTTGGTTGTGCATCTTCAATAGGTTCATGATGTTCAATAGGTTGGTTAGGCACATTTTCTTCATTATGTTCTTGTGTAGGGGGAGTTTGAACTTCATGCATTTCAAGAGTTTGATTTGGTGTTTCAATTTGATCATTTGTAGGTGGTAGGATAAGTTCATCTTCATCATGAAGTATTTGATCATTTGGTACATAGATTTCATGTTGATTACTTGTTTGGAGATATGCATTTTCATTGAACTTCACATGTATAGATTCAACTATCTTTCTTGTTTGTGCATTATAACATCTATATGCTTTAGAGTTCATTGAATATCCCACAAATATATGTTCATCAGACTTAGGATCAAACTTATCTAAGTTATCTTTTGTGTTCAATACAAAGCATTTACAACCAAAGACTTTTAAATAGTTTACTTTTGGGAGTCGTCCATTTAAGATTTCAAATGGTGTTTTGTTCAATTTCTTTCTTATTGATAGTCTGTTGATCATATAACTTGAAGTGTTTACTGCTTCAGCCCATAAGAATTTAGGTACTTTGTTTTCTACCATCATTGTTCTTGCTACTTCTTGAATAGTCCTATTCTTTCTTTCAACTACACCATTAAGTTGAGGAGTTCTTGGTGGGGAGAATTCATGTTTTATACCCTTTTCATTACAGAATTTGATTAATACACTATCTTTAAACTCACCACCTCTATCACTCCTTATCTTAATAACATGTGATTCATGTTCATTTTCAAGTTGTCTAATTTGATTAGCTATAGATGATGCACTTTCATCTTTTGAATCAAGAAACAATGTCCAAGTATATCTTGAGAAATCATCAACTATTACACATACATAATAACTTCCACCTAAGCTTCTTGTTCTACATGGACCAAATAAGTCTATATGCAAGAGTTCTAGTATTCTTGATGTTGTGACCTCGGTTTTAGGCTTAAGGGATTCTCTAACATGTTTGCCTTTGATACAAGATTCACATAGTTGAAAATCATTCAAGTTAAGTTTAGGCAATCCTTTAACAAGACTTTTAGCGTGTAGTTTTTCTAAGGTTGATATACCAATGTGTCCTAAACGTCTATGCCAAAGATTGGGATCAGATTCATGTGAAACAAGACATTTTGTGTTACTACTTAGCATATCATCCATGTTAAGCACATATATGTTTCCTTCACGTTTTCCTTTTAACACAACTTGATTGTTTTTATCCATTATCTTACAAGAGGTGGAGGAGAAGAGAACATTCAAGTTGTTGTCACATAGTTGAGAAACACTTAAAAGCTCAAAGGTTAAGTTACTTACAAGTAGGACGTTTTTGATCTCAAACTTGTTTGGATCACCAACCTTGCCTTTGCCAATTATTTGGCCTTGGTTGTTGTCTCCAAAGGTAACTTTGCCACCTTTTGCAACGTTCTTAAGTGTGCTAAACAAATTTTTGTTGCCCGTCATATGTCTTGAGCAACCACTATCAACTATCCAATTGGTTTTGTTCTTTTCATCTTCTTTGTTGTTATAACCAGCAACTTGTCTTTCTTTGATGTTATGTACCTACAAATGTAAATAACAACTTAGGTACCCTTTGATTTTGGGTCCTTTCAAGGTTAGATAAGTTAAGTTCATGTTAGTGTACCTTTAGGTACCCAAACTTGAACAACCTTTCTTGGTTTTGAAATGTTAAAATCATGTTGCATATAATGAACAAATAGTGGATTTTGATACATAGAATATGATGGAAAAGGGGCTGCACATTTATGTCTAGTTGAATAAGCATTGTAAGTTCTATATGCATTTGAATGTTGCCATGTATATGAGTTATATCTTGGCCGTGTATAAGCATTGAATTTAGGCCGTGTATACGCAAGATGTTGTGTGTGTCTAGGCCGTGTGTTGTAAACTGATTTAGGCCGAGAGTATGTCATGTTCTTCACATAAGCATGTTGTTGCATATAAGGCATAACTTGAGCAGATTTCATACTACTTTGTTTAGGCATTCTTGTATACATGTAAGCATGGTTTCTAGGTGTATTTGCCTTCCTATATGTTGATGCATTTTGCAATCTTTGTGATGAAGGTGGTGTGGGCAGAATAGGTTCATTTCTAAATGCATTTGGCCTATATTTCATGTTGGTTGAAGATGATACAAATGTTGTTTCCTTAGGTGTGTATTCAGCTTCTTTAACATATCCAAGACCTTGTTTGTCATTTCCATGCTTTTGAGATGCAATAAGAGTGTCTAACATGTTGGAACCATTCTTAAATTGTTCTAAAGATTTGTTCAAGTCTAGGTTGCATGCTTTTAATGATTCAAATTCAGTTTGTATTTCATGTAATTTAGACTTTAAAACGTTGTAATCAACACATTGCACACATTGCACATTTTCATGTTTGTTCTTAAGTTCCTTAATCTGATTTTGCATTGAACTAATAGTGTTAGATGATTCAAGTTGAAGAACTTCTAGTTGAGAAGTTAGATTCAAGTTAGACGTCTCCAACTTGTTCTTCTCCTCAACTATTCTTTTCTTCTCCTTGGATAGCTTCTTATATCTATCATGCAACTTTTCTAATTCATCCAACAATTCATCTTGAGTAAAATCACATTCAGAGTCAGAATCGAATGTTACCTCATTTGTAGACTTTGAAGCCAAACATGTTTGTGCAACTTCAGGTTCCTCCTCGGATTCGGATGAAGATGTGTCATCCCAAGTGCTTGCCTTAAGAGCTTTCTTCCTCCTTTGCTTAGGTTCTACTCTAGTTTGTGTCCTTGTCTTTTCATCCATGTCACGGTTTTTGTTCTTGTTTGGACAATCATATGAGATGTGTCCTTGTTTGCCACATTCATAACACTTAAGTTCTTTATCATACCATTTACCATCTTGTTTGTTAGATTTCACATTGATAGGGGCAGCTGATTTTGCTTGTCTTTTAGTTGGTCTTTTCTTGAAAAACTTCCTTAAACGCCTAGCTAACAACATTATGTCTTCTTCATCACTTTCATCATCACTTTCATACTCGGCTTGATTAGATGATTCGGGTTCATTTGTTACAAATGCAAGTGATTTAGACTTGTTACTAGTTTCAGCCTTTCTTATATTCAACTTGTTTTCATAAACTTTTAAAGAACCTATCAATTCATCAAGTTTTATTTGAGAAAGATCTTTGCTTTCTTCAATGGCACTAACTTTGGCATCCCATTCAATTGGCAAACTTCTCAAAACTTTTTGCACTTTTTCTTTCATCAAAAACGTTTTACCAAGGGATTCAAGTGAGTTGTATAAGTTTGTAAGCCTTAAATCCATATCAACAATTGATTCATTAGGCAGTAAATGGAATGATTCAAGTGTAGTCATTAACATGTTAATCTTTGATTCCTTTACTTGATTAGTTCCTTCATGCTTCATTTCAAGACATTTCCACATATCCTTTGCACTTAAACATGAAGAGACATAGGCAGATTCACTCCTACTTAAACCATTCAACAATAATTGCATTGCTTTAGCATTAAGACTCATTTTCTTTTTATCTTCATCACTCCAATCTTTTCTATATTTCTCAACTTCTTGTGATAAGCCATCAATTATAACATGCTTAGTAGGCACATAAGGTCCATCTTCAATGATGGACCACAAGTCTATGTCAATAGCCATTAAGAACAATTTCATCCTAAGTTTCCAATGACTAAAGTTTTCTCCATCAAAAAGAGGTGGTCTTTGTGTGGACATGCCTTCTAATTCTATTTTCATGTGTGACTTAGACATGCTTCTTAGTGTGTGAGAAAACGTTTAAAACACTTATAAGAAGGAAAGAAAGTGTCACCTTGTTGTAGATACCAAATATGAAGAATATAAGACAACCAGAAAATTTCCAGCAACTTTGCAACTTGGAGTGTAAACTGTTTTCAGCTCAAATAAGAATATGGTGCTCAACCTTGCTCTGATACCACTTGTTGGACCTGTATAGCACCACTAGAGGGGGGGGTGAATAGTGGGTTAGCGGAAATTACACTACAATTATCTTCAAAAACTTGTTTGAAGACCCCTTTGCCTCTTTAGCCTCAGATTCTGGAATTTCCAGAAACAGTTCACTGTTTTGAGCGCTTTGGTTGAACCACTTATACACCTGTGCAAGCTCTCAAACTTGGCAGAGATCAAGTTTAGAATGTTTATAGTATGTCATAAAAATTTCAGTCAATTCCAAGCAAGTTTGCACGTTCAAATAAGCAAGATAAGTAAAGTGTGCAATTCTGGCAGTTTCAGGCAGAATGTTAGCTTAACTTCAAACGATGATATCTCAAAATCTACCCGTGCTATTTTGATGAATCTTATGTGAAATTAAACCTTATGATGTCTAGTTTAATTTGATATAAGGCTCACTTCAAGATTCGCAGGATAACCTATTCAAATTGAACAAGTTTTGCACACTGGTCAGAATTGTTCACAGAATGTAGCAACAATTTTGTGAAGACGATTTGAATATGCTAAACTCCTTAGAATTTAGTGATTCTTGCGGCTAATGAAAGCTAACACATTGAAGTATAACATATCCAAAATTCATGCAATTCTAAGACTGTTTGCTTGTTCAATTATGCGTGCCAAGTTAGTGTAATTCTCAGGCAGAAAACAGTAAGTGCAGGAAATAAGTAAAGAACACAAGGAATTATCCTGGTTCGGTCAATGTGACCTACTCCAGTCCCAAGAGACACCTTCTCTTGGATTTCACTAAACACCAAACACCAAAGTCACCTTACAAAGCCAAAGGAAGAAGCTTTTCACCAACTTCTTCAAGAGACTTCACCAAAACAAACAGCAACTAGTTTGTTTCACCTTTGCACCTTTGCACCTTTTGCTCACCTCTAAGGAGTAAGCTTTATACACCAGCTTCTCCCTTACAATATGTCGTTTAAAAGGTGTTGAAATGACAAGAAATGAAGAACTATACAATCATAAAGCTTGCTGCAAATGTGTTCTTCAATATAGAAGAGTAGAAGAGAAGAATGGAGACAAAGAGCTGAATGTCTTGCTTGCTTTTCTTTTGTTTTTCGTTGGTGCACTTTTACTCTTCACCTTTGGAGCTATTTATAGCCAAGAGGACAGCCTAAAGGCTCCTCAAAGTAGACGTTGGAATGGTTGAAGAATGGAGAGATTTCAGCACTTTTCTAGCTTTCAAACTTAAGCTTATCTTTTGTTGCTTTGAATTGGTCTTCAAACTGAACTTTTATCCTTCATCTTATCCCATTATAAACGTTGGAATGAGGTGGAAAATGACTTCATTTGAACGTTTAAAAGGCAGCTCCCAATCAGCAATATCCATGTGTGAATAACTTGCCATGTATGCAGCTGAATTGGCGTGTATTTTGAACAATTTTATCTCCTCATTTTGAACACTAAATGAACGTTGGAATGGCCTAGAAGATAGGCATTGGAGAGTAGTTCAAAGATAGATAGAAATCAGCCAAGCTTTTGAGTTTGAATTAGTCTTCAACTTTTGAACACATAGCCGTTGCATAGCTTTCTTGGTTGAGAGATTTTTGCTCCAGATTTGAACCAAAATAGCCGTTTGTAACCAGCTCCAAAATATACAAGAATAGTCATTTGAAATCAGCACCAAAATAGGATTTATTTCAACTTGCCTTGACTTGTTCAAAATCTGAAAATTTGAACATGATTTGTGTGCCAATATCCGTTTGCACACATATAATATATAGCCATTTATGTCTTCAACATGTAGCATAGAATACCATATGAAGAATGCCAAGAATTCCAAGAAAACCATATATGTGATAACCATAAGAATTCCATTTGAGATACCATGCTGCCCATTTCCATAAATATAGGGCACGTACCATATGTGACATAAACACATATAAACATCATATAAACAATGTATAACACGTTAGAAGATCCATTGGCAAGTGAAGAGACCAGAATACCCCTTAGCACAAAAATAGGAATTTTGTCCTAGGATGAACCTAGACATGGTGCTGCTCCAGATTCATTTTTGCCATGATGTGACATGACTTATAAATGTGTCATATGATCATATAAATCCGTTGGAAGAAGACCAAATAAGAATGAGAAGTCCAAATGGTGAAATTACCAAAATAACCCTTATAAAGATCAATAAGCTTCACCACCGTGTCAACTCAGTTTTTATCCGTGTCAAGCATGCTTTTCCTCAGCCAATTAGATTCTAAATTGAATAAGGATCATGTGGGCTTTTGAATCACTCAATTTGGAGTTCATTTGCTCAAGATATGAATCAAAACCTGCAATAGAATACTAAACCGAGCAATTTGCCTTATATTGTAAGTCATGTGACTTCAAGGCTTGGTTAGATCATATAATTAACATGTATTGGCATATATATCATCTAAGATCAGTTTGAACATGTCTTGATTTAGACATGTGATTGAATTGGCCAAGTTCAATCTCATGATCTTAATCAAACTTGTTCAATCTTGATTCATTCAATCAATTTCACATTTAGCTCATAAATTCTAGCTCATAAATTCAATCTCATGCACACATATACTTTAAACGTTATACACACATACATGCTCACATATGCATTTTGCAATATATCACAACAATCTACATGCTCACATATGCATTTTGCAATCATTCAAACATGATATATCACAACATTCTCTATGTTGTTCGTGATCATCTAATTTCGGATATGCATTTAAAGCTCTACGCACAACAAGAAACTCTTTAGTGTCAAAATCATCTAATGTGCCTAGGTCCTCTTCAGGTTCAATTTCATTATCATGGTCAGACTCGTTTTCATGCTCGGACTCGGACACATATTCGTTTGTCTCTTCAATTAACATGATTCTTTTTGAATTGGGACATTCTTTTCCTATGTGACCACGCCCTTGACATTTATAACATTTAATGTCTCTAAACCTGTTTGATGGATCCGAAGAATTGCCGGTAGGAGCCTTTGGTTGGGTGCGTTCATCGCTCCTTTGTGTGGATTGCACACGATTGTCCATCCTTTGCGATGATCCTTGGTCATGCGTTTGGCCTCCTGTAGGCCGTGAACTTCCTGTGCCTGAAGGCTTGCTGTGAAATCTTGACGAATATTGATTAGTACGATAATTGGAATTGAAATTAGAGGAGTTACGTACCTTTAATTGTGCTTCAATCTTCTCAGCCATATGGACCATGGTTGTGAGGTCGAGGTAAGGTTGAAGGTCAACCCTTTGCGCAATCTCCCTGTTTAAACCATGTAAGAATCGAGCCTTGGTGGCTTCTTCAGGTTCCTGCAAGTTAGACCTCTCCAACAAAATTTCTAACTCTTTATAGTACTCGTCTACACTTTTGGAACCTTGTCGTAAGTTATGCAAGCTTGTGAAAATAGAACTCTCATAATTGTTTGGAATAAAACGTTGACGCATTTCAAACTTCATTTCTTCCCAAGTGGCGATTGGGGGTTGTCTCGTCTTAGTTCTATTTCGACACAAATTCGTCCACCAATTAAGTGCATAACCAGAAAATTCAATGGAAGCATACCTCACTTTTTGCAATTCACTATAATTGGTACAAGAAAAGATCAAATCCACTTTCGTTTCCCATTCTAAATATTCCTCCGCATTACTTTTACCATAAAACGTGGGAATACTTATTTTGGTTTTGAGAAAATCGTCATCTTGTGGGAAAAGGGGATTTTGGCGTCTTTGGTAACCACGAGGATGGTGGTCATCAAAGTCATAATCATCATGCTCAAAGGGAATGTAATCATCATTGTACCTTCTTGGAGCGTACCTTCTTGCTTGTGTAGGAGGAGCAAACCGTCTCGCTTCGGTGTGTGGGGGTCGAATGTTATCGTCCTCAACTTCTTCCGGAGGATGGCGCCTTGGTTGTGGTGGTGGAACGGCTCTGCTTGTTCCTTGGCCATCACTTGTTTTGTAGCTTCGCTCCACATCTTCCAAGCGATGTTTAATTATCTCATTGTCGTGCATGAGTTTCTTAAGCATTTCCAGCATTTGTTGTTGAGTATTGTCAACAGTTTCGGCTCCTTTAGACTTGCTAGATGCGGAATTGCTGCTGGCCATTGTACCTAAGGAATTGAACGAAAACAAAGGAAAAAGAGAAAGAAGCAAACTAACACAAAGACAAACGAACGTTAAGGGATTAGTAAAAAAATAAGCTATGGACACTCCGATTTTGACTCTGTCCACTCTCTTACCACTTTGGTTCTTGGATAACCTGAAGTTAAGAAGTCTCAAAGTGATCAATAAGGAAGTGTATTGCCAAGGCTTCTTCAAACCACAATGTTCTCCGCTTGTTTCTTCCTTTTTGCTTTCAAGTTGCACCAATTAGTATCAAAGTAGAATCAATTGAAATGAACTCAAACTTGAACTTTCTACTAAGAATCAAAGAAAATAAGCAACCAAAGTTGATGTATAAGGCTGAACCAAAGATGAACTAAGGGTTGCCGTGGGCAATCTTTAGTTAATTTTGATTCTATGCACTTACTATCCACAAAATGGTTCAAGTCATGCAACAATCGAGCAACCAAATGTGTGATTGGTTCAAGAAGATCAAGAGTAGGAGAATTGGGTATAGGGAACGACAATGTGGGTAATATGGTATCCAAGGTTTGCAAGTCGTACCAAAAAAAATTTTTTCCACGCAATGCACAAACGTTTTGCCCTTTTTCTTTGCTCTTGTTCTTTTGTTTTTTTTTTCTTTTTCTTCCTTGCTATTTCAATTGAGCAAGGTTCAGATTCTCCTCTTTTTTTTTTTGACTAAGGGCAGAATTGGGATTTCACTTGTTTTGCACTTAGCACTTGCGTTTTTGGACAGAATAGTGCAATGTATTTAAAATGTAATTTGTATCTTGGACTTGCAACAAAATTGACCTTGGAAGGTGATGGAAATTGGGTAAGGCCGAATAGGGGTTAGGGTTAGGGTTTTTGATTTAGGGTGGTTTTGAACGTTTTGGGGTTTTGCGGAATGTAGTTGTAGGAATGGAATGGGTGTTGTAATTTGACTATTTGGGTTGGTAATTGATGATTGATGTGGTCAATTTGGATATTGGTTGGTCTAGGACTGAATTTGAGCAAAATTCAAATTCTAGGGTTAGGGTTTATTTGAATGAATTGGGATCTTTAGAATCTGATTGTTTTTGGGTAAATTGTTTTGGGGCTTTTTGTTTGGGGTGTAAATAGGGTTATTTGGGATCAGGTTGGTGAGTTTTAGGGTTGGGTTGGGGTGTGGGTGGTTGGGCCGTGGGGTGTGGGGCTGGTTTTAGGGTTTGGTTTGTGTTGTGAAGACAAGCACACGTAGGACTACCAGATTTATAGCATGAAATCAATCACAATGCGAATCATAAGATGCATACAATCATCACCAACTAAAAGCTTCGGTAGCAACAAGATGACTTGAAACCGAGGTAGCTTTATAGGATGATGGTTGTAATATTTTGAAGAAGGCTGAATGTAACCTAAAAATGCAACGAACCCTAATGTGTTCAAGTTTGAATGACTAAAAAAATCAGATTGTGATATGAGAGGAAATAAAGGAAATGACACTTGAATGATGAAAAGCAAATTGCAGCAACGTGCAAGGACTCAAAGCTAATGTGGGCGTTTTTGTTTGTTTTTTTTTTGTATGAAATGCAAGACGTGTAGAGTGAGGAGTAGAAGAAGGACTCAACTGAAATTGAAATGACTAGACTCAAACGAAAAGGAAATGATAGATGGTGGAATAGAGTAACCTGGGCTCTGATACCAATTTGATGCGTGCAACTCGTGGGCTCCAACAATTCCACCTTCCAAACGTCCTTCACAAAGGGTTAGGCACAAAGAAGTAAACTTCCCCTTGCTTCCTTAGTGATCAAACGTGTGGACAACGAGCAAGACCAACACTATAAGATGGTCGTTGATCAGGCAAACCAAGATGGCCCTCCTGGACGGCACCTTTTAGCAATGGCAATACCTTCAAATCGCTCAACTTTGAAGGATCTTAACTTAGGTTTTTAATGCAAAACCAAGAAAACAAAGTATCACTCAAAGTGAAGAAAATATCAAGAATTGTTATTCATCGAAAGGTGAGATTACAACCAGCCAAAGGGGTCTATTTATAGGCCTAAGAAACGTCCCCCTTTAGCTTGAAATGGCTAGAGATAATTCCAAATAAAGCTATCTAACAAATGTTTAAATTTGAACTTTTGCTTGAAAATTTGAACTAAGATAATTCTAGCTAAACTTGAAATGCTTGAAAGATGTTATATTCAATGAATCTAGTCATGTTTGGTGATGAACTTGGCGTTGGAGATGCTGAAATTGGCGTTGGAGATGTGGTTGACTTTGCATTCAAAGGCTAGTTGAAGATTGGATTCAATTTGACTTCAAACTTGAATTCAATCTTTGAATTATAATCCCATCCTTTTTGATCTTCAAGTGGCGTGTGGATGCTTATCTAGGCGTGTGAGATGTCTTCAATTGGTTGAGATGTTGAATTCAAATGCTGGTTGGAGATTGAGTTTAACTTGAACTTGAATTTTAAACTTGGATTCAAATTTGAATTCCCATCTCATCTTTGCTTCAAAAATTGGCGTGTGATGACTTCATGTTGGTGTGTGACTTCTTTGGAGTGGATGTAGATTAGGCTGAAATCCTTTTGAACTTTAAGTCTCAAATTTGAAACTTGAATTCAAATTATGGTTGAATTTGAATTCAAGTTTATCTTCAAGTTCAAATTCAAGTAAGATATCTTGCTTCACTTTAAAGTGGCCGCCCCCCCTTCTTATGGATAATGGAGATGATTTCAACTTGATCAAGAGATTCTATCTTGGACACCTTTGAATTTGTCTTAGCATAGACAAACATTCTCTTCGAACATTCTCTTGAAACATTCTCTTGAAACATTCTCTTGAAACATTCTCTTCAAACATTCTCTTCAAACATTTCATGTACCTAATTTACCTACAAAGAAAAGACATAAAACAAAGATCACAAGACACAAGATAAAATTCAAAAACAAGAATGTAGACGTGCATGTGATACATGCTCAAGTTGAAGGTTCAATGAAATGAACCCAAGGAGTCTTAGGCTCATCTTGAACATGCTTGTACAAGAAGGTGGCAACTTGATGACAAAGTTCCCTTGCCCTCCTTCTTGTTATAGGACCTTTGACCTCTTGTTGGGGCCCTTGATCCTCATCGGACCCTTGATCCTCATCATATGAACACTCCTCTTTCTCTTCTTTCCACTCTCTTACCACTTTTCTTCTTGGATAACCTGAAGTTAATAAGATTCAAAGCGATCAATTAAGAAAGTGTTTTGCCAATGCTTCTCCAAATCACAACGGTCTCCACTTGTTTCTCCCGTTTGCTTTCAAGTTGCACCAAATATTATCAAAACAAAATCAAGTGAAATGGAAACAAACTTGAACTTTTCTACTAAGATTCAAAGAAAGTAAGCAACCAAATTGATGTATAAGGCTGAACCAAAGATGAACTAAGGGTTGTCGTGGGCAATCTTTAGTTAATTTTGATTCTATGCACTTACTATCCACAAAATGGTTCAAGTCATGCAATAATCGAGCAACCAAGCGTGTGGTTGGTTCAAGAAGAGCAGTATAAGGAAAATAAATATGGTAGGACGGCTTATGTATAGTGAAATGAAAGATGGTATCCAAGGTTGTCAAATTGCAAAAAAAAAATAAAAATTTCAAATGATGCACAAACATTTTGCCCTTTTTCTTTTCTCTTGTTCTTTTGTTTTTCTCCCTTTTCTTGCTATTTCAACGTAAGCAAGGTTCATATTCTTTTTTTTGACTAGGGGCAGAATTGGAATTTCATGCATGTTGCACTCAAAACTTTTGTTTTCGGGCAGAATAGTGCAATGACTTTAAATTGCAGGTGTGCAACCTTTAAACAAAATAACATTGGAAAGTGAGGGAAATTGAGGTTGGGCGGAATTGGGGTTAGGGTTAGGGTTTTCAATTTAGGGTTTTTGGACGTTTTTGGGCATTTGTAGGATTGGGTTTTTGGAAATTGAATGTACATTATATATGGCTATTTGGGTTGGTAATTGATGATTTGTGTGGTCAATTTGGATAATGGATGGGTGGAGGACAGAATTGAACAAAATTCAAATTCTAGGGTTAGGGTTTTTTTGAATGAGTTGGGAACTTTTGATTCTGATTTTGTTTGGCAAAATTGGGTTGGGACTTTTTGTTAAGAGGTAAATAAGGTAGTTTGGAATTTTGTTGGTGAGTTTTAGGGTCGGGTTTGGGTGGTTTTTTTCTGGGCCGTGGATATTGGGGATGGATTTAGGGTTTTGTTGATGTTGAAAATGGATTGTGAAGACAAACACACGTAGGACTAACTGGATTTAAAGCATGAAATCTCACAATGTGAATCACAAGATGCATACAATCATCACCGATTAAAAGCTTCGGTAGCAACAAGATGATTTGAAACCCAGGTAACTTTATAGGCTGATGGTTGTAGTAGAAAGAGAGCTGAACGTAACCTAAATGCACAAACCCTAATTTGTTCAAGTTTGAACGACTCAAATCAGATGTGACGCCAAAAAAATAAAAGAGATGACACTTGAGTGATGAAAAGCAAGATGCAGCAAAATGCAAAGACTCAAAGCAATTGTTGGACTTTTTTTTTGTATGATAGACAAATGACGTGTAGAATGAGGGGTAGAAGGACACAACTGAACTTGAAATGAAGAGACTCAAACGAAAAGAAAAGGATAGAATACTGTGGAATAGAGTAACCTGGCTCGGATACCAATTTGATACGTGCAAGACGTGGGCTCTAACAATTCCACCTTCCAAACGTCCTTCACAAAGGGTTAGGCACAAGGAAGAAGACTTCTCCTTGCTTCCTTAGTGATGAAAACGTGTGGTGCAACGAGCAAGACCAGCACTTCAAGATGGCCGTTGATGAGGCAAACCAATATGGCCCTCCTGGACGGCACCTTTAAGCAATGTCAACACCTTCAAAATGCTCAAATTTGAAGGATCTTAACTTAGGTTTTTAATGCAAAACCAAGAAAACAAAGTCTCACAATAAGTGAAGAAAATTTCAAGAAGTTTTATTCATCCACACGCCCCAAGGGGTCTTATTTATAGCCTAGAAGTCGTCCCTATCAGCCTTAAGATGAATAGAAATGATTTCAAATAAGCTAGCTAACAATGTTTGAAAATTGAAAATTGTTTGAATTCAAAACTAAAACAAATTCTATCTAAAATCTGAAAATCTTGCAAGATGCTATCTTCAATGTATCCAGCCATGTATGAGGACCAAATGATGTCTTGGAGGAGCTGATTTGATGAGTAGGAGGTGCTTAAACTTGAATTCAAAAGTTTAACGAAGTTTGAATTCAAGTTAAATTTGGATTTGAGTGCACTTTGAATTTGGTTGTGGAATATCCTTTCTCACTCCTTCCAGCCGTGATGAGCCAAATAAAGGCTAGAAAACGTTTCCAAGACTTTGTCTTCTATTCCAAACTGATTTGAACCTCGGCTATGGCAAAGAACATCCCAAAGACACCCCTTGAACTGTAACCGTTTGTTCTTGGCTCAATTTATACCAACACCTCTTCCTCTTTGGCATTCCAACACTTCTAAAACCTCATTGAGACCCTAAGATGCTGTAAACCAAAAATGAAGTAAATACTAACAAGTTCTAGGCTTTGAACTTGAAAGAAAACCGTTAGTGGTTTTAAACTTCAACTAGAAAAGTTGAGAATTCCTTAAAGGAAATTTTGATTGAAATGTATTTGAATTGTGGTTCTTTTTACATTCAGCTTCCTATTCTACTTATAGCCAATGAAATTTACAAGGGTACAAGGTTTAAAGTACAAAGTACAAGACTGAAAAGTAACATGCTTGCTTGGTAACTTGTTTGAACAATTTTGGTTCCAAGAAAGCTGGTTTGCTTGCCGTTTCTTCCTTGCTTGTTTTCAGCCTTCTTTCTTGATCAATTTTGATTGGATAATACTTTGAGCAGCTTGCTTTGAATTGCCTTTGATTGGTTGTAAGTTTGGCTTTGAATTTTCAAAGGAATTAAGCCTTAACCAGCCGTCCTCTTCAAGGAGTTTGATTGGATCAATTTTTGTGCAGCTTGCTTGCTTGTCTTCAACTTGTTTTTGATTGGTTTGAACATTTGCAAGACTTCTTCCAATTGGTTAAAGCTTTGAGCAGCTTGTCCATCCTTGTTTGCGTGGAGAACAATTCTTGAATTTGACATGAGTGCTTGTCACCTCCTTGCTTGTAAGCTACTTGCTTATCACCTCCTTGCTTGAACAAAAATTCAGGTTCTAATTGCATTTTCAAGCTAAGTATGTGTACCTGAAAGACAAGGCAATAATACAACACAAACTATCCAAAACAAGGTTAACCAACCAGCAATATTAAAAAGAACAACTAAAGATATGTACAACATGCTTTTGATACAACTAGATCAAAGCTTGTATCATATAAACCCAATGGACATCATCTCTGCTTGGCTCATCCTCTTCATGCCTATAAAGAAATGATTCAACACAATGCAACAACTTCTTAGCCATACTCCTTGTTATGGGACCTGTGCGGGGCAGTGAGGTGTCATCATTAGTGTTTGTATCCACAAGGTTAGGCTGTAGCTCATCATTCCCTCCCACTTGAGAAGGATTCGTCCTCGAATCTGAATCAATACTAAATGGAGAAAGGTCAGCAACATTAAAAGTTTTAGAGATAGGACCATACCTTTCTTCAGGAAGATCGAGAACATAGGCATTATCACCAAGCCGTTTCAACACTTTGAACGGTCCATCGCCTCTTGGCTTCAACTTTGAGTCCCTTTCCTTAGGGAATCTTTCTTTCCTCAAGTGTAACCAAACAAGATCACCAGGCTCAAATATAACAACTTTACGATTCCTGTTGGCCCTATTGGCATACACTTTATTCTTAGCTTCAAGTTGTGACTTAACCTTTTCATGCAATTCTTTCACAAGTTTTGCTTTTCGTTCACCATCCAAACTAACACGTTCATGAACAGGTATGGGAACAAGATCAAGCGGGGACAAAGGGTTAAAGCCATAAACAATTTCAAAAGGAGAATGCAATTTTCCACTATGAACAACTCTATTGTATGCAAACTCAATATAAGCTAAGCAGTCTTCCCAATTCTTTAAGTTCTTTTGAATGACAACACGTAACAGTTGAGACAAAGTTCTATTAACAACTTCAGTTTGACCATCGGTTTGTGGGTGAGCAGTTGAAGAAAATAACAATTTAGTACCAAGTTTACTCCACAAAACACGCCAAAAATGACTTAGAAATATCTCTATCACTAACAATTGTACGTGGCATGCCATGCAATCTAACAATCTCCTTAAAGAACAAATCAGCAATATGAATAGCATCATCAACTTTCTTACATGCAATGAAATGTGCCATTTTGGAAAATCTATCAACAACAACAAAGATGCTATCTTTACTAGTTTTGGATCGAGACAATCCCAATACAAAGTCCATAGAAAGATCAGTCCAAGGTGAGCTTGGAACAGGTAAGGGAGTGTACAATCCATGTGGTTGTGTTCTAGATTTTGCTTGTTTGCAAGTAATACATTGGTCACATACCTTATCAACATGTGCTTTCATATGCGGCCAGAAGAAATGCTCCTTAAGTGTTTCCAAAGTTTTTAACGAGCCAAAATGACCCATTAAACCTCCTCCATGAGCTTCTTTTATCAACAACTCTCTTAATGAACACATTGGTACACATAACTTATGTTCTTTAAACAAATAACCATCATGCAAGTAATATTTAGCAAAAGGTGAATCAATGCATGCTTGATAGATAGAACTAAAGTCATGATCAGAATGATACATCTCTTTGATAGACTCAAAACCAAACATGTTACATGAAAGAGTAGTAATTAAAGTATAGCGACGAGATAATGCATCAGCAACAACATTTTCTTTTCCTTGCTTATACTTGATCACATAAGGGAATTGTTCAATGAATTCAACCCATTTGGCATGTCTTTTGTTCAATTTTCCTTGACCTTTTAGATACTTAAGGCTCTCATGATCAGTATGAATCACAAATTCCTTAGGTTGCAGATAATGTTGCCAAGTTTGTAAAGAACGG
Source organism: Eustoma russellianum (assembly GCA_036186865.1). Classification (NCBI taxonomy): domain Eukaryota; kingdom Viridiplantae; phylum Streptophyta; class Magnoliopsida; order Gentianales; family Gentianaceae; genus Eustoma; species Eustoma russellianum. The sequence continues at coordinate 7,622,609 of AP025066.1, read as the reverse complement.
ACAAGGGCATACAATTCTTTATCATAGGTTGAATAATTTATAGAAGCTCCTTTCAATTTCTCACTAAAGTAGGCAACATGTTTGTTACCTTGATGCAATACAGCTCCAATGCCAACTCCACTGGCATCACATTCAACTTCAAACATTTCATCAAAGTTGGGCAATCTCAGGATAGGTGTAGAAGTTAGACGTTTCTTAAGTTCCTCAAAGGCTTGTTGTTGTGATTCTCCCCATTCAAAACTTACATCTTTCTTGACTAACTCATTCAGGGGTGCAGCTATGGTAGAGAAATCCTTCACAAAACGTCTATAGAAGTTAGCTAATCCATGAAAACTCCTAACATCTCCAGCAGACTTAGGGGTTGGCCACTCAGTTATGGATTTAACTTTCTCTTGGTCCATTTCAATTCCTTCAGCACTAATCACACATCCTAAGAATGTAACCTTCTCTAGACAGAAAGAACACTTCTTGAAATTAGCATACAACTTTTCTTTCTGTAGGGTGACAAAAACAGCTCTAAGATGGATCAGATGTTCACTTTGGGTTTTGGAGTAGATAAGAATGTCATCAAAGTAAACTACTACAAATTTTCCTATGAATTTCCTTAAGGCCTCATTCATTAATCTCATGAAAGTACTAGGGGCGTTGGTTAAACCAAAGGGCATAACTAACCATTCGTACAATCCAAATTTAGTCTTAAAGGCAGTTTTCCATTCATCACCTTCCCTAATTCTCACTTGGAAATAACCTTGTTTAAGATCTACTTTGCTAAAGCACCTAGACCCATGCAACATATCCAACATGTCATCCAACCTAGGGATAGGGTATCTATATTTCACAGTGATCTTATTGATGGCTCTACAATCAGTACACATTCTCCAAGTTCCATCTTTCTTAGGGACGATGATAACAGGAACAGCACAAGGACTCATACTCTCTTTTACATTACCTTGGGTTAATAATTCCTCAACTTGTTTTTGGATTTCCTTAGTTTCCTCTGGATTGGCTCTATAGGCAGGTCTGTTTGGTAGAACAGCTCCTGGAATAAAATCTATTTGATGCTCAATGCCTCTTAGAGGTGGTAAACCTGGGGGATCTCCTTCAGGAAACAAGCTAGAAAATTCTTGAAGTAAAGATGCAACTTCACTTGGTAAAGTAGATGGTATTTCAGATGAAGAGAACAGAGTTTCTTTGTAAAGCAAGATATAAACAGTTTTGTTTGAATTGATAGCATGGAATACCTCGCTTTGAGATGCAAAGAATGCACTTTTCTTTAGAGATGGTTCAGCAGAAACTTTGATTTCTTTCGGTTCAATTTTAAGATGAGAAGTTTTCAGTTGGTTTTCTTTGATGAAAATCCTTTCCAGTTCCTTTTCTTTTGGATCATTATGGCTTTTTAACATTCGTTGTTGATCCTCAAAGACTTTGTGTGGGCGCAAGGCATTTAATTTGAACAGTTTGTTGTTATGCCTAAAGGAATATCTATTCATGTAACCATCATATATAACCTTGTTGTCAAATTGCCACGGTCTACCTAATAAGATATGACTTGATTGCATAGGGGCTACATCACATAACGCCTCAGCAAAATACCCACCAATTGATAAAGAAACTAGGACTTGCTTTGTTACTTTAACTTCACCACACTCATTAAGCCATGTAAGTCTATAAGGACGGGGGTGATTAATTAAAGGTAACTCAAGTTTCCTAACAAGTTCAAAACTTGCAACATTGGTACATGAACTGGAGTCAATGATTAAAGTGCAGACTTTCTTTTTAACCATACAGTGAATGTGGAATATGTTCTCTCTTTGTATTTCAGGTTCTTCAGTTTTAATTTGGGCACTTAGAGCTCGACAGACAACTAAGAACTCTTTTGCTTCACACTCATTAATCTCTTCACTAATCTCTTCTTCTTCCTCACATGTTTGTTCAATTTCATTGTTTTCTTAACTCTCCTCCAATTCTTCCTCAGAATAATACTCATTAGACTCTTCAATAAACAAGATGCGTTTAGGGTTGGGACATTGATTAGCAAAATGACCTTTTCCTAAGCATTTAAAACATTGAATATCACGAGTCTTAAAATTAGGCATACCTTCCACCTTGGCTTTGCCTTTATCAGTGATTGGAAGCTTTGGACGATTTTGAATGTTCTGGGTTGATTTTCCTTGGAATCCTCGGCCTTGACCTTGTTGTGGACGGAAAGGCGTCCTGGGCTGTGTTCTAGGAAAACTCAAAAGATTAGTCCAAAAAGAAGGGTTAGAAGTTTTTACCTTCAATTGTCTTTCCACTTTCTCAGCAATGTGAACCATATAAGCCAGATCAGAGTAAGGTGTAAGTTCCACCTTAAATGCAATCTCTTTGTTCAAACCAGCTAGAAATCTAGCCATTGTGGCTTCCTCAGCTTCTTCTATGTTAGCCCTGGTAAGCAGATGTTCTAATTCTTTATAAAATTCATCAACAGATCTATTACCTTGAGAAAGTTGTTGCAATTTCTGGAAAATGCTTCTTTCATAGGAAGGAGATATGAATCTCTTCCTCATCTCTTGTTTTAGCTCGGACCAAGTAACAACAGGGGGCTGTCTTGTTCTTCTCCTGGTGTTCTTCAATTGTTCCCACCAGAGTAAAGCATAATCTACAAATTCAAAAGTTGCATACCGCACTTTGGCCAATTCAGAATAGTTAGTGCAAGAATACATATGATCTACTTTTGTTTCCCATTGCAGATATGTTTCAGGATCACTTTTCCCTTGGAAGGAGGGTATTGTCAGTTTAGTAGTAATGAACTCTTCTTCAAGATGTTCATCTCTATCAGGCTGACGTTCATCATACCGTTCTTCCGGATAGGTCCTTCATTGTACTCAGGGAGATAGTCAAATCTCTCCTCAAAAGAAATGTTCCTACGACCACCATTACTACCTCGACCTCTACCTCTACCTCTAAGTGATGTGACTTTTCTACGTTCAACATGAGACTCATTACCATAAGAGGTGCCTTCTTGAAAAGGTATACTAGGTTCCTTTTGATCTGAGGTTGACTTTTCTACTTTGCTTATCCTTTGTTTGTTATCCTCTATGTCACTTCTCATTAAACCAAACTGATTAACAAGGAAAGTGAGTGTTTGCTGTATATTCTCTAGGGTAACAGGGACTGCGGATGGGACAGGAGTAGATGGGGACGGGGATGGTGCATTATCTTTCTGTTGGGGACCCATGATTCAGAAAACAATCTCAAAAGCCAATTAAAATATTGACAAGATGCAAATACTCTACTTTATGCTGACAATTGTTCAAAACAGCAATTTGGACTATTTCTCCTAAGGATTCAAGAAAATCACAGAAGTCAAATTGTTGTTCAAGCTGAATGAAATCTACGGGGTTGTTTAAGACAATCCCTCAATTTACTTTAAAGCATATGCAATTATCAATTGAAGTAAAGTGAAAGTAAAAGCACACAAACAAAGTGTCAGCAAGGGTTTGCTTTAAAAACTTTCAATATTTCAAAACTACAACACTTTGGTTCTTTTGGGCACTTTCTTTCTTTTGAGCTTTGCGCAGGAATTTCCCTTTTGCAATGTTCAACTTTGGGCTTTTCCTCACTTTCTTTCTTGTGCAATTCTCTCTTGTCTTGCCTCTTACTTGTTGACAAATATTGGCTTTTCTCTCGTGTATTTCTCAATCAAGCTTAATTTTCTTTCTTTGGGGGGGGGTTTCCTTGATTGTTGTGAGACTACTCCTCACGGCCTACATGAGTCATTGCTCACGGCCTTCAATTGCACAAGGTTTGTTGTATTTGGAATTTGAAAGTTTCTCGTACACAACACGGCTAAACACTATGTAGTGAGAAATCAATTCACAATTACAACAAGTTCAAATTGAATATAGTGCAAGGTAAGTTCAGAAATTGATCTAAAACAACAATTGGATAGCTCTTTAACAGTGTGGGGCTTAAACAATTCCTAACTTCCAGGATGTATCTAAGTCCAACAAGTTGTTTGAAACAATTGAAATCAACAAAAAGATATAGCTATTAGCATTCACCAAGATTTCAAATGAGCTTTAAAGAGTTGTTCTAAACACACGGTTTGGGCAATTGTCATTTTTTCTTTTTTCTGTTTTTGATGCAAATGATCTAACTAATCTTAAGATAGCTAAATGCAACTTAGTTGTTTCTAAATGCAATTATAAGGGCTGATTACTCTAGCAACTAATGGAAATCAGTTTTGATGCAAACTAGCTAACTTGTTTTGTTTTGTTTTTAAGTTATCTATTCTACTTGTTTTTGTTTTGGTTTTTGTTTGTATGATGCAATCAGTTTCTAAACTAGATGATACTAGATGCAAGTCTTTGTATTCTACTTAACACACGTTTATCAACTAGAAACTAGGCAGCAAACATAGTTAACTAAAACTACTTTTTTTTGTTCTTAGTTTTCGGTTTCTCTTGTACTAAACTAAACAACCAACTAAACCTTTAACTATGTTGCAAACTAGTCTAACTAAGCTAAATAAGGCAGCAACTAAAACGTCTAAAACAGATTGCACACAACTACTAAAAACAGAATTTAATGACTTGATTACAAACTAAACTACCAACTAATCTATTTTTGTGTTCAAAGTTTTCTGTTTTAAGGACTCAACTAAACTACCATTTAAACTTCTAGATTAGGACCTAATGAACATTGTCTAAGCTAGATTGAAAAAAAACAAGTTACACATGGTTTTAATCTAAACTACACAAACGGATTCTAACAACACTTAAGTCTAGTCTAAGTTCTTTTTTGTGGTATTTTCGGTTTTGCTACTTAAAACTAACTTACCAAACTGTTGTAAACTAACTAATAAACACTTTAAAACATAAAGTAACTATCTAAATTAACAGATTCTAAATGGACATAAAAACAGTCTACTACACGGTTTTGGGCAGCATCATTCATATGCAAGTTTAAACAATGTAAACATGAATAGAAGACTAACCAAAGCTTTGATACCAATTGATGAGCCAAATAAAGGCTAGAAAACGTTTCCAAGACTTTGTCTTCTATTCCAAACTGATTTGAACCTCGGCTATGGCAAAGAACATCCCAAAGACACCCCTTGAACTGTAACCGTTTGTTCTTGGCTCAATTTATACCAACACCTCTTCCTCTTTGGCATTCCAACACATCTAAAACCTCATTGAGACCCTAAGATACTGTAAACCAAAAATGAAGTAAATACTAACAAGTTCTAGGCTTTGAACTTGAAAGAAAACCGTTAGTGGTTTTAAACTTCAACTAGAAAAGTTGAGAATTCCTTAAAGGAAATTTTGATTGAAATGTATTTGAATTGTGGTTCTTTTTACATTCAGCTTCCTATTCTACTTATAGCCAACGAAATTTACAAGGGTACAAGGTTTAAAGTACAAAGTACAAGACTGAAAAGTAACATGCTTGCTTGGTAACTTGTTTGAACAATTTTGGTTCCAAGAAAGCTGGTTTGCTTGCCGTTTCTTCCTTGCTTGTTTTCAGCCTTCTTTCTTGATCAATTTTGATTGGATAATACTTTGAGCAGCTTGCTTTGAATTGCCTTTGATTGGTTGTAAGTTTGGCTTTGAATTTTCAAAGGAATTAAGCCTTAACCAGCCGTCCTCTTCAAGGAGTTTGATTGGATCAATTTTTGTGCAGCTTGCTTGCTTGTCTTCAACTTGTTTTTGATTGGTTTGAACATTTGCAAGACTTCTTCCAATTGGTTAAAGCTTTGAGCAGCTTGTCCATCCTTGTTTGCGTGGAGAACAATTCTTGAATTTGACATGAGTGCTTGTCACCTCCTTGCTTGTAAGCTACTTGCTTATCACCTCCTTGCTTGAAGAAAAATTCAGGTTCTAATTGCATTTTCAAGCTAATTACGTGTACCTGAAAGACAAGGCAATAATACAACACAAACTATCCAAAACAAGGTTAACCAACCAACAATATTAAAAAGAACAACTAAAGATATGTACAACATGCTTTTGATACAACTAGATCAAAGCTTGTATCATATAAACCCAATGGACATCATCTCTGCTTGGCTCATCCTCTTCATGCCTATAAAGAAATGATTCAACACAATGCAACAACTTCTTAGCCATACTCCTTGTTATGGGACCTGTGCGGGACAGTGAGGTGTCATCACTAGTGTTTGTATCCACAAGGTTAGGCTGTAGCTCATCAAGCCGTGTTCAAGATGTCTAAGGGGTGTCTTGAAATCTGATTTGATGATGATAAGATGGCTGGGGTTGAATTCAAAAGATGGTTGAAGTTTGAATTCAAAATTGAGTTTGAATTTGAATTCAAACTTGGATTCAATTTGAATTGGCATTTATCCTTCTTTTCCTCCAAGATGGCGTGTAAGTTGGCTGAAGATAATGGCTGAATTCTTCTTGAAATGTAAGCCTCAAATTGGTTGAACTTGAATTCAAATCATGGTTGAAATTAAATTCAAGTTTAACTTTGAATTTAAATTCAATTTGATCATCCATCTTTGCACCTCAAGTGGTCGGCCTGTTTGTTGCTTGGATATGATTTTGAGTTCAATTTTGAAAAAGGAATTCCATCTTGGACACGTTTGAATTTGTCTTTGTGGAGACAAACATTCTTTTCAAGACAACATTCCTTTTGTCTCCTTCTTTTTCAACACACGCCTATCATGTTCTTTTTAGGCCTCCATTTCATTTGGATCTTCCATGTACCTAATTCACCTACAAAGCAAACACATAAAACAAAGATCACAAGAAAACAAGACAAAATTCAAAGTGAAGAATGCACGCACACACGCACACTCATAAATGCTCAAGGGGTGGGTTCAATGAAATGAACCCATGGAAGCTTAGGTTCATCTTGAACATGCTTATACAAGAAGGTTCCAACTTGATGACAAAGTTCTCTTGTCCTCCTTCTTGTCATAGGGCCCTTGACCTCTTGATGGGATCCTTGATCCTCATTAGCTGTAAGGTGTTCTTCATCTCAATTATCTTTGTTTATGTTTTCTGAATTTATGTTATCGTTTGTAGTTCTGTTTGGTCTTGTGCTCATACGCTTTCCTTAGCAGTCCAGCCCTTGAATTTAGTCTAAAAGATAGTTTAAGATGTTAGGTTATGATGTGTGACATTTGTTTAGACGTTTTGTTAGCCTATTAAAACCAGAAAACCAAAAAACCACTAGTTGTCTGTCCGTTCTATTTTTCTAGCTTTTGTGTAGTATTTTGTGTCTTGTTTTCTTGTGTTTTTTTTCCTAACCTGAGCATTAAACTTGATCAATCACCCATTGCACATTTGAATATGATGTGGGTTTTGATACTGTTTGGTTTAAGAAAAACCAAGAAATATGCATGTGTGTCCTGTTTGGTGTATCAGTCGTATAGTTTGAGTTTACAGCCTGTTTTCATTTTTTTTCTTATCAAACTCTACTCAAACTTTGCATGAACATCTTTAACATATTCAAATATGATGTGTTAGAGTTTGTTTGGTGTTTGGTTGTAGTTTGGCATAAGAAACAAGCAAAGGAAAGGCACCCGATTAAAACTTGTTTTTAGCCGTGTGCTCTTCAAAACTTGTCCTAGTTTATTTGTGTCTTAGCGTGAGTCATCTTTTGTTTCTCTGAACATAACTAGGTTCAAACGTCCCTTAGGTATATGAATATGTTGTGTTGATGTTTGTTTAGCATGTGATTTCCTTTTAAAATCAGAAAATACAAAACACCCCATTGTTGTTTAACCTTAGATCAAATTCATGTCAAACTAGTGTAACCTCAGTAGTTTAACTTGTTTGCATGATCTTACTCATATAACTTGAAAAATCAAACAAAAAAAGGACTTGCACACAACCTGAACCGAGGCTAAACAAAGTATTGCTTGATTGATTAACATATCAAGTCATACTTGGACGTTGGCTGAATATTCACCTTTACTTTGTGTTGATTTAAAATTGATTCAAGACTTTGTTTGACTTAGGTTCTCATTTATAATCAGTTTTTCCCCATTTCAGCCCACATTGTTATATTGCCAACTCGAACAAATCATCTTGTTGTCATTACACTTTCTGAACTTGCATTGAACTTTATACATTCTTGGTTGTTGTATTTGTGAAATACTTGTCGCTTCATTAGCATTCAGGCGTGTTGTAAAGAGAAATTTTTCACAAAACAACAACCCAAACTTGTCCAAGCAAACCCAAAGGCCATGAGCAATGTCTCATCAAGGCTGTGAGCAGTAATCTGACAAACAAACAAGCCAAAAAAGCACAAAGAAAGAAAACAGAGTTTGTTTGAGAAAGAAACTGAGAAAAAAGCCAACCTACGTCACAAAAGTAAGAGGCAAGATGCATGAGAGATTGCACAAGAGGAGAGGTATAGCCTTATATATAAAAAAGTTCCAAAATCACAAAAGGGAACATACAAACGAAATTTGTGCTAGAAACAGAAAGTACGTCACCCAAAAGTGTTGATCTTTGTTGAAAAAGTTTTAAGAACAAACCCGTACTGAGCACTTGTGTATGTGTAATTAGCTTTCACTTTATTACAATGGGATTGCATGAAGGTTAAAGTAAGTTAGGGACTGTTTTGTACAAACCCTTAGTTTTCTTGCAATCAGCCTAAACATCAATTGATTTCTATCATTATTGAATCTTAGAAAGTCCAAAATTGTTGTTTGATCAATTGTCAACTTAAAGTAGAAGTAAACGTCATGTTAACTTTCTGGTTGGATTTCTTTACTTGTTATCTATCATGAGTATTTATGACACCATTGGAACACTATCGGGTGTTCTTTGCCTAAAAAAAGATATGACAGAATTCAGTTCACGACTGACACACTTTGGCAAGATAAATGGTTTGTGGATAGACTAATGGCATAGTAGAGCACCTTGTTGTCAAATTCATTCCCCAGGGGACATGAGTGTAACTTAGTGTTGTGAAGAAATGTTTGATGAATTAGAAAGAATGAATGTCTATCGTTTTGAAAATGAGGAAACCTTAATGTTAAGGTTCTTTGCTGGCCTAAATGAGAATGTCACTAATCACAATGTAAATGAACAATTTGCATCACTTAGAGCTATGTTTGAAAAAGATGTATCTGTATGAACTGATTTGCATAGATACGATGATAAGCTAAGAGATGTGCAAACAAGATGCAATAAATTTGAGAAAACCATGAAAGAATGTGAATCTGTTCTCCTTGCATTACAAGATTAAGCATCTAAGGTTTTGCATGAATCAAATGTTGAATCACATGTTAAAACCGTAGACAAGGATGAAGAATGTGAACTTGATTTACAAACTGAAATTAAGCAAGATATACAGGTTTTAAGTGTTGATCCTAATGTCCATGATTTACCTAGAGTAAATAAGCATGAAACACTTACTGTATATGATGGAATGCATACTGATTCTTTCTGTCAGACAACATACACTTGTGAAGAGTTACATGTAGTGTTGTTGAACTGTCTGAAGAACTTGTGGTTCTTGAATCACAAGTTGTACAAACTTGTGAGGAGTTGAGTAAAACTGATTTAAGCATTGAGGATAGTGCCTTTGAGCTTAACTCCTATGACGGCACTTTAGTTTTGAATGAAAATATGGAAGCTTTACATGATGATCTAAAGGAGGTAGAAAGTGAATCTTTTTCTTGGCTTACATTTATGCGTGACACTTATTTTTTGCATAACACATTTTTATACAGTCACACAAAGTTTTCAACTGAAGAACAGTCTAGAAGAGTCATTAAATACGTGTGTAAAAAACAAACAAATGGCGAAAACGTTGTCACAACATACCATGTCGTTTTTCAAGTCTTATTGACTTGTTATAATGTTGAGCATCTGATTTCTTTGATATCTACCTTACATTGGATCACATATGTGTATTACCCTGGTGGTTGCGTGTTTGTATTCAAGTGTCTAAGGTCTGAAAGTTGTATGGATAATAAGTTAGACATATTATGCCTGAACTATGAAATTGATCTAATCTTGTGCATTGAAAATGTCTATCTTACTTTGGATTTAAAGATGTTGAATGGTGTATTTTCACGTGTTATTCGGTGCTACTGTAGTAACCATGTTTTATTCAGATTAATGATGCATCCAAAACAACATTTTATATCATCATCTTAACCATACTACTTTGTTATACACAATGCTTTTCATTACATATCATCTTCACTGTATTGCTTTGTTGTCTTAGTCTTTGATCCAGGTGGAGGTCGTCAATTGTGTATATCCCTGTAACCTAACCCTTACGCATGTTAAGATTTGAGCACGAATCATTTTGAAGGGGGAGGGAATGATACACTCCCATGAGGCATCAAACATATGCCACCATGTTTTGTGTTCTTTAGGACGTGCAGAACTTGTATGAACGTTTAAGGGTCGTCTGACTATCCATATCAGCAAGTATATGTCTCTTTTAGTCTAACATACCTTAGGACATGTTGTATATAGTGTATGTGTTTTTTTTGGATGTGTTTGAACAGATGTTAGGTCAGGGAAACATGCAACAACGTTAAGTACAAAGCTGAAATGGAAATGGCAAACTGGCAAGTTGACACCCTCTTAGTATTTCAGCCGTAACTCATCAACCACAACTCCAATCGACGTGATTAAAGTTGGAGGTGAAAGCTAAGAGGATAAGTAACAATTTGGATGCCCAGCACTTCCCTTAAATGTTGGACCTGTATAGCACCACTAGAGGGGGGGGTGAACAGTGGGTTAGCGGAAATTACACTACAATTACCTTCAAAAACTTGTTTGAAGACCCCTTTGCCTCTTTAGCCTCAGATTCTGGAATTTCCAGAAACAGTTCACTGTTTTGAGCGCTTTGGTTGAACCACTTATACACCTGTGCAAGCTCTCAAACTTGGCAGAGATCAAGTTTAGAATGTTTATAGTATGTCATAAAAATTTCAGTCAATTCCAAGCAAGTTTGCACGTTCAAATAAGCAAGATAAGTAAAGTGTGCAATTCTGGCAGTTTCAGGCAGAATGTTAGCTTAACTTCAAACGATGATATCTCAAAATCTACCCGTGCTATTTTGATGAATCTTATGTCAAATTAAACCTTATGATGTCTAGTTTAATTTGATATAAGGCTCACTTCAAGATTCGCAGGATAACCTATTCAAATTGAACAAGTTTTGCACACTGGTCAGAATTGTTCACAGAATGTAGCAACAATTTTGTGAAGACGATTTGAATATGCTAAACTCCTTAGAATTTAGTGATTCTTGCGGCTAATGAAAGCTAACACATTGAAGTATAATATATCCAAAATTCATGCAATTCTAAGACTGTTTGCCTGTTCAATTATGCGTGCCAAGTTAGTGTAATTCTCAGGCAGAAAACAGTAAGTGCAGGAAATAAGTAAAGAACACAAGGAATTATCCTGGTTCGGTCAATGTGACCTACTCCAGTCCCAAGAGACACCTTCTCTTGGATTTCACTAAACACCAAACACCAAAGTCACCTTACAAAGCCAAAGGAAGAAGCTTTTCACCAACTTCTTCAAGAGACTTCACCAAAACAAACAGCAACTAATTTGTTTCACCTTTGCACCTTTGCACCTTTTGCTCACCTCTAAGGAGTAAGCTTTATACACCAGCTTCTCCCTTACAATATGTCGTTTAAAAGGTGTTGAAATGACAAGAAATGAAGAACTATATAATCATAAAGCTGTTGCAAACGTGTTCTTCAATAGAGGAGAGTAGAAGAGAAGAATGGAGAGAGTGAGCTGATTATCTTGCTTGCTTTCTGTTGTTGTGCTTTTACTCTTCATCTTTGGAGCTATTTATAGCCAAGAGGACAGCCTAAAGGCTCCTTAATGTAGACGTTGGAATGGTTGAGAAATGGAGAGATTTCAGCACTTTTCTAGCTATCCAAATGAAACTTATCTTTTGTTGCTTTGAATTGGTCTTCAAACTGAACTTTTATCCTTCATCTTATCCCATTATAGACGTTGGAGCTGAGGTGGAAAATGGCTTCATTTTAACGTTTAAGAGGCAGCTCCCAATCAGCAATGTCCATGTGTAAATAACTTGCCATGTGTGCAGCTGAATTGGCATGTGTTTTGAACAAATTTGGCTCCTCATTTTGAATGTCAAATAGACGTTGGAATGGCCTAAAATATAGGCATTGGAGAATAGTTCAAAGATAGAGAGAAATCAGCTTGACTTGGTCTTCAATCATATAGCCGTTGCATATGGCTTTGGTTGAGAGACTTTTGCTTCAAATTTGCTACATTGTAGAACTTGTTTTTGTCACACATTATAACCTGAATCTTGACCATATAGTATACGAAATTTTGCTCCATTTTTGAGCCAAGATAACCGTTGTAAACAGCTCACAAGATATGCAAGAATAGTCATTTGAAATCAGCACCAAAATAGGGTTTGTTTCAACTTGCCTTGACTTGTTCAAAAGCTGAAGGTTTGAACATGATTTGTGCACCAATATCCGTGTGCACACATATAATATATAGTCACTTATGTCTTCAACATGTAGCATAGAATACCATATGAAGAATGCCAAGAATTCCAAGAAAACCATAGATGTGATAACCATAACACAAGAATTCCAATTGAGATACCATGCTGCCCATGCTGCCCGTTTCCATAAATATAGGACATGTACTATATGTGACATAAACACATATAAACATCATATAAACAATATATAACACATTAGAAGATCCATTGGCAAGTGAAGAGACCAGAATACCCCTTAGCACAAAAATAGGAATTTTGTCCTAGGATGAACCTAGACATGGTGCTGCTCCAGATTCATTTTTGCCATGATGTGACATGACTTATAAATGTGTCATATGATCATATAAATCCGTTGGAAGAAGACCAAATAAGAATGAGAAGTCCAAATGGTGAAATTACCAAAATAACCCTTATAAAGGTCAATAAGCTTCACCACCGTGTCAACTCAGTTTTTATCCGTGTCAAGCATGCTTCTCCTCAGCCAATTAGATTCTAAATTGAATAAGGATCATGTGGGCTTTTGAATGACTCAATTTGGAGTTCATTTGCTCAAGATATGAACCAAAACCTGCAATAGAATACTAAACCGAGCAATTTGCCTTATATTGTAAGTCATGTGACTTCAAGGCTTGGTTAGATCATATAATTAACATGTATTGGCATATATATCATCTAAGATCAGTTTGAACATGTCTTGATTTAGACATGTGATTGAATTGGCCAAGTTCAATCTCATGATCTTAATCAAACTTGTTCAATCTTGATTCATTCAATCAATTTCACATTTAGCTCATAAATTCTAGCTCATAAATTCAATCTCATGCACACATATACTTTAAACGTTATACACACATACATGCTCACATATGCATTTTGCAATATATCACAACAATCTACATGCTCACATATGCATTTTGCAATCATTCAAACATGATATATCACAACAATCTCCCCCTTTTGATGATTTGCAAAATTACCCCACATATGTGTATATTAAGCATCTAAATCAAGTATAAGCTTCTCTTTAAATCAAGTTAAGCTGCTCCCCCTTAATGTGTTATCTCCCCCTTAACATGATATACATATATCTCTCCCCCTTAATTTTGTAAATTATGCAAAAGACTGAACTATGCACGGTGTAGAAGTCAGGTGTGAGCAATTAATCCAAGTCTTGCACGTAAATGCTCAAAGATAGCTTGATTAAGGGGTTTAGTGAATATGTCAGCTACTTGTTGATCAGTTCTAACATGTTCAATGTGTATATGTCCAAGATTAACATGATCACGGAGAAAATGATAACGTACTTCTATATGCTTTGCCTTAGAGTGTAGTACAGGGTTTTTAGACAAATTTATAGCACTTGTACTATCACAATAGATGGGGATATTATTTACTTGTATTTCAAAGTCTGAAAGTTGTTGTTTAATCCATAATAGTTGAGTACAACATAGACTTAAAGCCATATATTCTGCTTCAGTAGTAGAAAGTGCAACACTAGATTGTTTCTTTGAAAACCAAGATATGAGTGAGTTTCCTAGGAATTGACATGTTCCACTAGTGCTCTTTCTATCTACTCTACATCCACCATAATCTGCATCTGAATATGCATGTAGACTTAGACTAGATTGTCTATCATACCATAAGCCTAATGTTGGTGTATGTTGAAGATATCTAAATATTCTTTTTACAGCTTTAAAGTGTGACAACTTAGGCATACTTTGAAATCTTGCACACATACATACTGCAAACATAATATCAGGTCTACTAGCAGTTAGATATAGCAATGAACCAATCATAGACCTATATAGTTTTTCATCAAATGCAACACCATTTTCATCTTTGTCTAATTTTGTTGAAGTACACATTGGTGTTGGAGATGGTTTCAAGTTTTCAAAGTTGAATTTCTTTATCATATCTCTTATGTATTTGGCTTGATTGATATGTATACCACTTGATGTTTGTTTTATTTGCAAGCCTAAGAAATAGTTTAATTCACCAACCATAGACATTTCAAACTCAGACTTCATACAATCTTCAAAGTCTTTTACTAAGTTAGGATTAGTTGAACCAAAGATTATGTCATCTACATATATTTGTATTACAAGCAAATCTTTGTCTTTCTTTTTCAAGAATAAGGTACTATCTATGGTTCCTCTTTGAAAGTTGTTACTTAGTAAAAAGTTGGCAAATCTTTCATACCATGCACGGGGGGCTTGTTTCAAACCATATAAGGCTTTCTTAAGTTTATATACATGATTAGGGTTCTTTGGATCTTCAAAGCCTGGTGGTTGTTTAACAAAAACTTCTTCTTGGATATAGCCATTTAAGAATGCACTCTTAACATCCATTTGGAATAATTTGATGTTATTATAACATGCAAAAGCTAATAAGAGGCGTATGGATTCTAATCTTGCTACGGGGGCAAATGTTTCATCGTAATCAATACCCTCTTCTTGATTATATCCTTGAGCTACAAGTCTTGCTTTATTTCTTACTACAACCCCTTGTTCATTCATTTTGTTCCTAAACACCCATTTAGTTCCAATGATTGATTTATCCTCGGGTTTAGGTACTAAATCCCACACATTGTTTCTTTCAAATTGGTTTAACTCTTCATGCATTGCATGTATCCAATATGCATCGTTTAAGGCATCATTCACATTCTTGGGTTCAATTTGGGATATAAGTGCATGCCATTGATCATATTCATTAGGATCTATTTGCCTACGTGTTCTAACCCCTTGATTTACATCTCCTATGATAAGTTCTTGAGGATGCTTTTGTTTATCTCTTATTTGCCACCAATTACTTGGTTGTGCATCTTCAATAGGTTCATGATGTTCAATAGGCTGGTTAGGCACATTTTCTTCATTACGTTCTTGTGTAGGGGGAGTTTGAACTTCATGCATTTCAAGAGTTTGATTTGGTGTTTCAATTTGTTCATTTGTAGGTGGTAGGATAAGTTCATCTTCATCATGAAGTATTTGATCATTTGGTACATAGATTTCATGTTGATTACTTGTTTGGAGATATGCATTTTCATTGAACTTCACATGTATAGATTCAACTATCTTTCTTGTTTGTGCATTATAACATCTATATGCTTTAGAGTTCATTGAATATCCCACAAATATATGTTCATCAGACTTAGGATCAAACTTATCTAAGTTATCTTTTGTGTTCAGTACAAAGCATTTACAACCAAAGACTTTTAAATAGTTTACTTTTGGGAGTCGTCCATTTAAGATTTCAAATGGTGTTTTGTTCAATTTCTTTCTTATTGATAGTCTGTTGATCATATAACTTGAAGTGTTTACTGCTTCAGCCCATAAGAATTTAGGTACTTTGTTTTCTACCATCATTGTTCTTGCTACTTCTTGAATAGTCCTATTCTTTCTTTCAACTACACCATTAAGTTGAGGAGTTCTTGGTGGGGAGAATTCATGTTTTATACCCTTTTCATTACAGAATTTGATTAATTCACTATTTTTAAACTCACCACCTCTATCACTCCTTATCTTAATAACATGTGATTCATGTTCATTTTCAAGTTGTCTAATTAGATTAGCTATAGATGATGCACTTTCATCTTTTGAAGCAAGAAACAATGTCCAAGTATATCTAGAGAAATCATCAACTATTACACATACATAATAACTTCCACCTAAGCTTCTTGTTCTACATGGACCAAATAAGTCTATATGCAAGAGTTCTAGTATTCTTGATGTTGTGACCTTGGTTTTAGGCTTAAGGGATTCTCTAACATGTTTGCCTTTGATACAAGATTCACATAGTTGAAAATCATTCAGGTTAAGTTTAGGCAATCCTTTAACAAGACTTTTAGCGTGTAGTTTTTCTAAGGTTGATATACCTATGTGTCCTAAACGTCTATGCCAAAGATTGGGATCAGATTCATGTGAAACAAGACATTTTGTGTTACTACTTAGCATATCATCCATGTTAAGCACATATATGTTTCCTTCACGTTTTCCTTTTAACACAACTTGATTGTTTTTATCCATTATCTTACAAGAAGTGGAGGAGAAGAGAACATTCAAGTTGTTGTCACATAGTTGAGAAACACTTAAAAGCTCAAAGGTTAAGTTACTTACAAGTAGGACGTTTTTGATCTCAAACTTGTTTGGATCACCAACCTTGCCTTTGCCAATTATTTGGCCTTGGTTGTTGTCTCCAAAGGTAACTTTGCCACCTTTTGCAACGTTCTTAAGTGTGCTAAACAAATTTTTGTTGCCCGTCATATGTCTTGAGCAACCACTATCAACTATCCAATTGGTTTTGTTCTTTTCATCTTCTTTGTTGTTATAACCAGCAACTTGTCTTTCTTTGATGTTATGTACCTACAAATGTAAATAACAACTTAGGTACCCTTTGATTTTGGGTCCTTTCAAGGTTAGACAAGTTAAGTTCATGTTAGTGTACCTTTAGGTACCCAAACTTGAACAACCTTTCTTGGTTTTGAAATGTTAAAATCATGTTGCATATAATGAACAAATAGTGGATTTTGATACATAGAATATGATGGAAAAGGGGCTGCACATTTATGTCTAGTTGAATAAGCATTGTAAGTTCTATATGCATTTGAATGTTGCCATGTATATGAGTTATATCTTGGCCGTGAGTTATCATAGTTTCTAGGCCGTGTATAAGCATTGGATTTAGGCCGTGTATAAGCAAGATGTTGTGTGTGTCTAGGCCGTGTGTTGTAAACTGATTTAGGCCGAGAGTATGTCATGTTCTTCACATAAGCATGTTGTTGCATATAAGGCATAACTTGAGCAGATTGCATACTACTTTGTTTAGGCATTCTTGTATACATGTAAGCATGGTTTCTAGGTGTATTTACCTTCCTATATGTTGATGCATTTTGCAATCTTTGTGATGAAGGTGGTGTGGGCAGAATAGGTTCATTTCTAAATGCATTTGGCCTATATTTCATGTTGGTTGAAGATGATACAAATGTTGTTTCCTTAGGTGTGTATTCAGCTTCTTTAACATATCCAAGACCTTGTTTGTCATTTCCATGCTTTTGAGATGCAATAAGAGTGTCTAACATGTTGGAACCATTCTTAAATTGTTCTAAAGATTTGTTCAAGTCTAGGTTGCATGCTTTTAATGATTCAAATTCAGTTTGTATTTCATGTAATTTAGACTTTAAAACGTTGTAATCAACACATTGCACACATTGCACATTTTCATGTTTGTTCTTAAGTTCCTTAATCTGATTTTGCATTGAACTAATAGTGTTAGATGATTCAAGTTGAAGAACTTCTAGTTGAGAAGTTAGATTCAAGTTAGACGTCTCCAACTTGTTCTTCTCCTCAACTATTCTTTTCTTCTCCTTGGATAGCTTCTTATATCTATCATGCAACTTTCTAATTCATCCAACAATTCATCTTGAGTAAAATCACATTCAGAGTCAGAATCGAATGTTACCTCATTTGTAGACTTTGAAGCCAAACATGTTTGTGCAACTTCAGGTTCCTCCTCGGATTCGGATGAAGATGTGTCATCCCAAGTGCTTGCCTTAAGAGCTTTCTTCCTCCTTTGCTTAGGTTCTACTCTAGTTTGTGTCCTTGTCTTTTCATCCATGTCACGGTTTTTGTTCTTGTTTGGACAATCATATGATATGTGTCCTTGTTTGCCACATTCATAACACTTAAGTTCTTTATCATACCATTTACCATCTTGTTTGTTAGATTTCACATTGATAGGGGCAGCTGATTTTGCTTGTCTTTTAGTTGGTCTTTTCTTGAAAAACTTCCTTAAACGCCTAGCTAACAACATTATGTCTTCTTCATCACTTTCATCATCACTTTCATACTCGGCTTGATTAGATGATTCGGGTTCATTTGTTACAAATGCAAGTGATTTAGACTTGTTACTAGTTTCAGCCTTTCTTATATTCAACTTGTTTTCATAAACTTTTAAAGAACCTATCAATTCATCAAGTTTTATTTGAGAAAGATCTTTGCTTTCTTCAATGGCACTAACTTTGGCATCCCATTCAATTGGCAAACTTCTCAAAACTTTTTGCACTTTTTCTTTCATCAAAAACGTTTTACCAAGGGATTCAAGTGAGTTGTATAAGTTTGTAAGCCTTAAATCCATATCAACAATTGATTCATTAGGCAGTAAATGGAATGATTCAAGTGTAGTCATTAACATGTTAATCTTTGATTCCTTTACTTGATTAGTTCCTTCATGCTTCATTTCAAGACATTTCCACATATCCTTTGCACTTAAACATGAAGAGACATAGGCAGATTCACTCCTACTTAAACCATTTAACAATAATTGCATTGCTTTAGCATTAAGACTCATTTTCTTTTTATCTTCATCACTCCAATCTTTTCTATATTTCTCAACTTCTTGTGATAAGCCATCAATTATAACATGCTTAGTAGGCACATAAGGTCCATCTTCAATGATGGACCACAAGTCTATGTCAATAGCCATTAAGAACAATTTCATCCTAAGTTTCCAATGACTAAAGTTTTCTCCATCAAAAAGAGGTGGTCTTTGTGTGGACATGCCTTCTAATTCTATTTTCATGTGTGACTTAGACATGCTTCTTAGTGTGTGAGAAAACGTTTAAAACACTTATAAGAAGGAAAGAAAGTGTCACCTTGTTGTAGATACCAAATATGAAGAATATAAGACAACCAGAAAATTTCCAGCAACTTTGCAACTTGGAGTGTAAACTGTTTTCAGCTCAAATAAGAATATGGTGCTCAACCTTGCTCTGATACCACTTGTTGGACCTGTATAGCACCACTAGAGGGGGGGGGGGTGAATAGTGGGTTAGCGGAAATTACACTACAATTACCTTCAAAAACTTGTTTGAAGACCCCTTTGCCTCTTTAGCCTCAGATTCTGGAATTTCCAGAAACAGTTCACTGTTTTGAGCGCTTTGGTTGAACCACTTATACACCTGTGCAAGCTCTCAAACTTGGCAGAGATCAAGTTTAGAATGTTTATAGTATGTCATAAAAATTTCAGTCAATTCCAAGCAAGTTTGCACGTTCAAATAAGCAAGATAAGTAAAGTGTGCAATTCTGGCAGTTTCAGGCAGAATGTTAGCTTAACTTCAAACGATGATATCTCAAAATCTACCCGTGCTATTTTGATGAATCTTATGTCAAATTAAACCTTATGATGTCTAGTTTAATTTGATATAAGGCTCACTTCAAGATTCGCAGGATAACCTATTCAAATTGAACAAGTTTTGCACACTGGTCAGAATTGTTCACAGAATGTAGCAACAATTTTGTGAAGACGATTTGAATATGCTAAACTCCTTAGAATTTAGTGATTCTTGCGGCTAATGAAAGCTAACACATTGAAGTATAATATATCCAAAATTCATGCAATTCTAAGACTGTTTGCCTGTTCAATTATGCGTGCCAAGTTAGTGTAATTCTCAGGCAGAAAAACAGTAAGTGCAGGAAATAAGTAAAGAACACAAGGAATTATCCTGGTTCGGTCAATGTGACCTACTCCAGTCCCAAGAGACACCTTCTCTTGGATTTCACTAAACACCAAACACCAAAGTCACCTTACAAAGCCAAAGGAAGAAGCTTTTCACCAACTTCTTCAAGAGACTTTCACCAAAACAAACAGCAACTAATTTGTTTCACCTTTGCACCTTTGCACCTTTTGCTCACCTCTAAGGAGTAAGCTTTATACACCAGCTTCTCCCTTACAATATGTCGTTTAAAAGGTGTTGAAATGACAAGAAATGAAGAACTATATAATCATAAAGCTGTTGCAAACGTGTTCTTCAATAGAGGAGAGTAGAAGAGAAGAATGGAGAGAGTGAGCTGATTATCTTGCTTGCTTTCTGTTGTTGTGCTTTTACTCTTCATCTTTGGAGCTATTTATAGCCAAGAGGACAGCCTAAAGGCTCCTTAATGTAGACGTTGGAATGGTTGAGAAATGGAGAGATTTCAGCACTTTTCTAGCTATCCAAATGAAACTTATCTTTTGTTGCTTTGAATTGGTCTTCAAACTGAACTTTTATCCTTCATCTTATCCCATTATAGACGTTGGAGCTGAGGTGGAAAATGGCTTCATTTTAACGTTTAAGAGGCAGCTCCCAATCAGCAATGTCCATGTGTAAATAACTTGCCATGTGTGCAGCTGAATTGGCATGTGTTTTGAACAAATTTGGCTCCTCATTTTGAATGTCAAATAGACGTTGGAATGGCCTAAAATATAGGCATTGGAGAATAGTTCAAAGATAGAGAGAAATCAGCTTGACTTGGTCTTCAATCATATAGCCGTTGCATATGGCTTTGGTTGAGAGACTTTTGCTTCAAATTTGCTACATTGTAGAACTTGTTTTTGTCACACATTATAACCTGAATCTTGACCATATAGTATACGAAATTTTGCTCCATTTTTGAGCCAAGATAACCGTTGTAAACAGCTCACAAGATATGCAAGAATAGTCATTTGAAATCAGCACCAAAATAGGGTTTGTTTCAACTTGCCTTGACTTGTTCAAAAGCTGAAGGTTTGAACATGATTTGTGCACCAATATCCGTGTGCACACATATAATATATAGTCACTTATGTCTTCAACATGTAGCATAGAATACCATATGAAGAATGCCAAGAATTCCAAGAAAACCATAGATGTGATAACCATAACACAAGAATTTCAATTGAGATACCATGCTGCCCATGCTGCCCGTTTCCATAAATATAGGACATGTACTATATGTGACATAAACACATATAAACATCATATAAACAATATATAACACATTAGAAGATCCATTGGCAAGTGAAGAGACCAGAATACCCCTTAGCACAAAAATAGGAATTTTGTCCTAGGATGAACCTAGACATGGTGCTGCTCCAGATTCATTTTTGCCATGATGTGACATGACTTATAAATGTGTCATATGATCATATAAATCCGTTGGAAGAAGACCAAATAAGAATGAGAAGTCCAAATGGTGAAATTACCAAAATAACCCTTATAAAGGTCAATAAGCTTCACCACCGTGTCAACTCAGTTTTTATCCGTGTCAAGCATGCTTCTCCTCAGCCAATTAGATTCTAAATTGAATAAGGATCATGTGGGCTTTTGAATGACTCAATTTGGAGTTCATTTGCTCAAGATATGAACCAAAACCTGCAATAGAATACTAAACCGAGCAATTTGCCTTATATTGTAAGTCATGTGACTTCAAGGCTTGGTTAGATCATATAATTAACATGTATTGGCATATATATCATCTAAGATCAGTTTGAACATGTCTTGATTTAGACATGTGATTGAATTGGCCAAGTTCAATCTCATGATCTTAATCAAACTTGTTCAATCTTGATTCATTCAATCAATTTCACATTTAGCTCATAAATTCTAGCTCATAAATTCAATCTCATGCACACATATACTTTAAACGTTATACACACATACATGCTCACATATGCATTTTGCAATATATCACAACAATCTACATGCTCACATATGCATTTTGCAATCATTCAAACATGATATATCACAACATTAAAAGGCATGTATCAAGCTACACAATCGTTGAAAACAAGCTGGCTGCTGAGTCAGCAGCTACAAAGGTAGACATCTTCAAGCAGGTCAAGTTCTGATGAGCCAAATGGGGGGCTGAAAACGTTTGCCAAGGATGTTGTCTCCTATTCCAAATTGATTTGAACCCAAGCTATGTCAAAGAACATCTTAAAGACACCCTTTAAGCTTTAACCTTTGTTCTTGGCTCAATCTATGCCAAACCTCTTCCTCTTTGGCACTCCAACACATCTAAAACCTCAATGAGACCCTAAGATGCTGTAAACCAAATAAAGAAGTAAATGCAAACAAGTTCTAGGCTGGAACTTGTATGAAAACCGTTTGGTGGCTTTAAACCTCAACTTGAAATGTTGATAACTCCTTGAAGGAAATTCTGGTTTTTGTATTTGATAAGTGTTGTTGAATTGTTGTTTTGTACAATCTGATTCTAACTCTACTTATAACAAACTAAAATGCTAAGAAGTACAAGTTTTAATGTACAAAGTACTACACTAAAAATAAGGTGCTTGCTTGGTAAATGTTTGAGCAACTTTTGGTTCCAAAAGTTCTGGTTGCTTTGCCGTGTGATTGAGCCTGTTTTTCCAGCCTTTTCCTTGTTCAATTTGATTGGTTGAGACATGGAACATCTTGCCTTGGAATGGCCTTTGATTGGATGCAAGTTGGTGTTTGAATTTTCAACAAAATATTTCCTTAGCCAACGTTTCTTCCATCTTGTTTCCAGCCAAAATTGTGATTGGTTATCCTAGTGTGCAGCTTGGATTGAACTCCCCTTTGATTGGTTGCAACTTGTAGCTTTGATTTTTCAAGGAATTTTGGCTCAACATACGTTCTCTTCCTTGCTTGAATTTCAGCCAAATTCTGATTGGTTCTTGTAGTGAACAGCTTGCTCTTGATTGGTTGAAACTTTGGTGTTGAATTTTCAAACCTAATTTGCCATGAAAAACGTTTCTTTCCTTGCAAGTTTTAGCCAAGTTTTCTGATTGGATGTTGGAGTGAGCAGCTTGGTTGAATCCTCCCTTTTGATTGGTTGTAAGTTGATCTTTGAATTTTCAACACATATAAGCCTTAAACCAACGTTTTTCTTCAAGGGATTTGATTGGAGAAGTTGTTGTGCAGCTTGTATTCTTGACTTCAACTTGTTTGTGATTGGTTTGAAGGTTTGCAAGGTTCCTTCTAATTGGTTCAAGATGTGAGCAGCTTGTTTCTTCTTTATCTCAACCATTTTAACGTGAACAACAACTTGAATTTGACATGGTTGCTTGTCACCACCTTGCTTGTAAGCTACTTGAATATCACCTACTTGCTTGGACAAAAATTCAGATTCTAATTTGCATCTCCAAGCTTTGTTTGAATAATGATATCATCCGATCAAATGGAACATGGATTGATAGGTGTTCATGCTTCTTCAATGCAAGGCTCTCTTTGACCTATCTTCAAAGACACCAAGCAACAAACACAAGATACACAACATATATGACATGTCCTAAGGGTTAGTTAAGACTATAAGACAAAAGAACTAGCACTAGTGTTGGACCTGTATAGCACCACTAGAGGGGGGGTGAATAGTGGGTTAGCGGAAATTACACTACAATTACCTTCAAAAAGTTGTTTGAAGACCCCTTTGCCTCTTTAGCCTCAGGTTCTGGAATTTCCAGAAACAGTT
>AP025066.1:7496932-7597267 GCA_036186865.1 Eustoma russellianum | reverse complement strand
TTTGTGTGCCAATATCCGTTTGCACACATATAATATATAGCCATTTATGTCTTCAACATGTAGCATAGAATACCATATGAAGAATGCCAAGAATTCCAAGAAAACCATAGATGTGATAACCATAACACAAGAATTCCAATTGAGATACCATGCTGCCCATGCTGCCCGTTTCCATAAATATAGGACATGTACTATATGTGACATAAACACATATAAACATCATATAACAATATATAACACATTAGAAGATCCATTGGCAAGTGAAGAGACCAGAATACCCCTTAGCACAAAAATAGGAATTTTGTCCTAGGATGAACCTAGACATGGTGCTGCTCCAGATTCATTTTTGCCATGATGTGACATGACTTATAAATGTGTCATATGATCATATAAATCCGTTGGAAGAAGACCAAATAAGAATGAGAAGTCCAAATGGTGAAATTACCAAAATAACCCTTATAAAGATCAATAAGCTTCACCACCGTGTCAAGTCAGTTTTATCCGTGTCAAGCATGCTTTTCCTCAGCCAATTAGATTCTAAATTGAATAAGGATCATGTGGGCTTTTGAATCACTCAATTTGGAGTTCATTTGCCCAAGATATGAACCAAAACCTGCAATAGGATACTAAACCGAGCAATTTGCCTTAAATTGTAAGTCATGTGACTTCAAGGCTTGGTTAGATCATATAATTAACATGTATTGGCATATATATCATCTAAGATCAGTTTGAACATATCTTGATTTAGACATGTGATTGAATTGGCCAAGTTCAATCTCATGATCTTAATCAAACTTGTTCAATCTTGATTCATTCAATCAATTTCACATTTAGCTCATAAACTCAATCTCATGCACACATATACTTTAAACGTTACACACACATACATGCTCACATATGCATTTTGCAATATATCACAACAATCTACATGCTCACATATGCATTTTGCAATATATCACAACAATCTACATGCTCACATATGCATTTTGCAATCATTCAAACATGATATATCACAACAACTAGTGTGTGCGGAGTGAACAGTGAAATGTCATGTCTTACAGAACTAACATATGACAATAAATGATGCATGAAAATATGTTGCGTTGACCACATCGTGGGCTCATCATTCCCTCCCTCTTGAAAATGATTCGTCCTCGAATCTCAACATGGATAGAATAAGGGATAGGGGTTTAGGATGTACACGTATGCTCAACTACACCATAACCAAATAGGAACATGATAATACAAATGGTGAAGGTGAAATACCTTGGTGCATCCTTATCTTTGAAGAAAGAATAAGGTGTGTACACGCTTTCTAAAATGTTTAGGATGTATTAACAAGATGGTAACAAAAATTTTAGAACACATACATCCTAACAGATAAAACATCATCCAAAAAGCATATTGCAACATGTTAATACTAAATGTACAAATCTTACAAACATGTGCAATATTTAGATAAGATGTATCAATTGAGATGACAATAGGACTATTCTCAGCTAGATTAACGTTTGAAGAAATTTCAGAAATATTGACTTCATCTAGACTGAAAATATCAAGAAGTTCATCAACTAGTTCATTTAAAGATTTATGCTCATCTACAGCTGAATTTTGATCAATGAAATCATTATCAAGTTCTACTTCTAGTAGATTATCTAAATCAGCTAACATCAAATCATATGAATCTAGTTTATCAATGTCATTCTCAACAGAATTACTTACATCGATGTCATCAATGAAATGTACAGGATGTAATTCAGATTGTAACCCAGAAACAAGCATCTCAGTAGAATGCAAATCATGCACAGGGATTTCATTTGTATGCATGTCACAATGTAAATCATTTTCAGACAAAGTGTTATCACAATTAACATCATCTATAAGCAAACGACTAACACTTTGGAAATCACCAACAGATTCAAGTGAAGAGTCTTCTTCAGACAGTACACAAGGTTGAACATGCAATTCAGATAAAGGAGTTCCAGTTTCAGGCATGTTGGGGCTAATTTTATACAAACCATCATTCATAGAAATGTCAGGTTGCAAGTCTTTGTTCTTTTCAGATTCTATCATTACTTGCACCATGTCTCTAAGTTGAAGCAATGCATTTTCAATATTATCCATAGTCTCACTCGAATTGCTTAACTTAATTGGATTTGGTTTGTCATTTTCAGAATCACAAGAGTTCAGTTCATACCCATAGTTTTGATTAACATGGCATGGGATTAGGTTTGATTGAACAATCTTTGCCTTTTTATACATGTCATTAAGTGATGAGAATTTTTCATTTAACATGCAATCGGCAATTTCTTTATCTAGACCAGCAAAGAACCTAATCATGCTTAATTCCTCATGTTCTTCAACATAAGCATAGTACAAATCATCAAGCATTTCATTGTAATATGCACTAACATCTTTATTGCACTGAGGAAGAGTTTGATATCTAGGAGTTTTACATTCCCAATATCCAACCCATAAACCATTCGTACGACCAAAGGAGTTCATACGTTTTTCCAGTTCATCATAGTCTTTCCTATGGCATTCAACTCCCCAAATGGTTTTCAGAATCATGTTTAATCAAAACAATCTCAAAAGCCAAATAAAATATTGACAAGATGCAAATACTCTACTTTATGTTGACAATTGTTCAAAACAGCAATTTGGACTATATCTCCTAAAGATTCAAGTAAATCACAGAAGTCAAAATTGTTGTTCGGGCTGAAAGAAATCTACGGGGCTGTTTTAAGACAATCCCTTAATTTACTTTACAGCATATGCAATTATCAATTGTAGCAAAGTGAAAGTAAAGTCACACAAACAAAGTGCTAGCAAGGGTTTGCTTTAGAAACTTTCAATATTTCAAAACTACAACACTTTGGGGTTTGGGTTTGGGCACTTTCTTTCTTTTGAGCTTTGCACGGGATTTTCCCTTTATGCAACGTTTAACTTTGGGCTTTTCCTCACTTGGCTTTCTTGTGCAATTCTTCTCTTTGTCTTGCCTCTTACTTTTTGACAATTTTTGGCTTTTCTCTCGCGTATTTCTCAATCAAGCTTAATTTTCTTTCTTTGGACGGTTTTGCTTGATTGTTGTGAGACTACTGCTCACGGCCTACATGAGACATTGCCCACGGCCTTTAATTGCACAAGATTGGTTGTATTTGGAATTTGAAAGTTCCTCGTACACAACACGGCTAAACACTATGTAGTGGAAATTCAATTCACAATTACAACAAGATCAAATTGTATATAGTGCAATGTAAGTTCAGAAATTGATCTAAAACAACAATGGGAAAGCTCTTTAACAATGTGGGGCTTAAACAATTCCTAAATTTCAGAATATATCTAAGTCCAACAAGTTGTTTGAATCAATTGAAATCAACAAAAAGATAAAGCTATTAGCATGTACCAAGATTTCAAATGAGCTTTTAAAAGTTGTTTTAATCCACACGGTTTTGGACAGTTTGCTCTTTTTTCTATTTTCTGTTTTTGATGCAAGTGAACTTACTAATTCTAATATGGCTAAATGCAATTTAGTTGAGTCTAAATGAAGTTTACAATGCTGGTTATTAGTAACTAAATGGAAAATCAGTTTTGATGCTAAGTATGATAACTTGTTTTGTTTTTGTTTTCAAGTGATCTAACCTACTTGTTTTTGTTTGGTTTTTGTTTTTATGATGCAATCAGATTCTAACTAAATGAAATTAGATGCATCTCCTTGTGTTTTACCTAACAAACGTACATGAACTAGAGAGACTAGGCAGCACACTCTATTTAGCTAAACTACTTTGCTTTGGTTCTTTGGTTTTCGGTTTTCTTGAGCTGAACTAGACAACCATCTAAACACTTAAACTATGTTGTAATCTAGCCAAACTAAGCTAAAGAAGGCAGTACTAAAACGTTACAAACAGTTTGTTCACAAGTACTAAAACAGGATTTTAACTATTTGAATACAAGCTAAAGTTTCAACTAATCTAGTTTTGTGTTCAAGTTTTCTGATTTTAAGGACACAACTACACTAACACTCAAACTACTAAATCAAGGTCTAATGATGTTTATCTAAGCTAGATAAGGGAGCATAGAAAACGTTCAAACAGTTTGCACATAGGAACACAAAAAAACAGAATTTAAACAACTTGATTTCAACTACTATCAACTAACCTATTTTTTTTTGTTCAAGGTTTTCAGTTTAGGGACTAATCTAACTACCATTTAAACTACCAGATTAGGACCTAATGAACAATATCTAAGCTAGGTTGAACACATATAAGCTGGTCACACACGGTTTTTGCTTCAAGATACACAAACAGCTCCTAACAATACTAAGTCTAGTCTAAGTTGTTTTTGTGGGGTGTTTTCGGTTTTGCCTCCTAACTAAGTTACCAAACTATATTATACTATCTAACAAACACTTTAAAACATAATCTTACTAACTAAACAAACAGCAAACAAAACGCAATATAATCAGTACACATACGGTTGGGCAGCATCATAGTATATGCAAGTTTAATCAATTGTAAACATGAATAGAAGACTAACCAATGCTCTGATACCAATTGATGAGCCAAATGGGGGCTGAAAACGTTTGCCAAGGATGTTGTCTCCTATTCCAAATTGATTTGAACCCAAGCTATGTCAAAGAACATCTTAAAGACACCCTTTAAGCTTTAACCTTTGTTCTTGGCTCAATCTATGCCAAACCTCTTCCTCTTTGGCACTCCAACACATCTAAAACCTCAATGAGACCCTAAGATGCTGTAAACCAAATAAAGAAGTAAATGCAAACAAGTTCTAGGCTGGAACTTGTATGAAACCGTTTGGTGGCTTTAAACCTCAACTTGAAATGTTGATAACTCCTTGAAGGAAATTCTGGTTTTTGTATTTGATAAGTGTTGTTGAATTGTTGTTTTGTACAATCTGATTCTAACTCTACTTATAACAAACTAAAATGCTAAGAAGTACAAGTTTTAATGTACAAAGTACTACACTAAAAATAAGGTGCTTGCTTGGTAAATGTTTGAGCAACTTTTGGTTCCAAAAGTTCTGGTTGCTTTGCCGTGTGATTGAGCCTGTTTTTTCCAGCCTTTTCCTTGTTCAATTTGATTGGTTGAGACATGGAACATCTTGCCTTGGAATGGCCTTTGATTGGATGCAAGTTGGTGTTTGAATTTCAACAAAATATTTCCTTAGCCAACGTTTCTTCCATCTTGTTTCCAGCCAAAATTGTGATTGGTTATCCTAGTGTGCAGCTTGGATTGAACTCCCCTTTGATTGGTTGCAACTTGTAGCTTTGATTTTTCAAGGAATTTTGGCTCAACATACGTTCTCTTCCTTGCTTGAATTTCAGCCAAATTCTGATTGGTTCTTGTAGTGAACAGCTTGCTCTTGATTGGTTGAAACTTGGTGTTGAATTTTCAAACCTAATTTGCCATGAAAACGTTTCTTTCCTTGCAAGTTTTAGCCAAGTTTTCTGATTGGATGTTGGAGTGAGCAGCTTGGTGAATCCTCCCTTTTGATTGGTTGTAAGTTGATCTTTGAATTTTCACACATATAAGCCTTAAACCAACGTTTTTCTTCAAGGGATTTGATTGGAGAAGTTGTTGTGCAGCTTGTATTCTTGACTTCAACTTGTTTGTGATTGGTTTGAAGGTTTGCAAGGTTCCTTCTAATTGGTTCAAGATGTGAGCAGCTTGTTTCTTCTTTATCTCAACCATTTTAACGTGAACAACAACTTGAATTTGACATGGTTGCTTGTCACCACCTTGCTTGTAAGCTACTTGAATATCACCTACTTGCTTGGACAAAAATTCAGATGCTAATTTGCATCTCCAAGCTTTGTTTGAATAATGATATCATCCGATCAAATGGAACATGGATTGATAGGTGTTCATGCTTCTTCAATGCAAGGCTCTCTTTGACCTATCTTCAAAGACACCAAGCAACAAACACAAGATACACAACATATATGACATGTCCTAAGGGTTAGTTAAGACTATAAGACAAAAGAACTAGCACTAGTGTGTGCGGAGTGAACAGTGTGAAATGTCATGTCTTACAGAACTAACATATGACAATAAATGATGCATGAAAATATGTTGCGTTGACCACATCGTGGGCTCATCAAGTTCAAACAGGCATAACTCACTCATCCCTACTCAAAACGACGTCATTTTGGTCTATAAACACATCTACAGAAAAAGATCTACAATTTATTTGATATGCAAAAGCTAATTCTGACTGGAATGTTATGTTATATTGCAAAACAATTCAGAGGTGAAATCTGGACAGTTTCAGCTGGTTTGACTATTCAAGTGGCCATTTCAACCAATCAACTGCAAGGAGCCTATCCAACACATTAAAGACGTCCTAAATAATATTCCAAAGCAAAGAGATACTGCACCAATCAAAAACCAAAGAGAATAACAAGTTGCAGCAAAAGAAGAATCCTACCGAGAAACTACTTGTCAAAGTTCAGTCATTTTACCTTGTTTGTAGCTTGTCTAAACTTCCTTCTTTGCTCCTATTGGACCTGTACATATGTATCTTCCTTTACAAGCTTTGTTCAGCTTATTTAAGGTAGCTTAGGACTTTTGTAACTAAGATTTTCGATATACAACAACAGCAACTTTGCACCAAAAAATGTATTCAATTTTTCCATTTGAATCCTTTGATTCCCTTCAAGTTTTTGAATCATAACTTGATTGTATTCTTCTATAGATTGGGATGGATATTGTTTGGAAGGGCTTAGGCTTGTCCAAAAAAAAGTTGAAGTCATTTGCTGAAGTTGATTCATCTTCTCGGTAGAATTCTTGACGAATGAGTTGCTTGTGTTCTTGGAATGTTTTGCATCTTCTTCCAGGTTCCAGCTGGGTTTGTTAAGCGAAGAAAGGTGTTGTGATATATCATGTTTGAATGATTGCAAAATGCATATGTGAGCATGTAGATTGTTGTGATATATTGCAAAATGCATATGTGAGCATGTATGTGTGTATAACGTTTAAAGTATGTGTGCATGAGATTGAATTTATGAGCTAGAATTTATGAGCTAAATGTGAAATTGATTGAATGAATCAAGATTGAACAAGTTTGATTAAGATCATGAGATTGAACTTGGCCAATTCAATCACATGTCTAAATCAAGACATGTTCAAACTGATCTTAGATGATATATGCCAATACATGTTAATTATATGATCTAACCAAGCCTTGAAGTCACATGACTTACAATATAAGGCAAATTGCTCGGTTTAGTATTCTATTGCAGGTTTTGGTTCATATCTTGAGCAAATGAACTCCAAATTGAGTCATTCAAAAGCCCACATGATCCTTATTCAATTTAGAATCTAATTGGCTGAGGAGAAGCATGCTTGACACGGATAAAACTGAGTTGACACGGTGGTGAAGCTTATTGACCTTTATAAGGGTTATTTTGGTAATTTCACCATTTGGACTTCTCATTCTTATTTGGTCTTCTTCCAACTGATTTATATGATCATATGACACATTTATAAGTCATGTCACCATGGCAAAAATGAATCTGGAGCAGCACCATGTCTAGGTTCATCCTAGGACAAAATTCCTATTTTTGTGCTAAGGGGTATTCTGGTCTCTTCACTTGCCAATGGATCTTCTAATGTGTTATATATTGTTTATGATGTTTTATGTGTTTATGTCACATATAGTACATGTCCTATATTTATGGAAACGGGCAGCATGGGCAGCATGGTATCTCAATTGGAATTCTTGTGTTATGGTTATCACATCTATGGTTTTCTTGGAATTCTTGGCATTCTTCATATGGTATTCTATGCTACATGTTGAAGACATAAATGGCTATATATTATATGTGTGCAAACGGATATTGGCACACAAATCATGTTCAAATTTTCAGATTTTGAACAAGTCAAGGCAAGTTGAAATAAATCCTATTTTGGTGCTGATTTCAAA
This sequence comes from Eustoma russellianum, assembly GCA_036186865.1. NCBI lineage: Eukaryota > Viridiplantae > Streptophyta > Magnoliopsida > Gentianales > Gentianaceae > Eustoma > Eustoma russellianum. The sequence continues at coordinate 7,589,323 of AP025066.1, read as the reverse complement.
TGATTATCTTGTATATTTTGGAGCTGGTTACAAACGGCTATTTTGGTTCAAATTTGGAGCAAAAATCTCTCAACCAAGAAAGCTATGCAACGGCTATGTGTTCAAAAGTTGAAGACTAATTCAAACTCAAAAGCTTGGCTGATTTCTATCTATCTTTGAACTACTCTCCAATGCCTATCTTCTAGGCCATTCCAACGTTCATTTAGTGTTCAAAATGAGGAGATAAATTGTTCAAAATACACGCCAATTCAGCTGCATACATGGCAAGTTATTCACACATGGACATTGCTGATTGGAGCTGCCTTTTAAACGTTCAAATGAAGCTGTTTTTCCACCTCATTTCAACGGCTATAATGGATAAGATGAAGGGTAAAAGTTCAGATTGGAAGACCAATTCAAAGCATCAAAAGATCAACTTTATTTTGAAAGTCAAATGCTGAATTTGGATAGCTAGAAAAGTGCTGAATTTTCTCCATTTATCAACCATTCCAACGTCTACATTAAGGAGCCTTTAGGCTGTCCTCTTGGCTATAAATAGCTCCAAAGGTGAAGAGTAAAAGTGCACCAACGAAAAACAAAAGAAAAGCAAGCAAGACATTCAGCTCTTTGTCTCCATTCTTCTCTTCTATTCTTCTATATTGAAGAACACATTTGCAGCAAGCTTTATGATTGTATAGTTCTTCATTTCTTGTCATTTCAACACCTTTAAACGACATATTGTAAGGGAGAAGCTGGTGTATAAAGCTAACTCCTTAGAGGTGAGCAAAAGGTGCAAAGGTGCAAAGGTGCAAAGGTGAAACAAACTAGTTGCTGTTTTTTTTGGTGAAGTCTCTTGAAGAAGTTGGTGAAAAGCTTCTTCCTTTGGCTTTGTAAGGTGATTTGGTGTTTGGTGTTTAGTGAAATCCAAGAGAAGGTGTCTCTTGGGACTGGAGTAGGTCACATTGACCGAACCAGGATAATTCCTTGTGTTCTTTACTTATTTCCTGCACTTACTGTTTTCTGCCTGAGAATTACACTAACTTGGCACGCATAATTGAACAAGCAAACAGTCTTAGAATTTGCATGAATTTTGGATATATTATACTTCAATGTGTTAGCTTTCATTAGCCGCAAGAATCACTAAATTCTAAGGAGTTTAGCATATTCAAATCGTCTTCACAAAATTGTTGCTACATTCTGTGAACAATTCTGACCAGTGTGCAAAACTTGTTCAATTTGAATAGGTTATCCTGCGAATCTTGAAGTGAGCCTTATATCAAATTAAACTAGACATCATAAGGTTTAATTTGACATAAGATTCATCAAAATAGCACGGGTAGATTTTGAGATATCATCGTTTGAAGTTAAGCTAACATTCTGCCTGAAACTGCCAGAATTGCACACTTTACTTATCTTGCTTATTTGAACGTGCAAACTTGCTTGGAATTGACTGAAATTTTTATGACATACTATAAACATTCTAAACTTGATCTCTGCCAAGTTTGAGAGCTTGCACAGGTGTATAAGTGGTTCAACCAAAGCGCTCAAAACAGTGAACTGTTTCTGGAAATTCCAGAATCTGAGGCTAAAGAGGCAAAGGGGTCTTCAAACAAGTTTTTGAAGGTAATTGTAGTGTAATTTCCGCTAACCCACTATTCACCCCCCCCTCTAGTGGTGCTATACAGGTCCAACAAGTGGTATCAGAGCAAGGTTGAGCACCATATTCTTATTTGAGCTGAAAACAGTTTACACTCCAAGTTGCAAAGTTGCTGGAAATTTTCTGGTTGTCTTATATTCTTCATATTTGGTATCTACAACAAGGTGACACTTTCTTTCCTTCTTATAAGTGTTTTAAACGTTTTCTCACACACTAAGAAGCATGTCTAAGTCACACATGAAAATAGAATTAGAAGGCATGTCCACACAAAGACCACCTCTTTTTGATGGAGAAAACTTTAGTCATTGGAAACTTAGGATGAAATTGTTCTTAATGGCTATTGATATAGACTTGTGGTCTATCATTGAAGATGGACCTTATGTGCCTACTAAGCATGTTATAATTGATGGCTTATCACAAGAAGTTGAGAAATATAGAAAAGATTGGAGTGATGAAGATAAAAAGAAAATGAGTCTTAATGCTAAAGCAATGCAATTATTGTTGAATGGTTTAAGTAGGAGTGAATCTGCCTATGTCTCTTCATGTTTAAGTGCAAAGGATATGTGGAAATGTCTTGAAATGAAGCATGAAGGAACTAATCAAGTAAAGGAATCAAAGATTAACATGTTAATGACTACACTTGAAATCATTCCATTTACTGCCTAATGAATCAATTGTTGATATGGATTTAAGGCTTACAAACTTATACAACTCACTTGAATCCCTTGGTAAAACGTTTTTGATGAAAGAAAAAGTGCAAAAAGTTTTGAGAAGTTTGCCAATTGAATGGGATGCCAAAGTTAGTGCCATTGAAGAAAGCCAAAGATCTTTCTCAAATAAAACTTGATGAATTGATAGGTTCTTTAAAAGTTTATGAAAACAAGTTGAATATAAGAAAGGCTGAAACTAGTAACAAGTCTAAATCACTTGCATTTGTAACAAATGAACCCGAATCATCTAATCAAGCCGAGTATGAAAGTGATGATGAAAGTGATGAAGAAGACATAATGTTGTTAGCTAGGCGTTTAAGGAAGGTTTTCAAGAAAAGACCAACTAAAAGACAAGCAAAATCAGCTGCCCCTATCAATGTGAAATCTAACAAACAAGATGGTAAATGGTATGATAAAGAACTTAAGTGTTATGAATGTGGCAAACAAGGACACATCTCATATGATTGTCCAAACAAGAACAAAAACCGTGACATGGATGAAAAGACAAGGACAAAACTAGAGTAGTAGAACCTATGCAAAGGAGGAAGAAAGCTCTCAAGGCAAGTTCAAGCACTTGGGATGACACATCTTCATCCGAATCCGAGGAAGAACCTGAAGTTGCACAAACATGTTTGGCTTCAAAGTCTACAAATGATGGTAACATTCGATTCTGACTCTGAATGTGTTTTACTCAAGATGAATTGTTGGATGAATTAGAAAAGTTGCATGATAGATATAAGAAGCTATCCAAGGAGAAGAAAAGAATAGTTGAGGAGAAGAACAAGTTGGAGACGTCTAACTTGAATCTAACTTCTCAACTAGAAGTTCTTCAACTTGAATCATCTAACACTATTAGTTCTAATGCAAATCAGATTAAGGAACTTAGAACAAACATGAAAAGTGCAATGTGTGCAATGTGTTGATTTCAACGTTTTAAAGTCTAAATTACATGAAATACAAACTGAATTTGAATCATTAAAAACATGCAACCTAGACTTGAACAAATCTTTAGAACAATTTAAGGATGGTTCCAACATGTTAGACACTCTATTGCATCTCAAAAGCATGGAAATGACAAACAAGGTCTTGGATATGTTAAAGAAGCTGAATACACACCTAAGGAAACAACATTTGTATCATCTTCAACCAACATGAAATATAGGCCAAATGCATTTAGAAATGAACCTATTCTGCCCACACCACCTTCATCACAAAGATTGCAAAATGCATCAACATATAGGAAGGCAAATACACCTAGAAACCATGCTTACATGTATACAAGAATGCCTAAACAAAGTAGTATGAAATCTGCTCAAGTTATGCCTTATATGCAACAACATGCTTATGTGAAGAACATGACATACTCTCGGCCTAAATCAGTTTACAACACACGGCCTAGACACACACAACATCTTGCGTATACACGGCCTAAATTCAATGCTTATACACGGCCAAGATATAACTCATACATGGCAACATTCAAATGCATATAGAACTTACAATACTTATTCAACTAGACATAAATGTGCAGCCCCTTTTCCATCATATTCTATGTATCAAAAATCCACTATTTGTTCATTATATGCAACATGATTTTAACATTTCAAAACCAAGAAAGGTTGTTCAAGTTTGGGTAACCTAAAGGTACACTAACATGAACTTAACTTGTCTAACCTTGAAAGGACCCAAAATCAAAGGGTACCTAAGTTGTTATTTACATTTGTAGGTACATAACATCAAAGAAAGACAAGTGGCTGGTTATAACAACCAAAGAAGATGAAAAGAACAAAACCAATTGGATAGTTGATAGTGGTTGCTCAAGACATATGACGGGCAACAAAAATTTGTTTAGCACACTTAAAAACGTTGCAAAAGGTGGCAAAGTTACCTTTGGAGACAACAACCAAGGCCAAATAATTGGCAAAGGCAAGGTTGGTGATCCAAACAAGTTTGAGATCAAAAACGTCCTACTTGTAAGTAACTAATAACCTTTGAGCTTTTAAGTGTTTCTCAACTATGTGACAACAACTTGAATGTTCTCTTCTCCTCCACTTCTTGTAAGATAATGGATAAAGACAATCAAGTTGTGTTAAAGGGAAACGTGAAGGAAACATATATGCTTAACATGGATGATATGGCTAAGTAGTAACACAAATGTCTTGTTTCACATGAATCTGATCCCAATCTTTGGCATAGACGTTTAGGACACATAGGTATATCAACCTTAGAAAAACTACACGCTAAAAGTCTTTGGTTGTAAATGCTTTGTATTGAACACAAAAGATAACTTAGATAAGTTTGATCTAAGTCTGATGAACATATATTTGTTGGGATATCAATGAACTCTAAAGCATATAGATGTTATAATGCACAAACAAGAAAGATAGTTGAATCTATACATGTGAAGTTCAATGAAAATGCATATCTCCAAACAAGTAATCAACATGAAATCTATGTAAATGATCAAATACTTCATGATGAAGATGAACTTATCCTACCACCTACAAATGATCAAATTGAAACACCAAATCAAACTCTTGAAATGCATGAAGTTCAAACTCCCCCTACACAAGAACATAATGAAGAAAATGTGCCTAACCAACCTATTGAACATCATGAACCTATTGAAGATGCACAACCAAGTAATTGGTGGCAAAAAGAGATAAACAAAGCATCCTCAAGAACTATCATAGGAGATGTAAATCAAGGGGGGTTAGAACACGTAGGCAAATAGATCCTAATGAATATGATCAATGGCATGCACTTATATCCCAAATTGAACCCAAGATGTGAATGGATGCCTTAAACGATCATATTGGATAGATGCAATGCATGGAAGAGTTAAACCAATTTGAAAGAAACAATGTGTGGGATTTAGACCTAAACCCGAGGATAAATCAATCATTGGAACTAAATGGGTGTTTAGGAACAAAATGAATGAACAAGGGGTTGTAGTAAGAAATAAAGCAAGACTTGTAGCTCAAGGATATAATCAAGAAGAGGGTATTGATTACGATGAAACATTTGCCCCCGTAGCAAGATTAGAATCCATACGCCTCCTATTAGCTTTTGCATGTTATAATAACATCAAATTATTCCAAATGGATGTTAAGAGTGCATTCTTAAATGGCTATATCCAAGAAGAAGTTTTTGTTAAACAACCACCAGGCTTTGAAGATCCAAAGAACCCTAATCATGTATATAAACTTAAGAAAGCCTTATATGGTTTGAAACAAGCCCCCCGTGCATGGTATGAAAGATTTGCCAACTTTTTACTAAGTAACAACTTTCAAAGAGGAACCATAGATAGTACCTTATTCTTGAAAAAGAAAGACAAAGATTTGCTTGTAATACAAATATATGTAGATGACATAATCTTTGGTTCAACTAATCCTAACTTAGTAAAAGACTTTGAAGATTGTATGAAGTCTGAGTTTGAAATGTCTATGGTTGGTGAATAAACTATTTCTTAGGCTTGCAAATAAAACAAACATCAAGTGGTATACATATCAATCAAGCCAAATACATAAGAGATATGATAAAGAAATTCAACTTTGAAAACTTGAAACCATCTCCAACACCAATGTGTACTTCAACAAAATTAGACAAAGATGAAAATGGTGTTGCATTTGATGAAAAACTATATAGGTCTATGATTGGTTCATTGCTATATCTAACTGCTAGTAGACCTGATATTATGTTTGCAGTATGTATGTGTGCAAGATTTCAAAGTATGCCTAAGTTGTCACACTTTAAAGCTGTAAAAAGAATATTTAGATATCTTCAACATACACCAACATTAGGCTTATGGTATGATAGACAATCTAGTCTAAGTCTACATGCATATTCAGATGCAGATTATGGTGGATGTAGAGTAGATAGAAAGAGCACTAGTGGAACATGTCAATTCCTAGGAAACTCACTAATATCTTGGTTTTCAAAGAAACAATCTAGTGTTGCACTTTCTACTACTGAAGCAGAATATATGGCTTTAAGTCTATGTTGTACTCAACTATTATGGATTAAACAACAACTTTCAGACTTTGAAATACAAGTAAATAATATCCCCATCTATTGTGATAGTACAAGTGCTATAAATTTGTCTAAAAACCCTGTACTACACTCTAAGGCAAAGCATATAGAAGTACGTTATCATTTTCTCCGTGATCATGTTAATCTTGGACATATACACATTGAACATGTTAGAACTGATCAACAAGTAGCTGACATATTCACTAAACCCCTTAATCAAGCTATCTTTGAGCATTTACGTGCAAGACTTGGATTAATTGCTCACACCTGACTACTACACCGTGCACATAGTTCAGTCTTTTGCATAATTTACAAAATTAAGGGGGAGAGATATATGTATATCATGTTAAGGGGGAGATAACACATTAAGGGGAGCAGCTTAACTTGATTTAAAGAGAAGCTAATACTTGATTTAGATGCTTAATACACATATGTGGGGTAATTTTGCAAATCATCAAAAGGGGGAGATTGTTGTGATATATCATGTTTGAATGATTGCAAAATGCATATGTGAGCATGTAGATTGTTGTGATATATTGCAAAATGCATATGTGAGCATGTATGTGTGTATAACGTTTAAAGTATATGTGTGCATGAGATTGAATTTATGAGCTAGAATTTATGAGCTAAATGTGAAATTGATTGAATGAATCAAGATTGAACAAGTTTGATTAAGATCATGAGATTGAACTTGGCCAATTCAATCACATGTCTAAATCAAGACATGTTCAAACTGATCTTAGATGATATATATGCCAATACATGTTAATTATATGATCTAACCAAGCCTTGAAGTCACATGACTTACAATATAAGGCAAATTGCTCGGTTTAGTATTCTATTGCAGGTTTTGGTTCATATCTTGAGCAAATGAACTCCAAATTGAGTCATTCAAAAGCCCACATGATCCTTATTCAATTTAGAATCTAATTGGCTGAGGAGAAGCATGCTTGACACGGATAAAAACTGAGTTGACACGGTGGTGAAGCTTATTGACCTTTATAAGGGTTATTTTGGTAATTTCACCATTTGGACTTCTCATTCTTATTTGGTCTTCTTCCAACTGATTTATATGATCATATGACACATTTATAAGTCATGTCACATCATGGCAAAAATGAATCTGGAGCAGCACCATGTCTAGGTTCATCCTAGGACAAAATTCCTATTTTTGTGCTAAGGGGTATTCTGGTCTCTTCACTTGCCAATGGATCTTCTAATGTGTTATATATTGTTTATATGATGTTTATATGTGTTTATGTCACATATAGTACATGTCCTATATTTATGGAAACGGGCAGCATGGGCAGCATGGTATCTCAATTGGAATTCTTGTGTTATGGTTATCACATCTATGGTTTTCTTGGAATTCTTGGCATTCTTCATATGGTATTCTATGCTACATGTTGAAGACATAAATGGCTATATATTATATGTGTGCAAACGGATATTGGCACACAAATCATGTTCAAATTTTCAGATTTTGAACAAGTCAAGGCAAGTTGAAATAAATCCTATTTTGGTGCTGATTTCAAATGATTATTCTTGTATATTTTGGAGCTGGTTACAAACGGCTATTTTGGTTCAAATTTGGAGCAAAAATCTCTCAACCAAGAAAGCTATGCAACGGCTATGTGTTCAAAAGTTGAAGACTAATTCAAACTCAAAAGCTTGGCTGATTTCTATCTATCTTTGAACTACTCTCCAATGCCTATCTTCTAGGCCATTCCAACGTTCATTTAGTGTTCAAAATGAGGAGATAAAATTGTTCAAAATACACGCCAATTCAGCTGCATACATGGCAAGTTATTCACACATGGACATTGCTGATTGGAGCTGCCTTTTAAACGTTCAAATGAAGCTGTTTTTCCACCTCATTTCAACGGCTATAATGGATAAGATGAAGGGTAAAAGTTCAGATTGGAAGACCAATTCAAAGCATCAAAAGATCAACTTTATTTTGAAAGTCAAATGCTGAATTTGGATAGCTAGAAAAGTGCTGAATTTTCTCCATTTATCAACCATTCCAACGTCTACATTAAGGAGCCTTTAGGCTGTCTTCTTGGCTATAAATAGCTCCAAAGGTGAAGAGTAAAAGTGCACCAACGAAAAACAAAAGAAAAGCAAGCAAGACATTCAGCTCTTTGTCTCCATTCTTCTCTTCTATTCTTCTATATTGAAGAACACATTTGCAGCAAGCTTTATGATTGTATAGTTCTTCATTTCTTGTCATTTCAACACCTTTAAACGACATATTGTAAGGGAGAAGCTGGTGTATAAAGCTAACTCCTTAGAGGTGAGCAAAAGGTGCAAAGGTGCAAAGGTGCAAAGGTGAAACAAACTAGTTGCTGTTTTTCAGTTTTGGTGAAGTCTCTTGAAGAAGTTGGTGAAAAGCTTCTTCCTTTGGCTTTGTAAGGTGATATTGGTGTTTGGTGTTTAGTGAAATCCAAGAGAAGGTGTCTCTTGGGACTGGAGTAGGTCACATTGACCGAACCAGGATAATTCCTTGTGTTCTTTACTTATTTCCTGCACTTACTGTTTTCTGCCTGAGAATTACACTAACTTGGCACGCATAATTGAACAAGCAAACAGTCTTAGAATTGCATGAATTTTGGATATATTATACTTCAATGTGTTAGCTTTCATTAGCCGCAAGAATCACTAAATTCTAAGGAGTTTAGCATATTCAAATCGTCTTCACAAAATTGTTGCTACATTCTGTGAACAATTCTGACCAGTGTGCAAAACTTGTTCAATTTGAATAGGTTATCCTGCGAATCTTGAAGTGAGCCTTATATCAAATTAAACTAGACAGCATAAGGTTTAATTTGACATAAGATTCATCAAAATAGCACGGGTAGATTTTGAGATATCATCGTTTGAAGTTAAGCTAACATTCTGCCTGAAACTGCCAGAATTGCACACTTTACTTATCTTGCTTATTTGAACGTGCAAACTTGCTTGGAATTGACTGAAATTTTTTGACATACTATAAACATTCTAAACTTGATCTCTGCCAAGTTTGAGAGCTTGCACAGGTGTATAAGTGGTTCAACCAAAGCGCTCAAAACAGTGAACTGTTTCTGGAAATTCCAGAATCTGAGGCTAAAGAGGCAAAGGGGTCTTCAAACAAGTTTTTGAAGGTAATTGTAGTGTAATTTCCGCTAACCCACTATTCACCCCCCCCCTCTAGTGGTGCTATACAGGTCCAACAAAAGGTCCTCTAGTTGGTTGCATGTTTGTGCATCAGAATGGGCATTGAAAATCATATATTCTGGTCTTAGGACTGGATTACAAATGTTTTTAGGACATAAAAAAGGTTAATGATCCAATCTCCAAAGGCTGGACAAGAAGCTGGATTTTAGGCTGATGTGGTGCCTTTGGCTGACTCAGCTTTTCCCACAGATAAATGCCGAATCTAAGGATGGGTCCTTCTTGGGCATTTTAGTTCACGATCTTAACTTGATGTTTGGCTTTGGAGTGACTCAATCTGGAGCTCGTATGGCTGATGTTTGCATCCACAAAGTTCATGCTGTTGTACTTTTCAGAAACACTTTGTCTCGATCTCACTCTTGTTTGTACACAACTTTTAGCACCTCTAGCATCTCAAAAGGACCCTACAAAGCCAACAAAAGACAACAATGATCAAGCTAGAAGTGTATGAAAAGCTGATGTGAATCCTCACGCAAGCTTAGACCTTTTCCAAAACTTACCTTCAAGGGTTGGGACAAAGGGGTACTCTCACTCCTTTCTTCCTTCCAGGTTGATCTTGGCAAACGAATTATCCTCCAAGACGTTCCTACCTTTGGATTTGGCAAATACCACCTTAAAGCTTGCTCAAACATTAAGGATTCTAACCTTGATTTTATGAAAAATCAAGAAAAACTCAAAGACTGTCTTAAGAGAAAACTGAATTTTATTGAAGAGAAGAATTGTTTCTGGAATGTGCCACAAGAGGGCGGCCATAAGGCCCTTTAAATAGGTAAACAAAGCTAAGAACTACATGGAAAAGTCCTAACTCACAATACCAAATAAATGAAGTCCTAAACTACAATTTCAACTATATGGAAAGATCCTAACTTACAATGTTGGACCTGTATAGCACCACTAGAGGGGGGGTGAATAGTGGATTAGCGGAAATTACACTATAATTACCTTCAAAAACTTGTTTGAAGACCCCTTTGCCTCTTTAACCTCAGGTTCTGAAAATTCCAGAAACAGTTCACTACTTTGAACGTTTTGGTTGAACCACTTATACACCTGTGCAAGCTCTCAAACTTGGCAGAGATCAAGTTTAGGATGTTTATAGTATGTCATAAAAAATTCAATCAATTCCAAGCAAGTTAGCACGTTCAAATAAGCAAGAGAAGTAAAGTGTGCAATTCTGGCAGTTTCAGGCAGAATGTTAGCTTAACTTCAAACAACAATATCTCAAAATCTACCCGTGCTATTTTGATGAATCTTATGTCAAATTAAACCTCAAGATGTCTAGTTTAATTTGATATAAGGCTCACTCCAAGATCCGAAGGATAGCCTATTCAAATTGCACAAGTTTGCACACTGGTCAGAACTGTTCACAGAATGTAGCAACAATTTTGTGAAGATGATTTGAATATGCTAAACACCTTAGAATTTAGTGATTCTTGCGGCTAATGAAAGCTAACACATTGAAGTATAATATATCCAAAATTCATGCAATTCTAAGACTGTTTGCTCGTTCAATTATGCGTGCCAAGTTAGTGTAATTCTCAGGCAGAAAACAGTAAGTGCAGGAAATAAGTAAAGAACACAAGGAATTATCCTGGTTCGGTCAATGTGACCTACTCCAGTCCCAAGAGACACCTTCTCTTGGATTTCACTAAACACCAAACACCAAAGTCACCTTACAAAGCCAAAGGAAGAAGCTTTTCACCAACTTCTTCAAGAGGCTGCACCAAAACTGAAAATCAGCACTAGTTTGTTTCACCTTTGCACCTTTGCACCTTTTGCTCACCTCTAAGGAGTAAGCTTTATACACCAGCTTCTCCCTTACAATATGTCGTTTAAAAGGTGTTGAAATGACAAGAAATGAAGAACTATACAATCATAAAGCCTTTACAAACGTGTTCTTCAATAGAGAAGAGTAGAAGAGAAGAATGGAGACAAAGAGCTAATTGTCTTGCTTGCTTTCTTGCTCTTTTTCGTTGGATACCTTTACTCTTCATCTTTGGAGCTATTTATAGCCAAGAGGACAGCCTAAAGGCTCCTCAAAGTAGCCGTTTGGAATGGATGAGGATGGAGAAATTTCAGCACCTTTTTAGCTACCAAAATTCAGCATTTGACTTTCAAGATAAATCTGATTTTTTTAAATGCTTTGACATGGTCTTCCATCTGAATTTTTATCCCATTTTAGCCGTTGGAATGAGGTGGAAATTGGCTCCATTTGACCGTTTAAAAACAGCTCCAATCATCAATATCCATGTGTAAATAACTTGCCATGTATGCAGCTGAATTGGCATGTATTTTGAACAATTTTATCTCCTCATTTTGAACATCAAAGAGACGTTGGAATGGCCTAACTATAGAGAAATCAGCTTGACTAGAGTTTGAATTGGTCTCCAACTTTTGAACATATAGCCGTTTGGTTGAGAGAGTTTTGCTTCAACTTTGCTACATTGTAGGACTTGCTTTTTGTCACTCATCATAATCTGAATTTTGACCATATATCACACTGTTTCTCCATTTTGAACCAAGATAGCCGTTGTAAACATATACAAGAATAGCCTTTTGAAATCAGCAACAAAATAGGATTTATTTCAACTTGCCTTGACTTGTTCAAAAGCTTGAAGATTTGTGCGCCAATTACCATCCATATCCGTGTGCACACATATAAATATAGTCATTTATGTCTTCAACATGTAGCATAGAATACCATATGAAGAATGCCAAGAATTCCAAGAAAACCATAGATGTGATAACCATAACATAAGAATTCCAATTGAGATACCATGCTGCCCGTTTCCATAAAAATAGGGCACGTACCATATGTGACATAAACACATATAAACATCATATAAGCAATATAACATGTTGGAAGATCCATTGGCAAGTGAAAAGACCAGAATACCCCTTAGCACAAAAATAGGAATTTTGTCCTAGGATGAACCTAGACATGGTGCTGCTCCAGATTCATTTTTGCCATGATGTGACATGACTTATAAATGTGTCATATGATCATATAAATCCGTTGGAAGAAGACCAAATAAGAATGAGAAGTCCAAATGGTGAAATTACCAAAATAGCCCTTATATAGATCAATAAGCTTCACACCGGGTCAATTCAGTTTTAACCCGTGCCAAGCATGCCTTTCCTCAGCAAATTAGATTCTAAATTGAATAAGAATCATGTGGGCTTTTGAATGACTCAATTTGGAGTTCATTTGCCCAAGATATGAACCAAAACCTGCAATAGGATACTAAACCGAACAATTTGCCTTATATTGTAAGTCATGTGACTTCAAGGCTTGGTTAGATCATATTATCAACATGTATTGGCATATATATCTTCTAAGATCAGTTTGAACAACATGTATTGGCATATATAATCTAAGATCAGTTTGAACATGTCTTGATTAAGATATGTGATTGAATTGGCCAAGTTCAATCTCATGATCTTAATCAAACTTGTTCAATCTTGATTCATTCAAGCAATTTCACATTTAGCTCATAAGTTCATGCCTTGCCAAAACAATTTCACATTTAAACGTTAAACATACATGCTCACATATGCATCTTCCAATCATTCAAACATGATATATCTATTTGCAATCATCATAACAATTACACATATGCACACATATACATTTTGCACAACAATTACACATATGCACACATACATTTTGCAATCACTCAAACATAATATATCACAACAATCTCCCCCTTTTGATGATTTGCAAAATTACCCCACATATGTGTATATTAAGCATTTAAATCAAGTGTGCATCTACATCAAGTGTAAGCTGCTCCCCCTTAATGTGTTATCTCCCCCTTAACATGATATCTATCTTCCCCTTAACATGATATATACACATTTATTTCTCCCCCTTAATTTTGTAAATTATGCAAAAGACTGAATGGTGTAGTAGTCAGTTGTAAGCAATTAATCCAAGTCTTGCACGTAAAGTCTCAAAGATAGCTTGATTAAGGGGTTTAGTGAATATATCAGCTACTTGTTGATCAGTTCTAACATGTTCAATGTGTATATGTCCAAGATTAACATGATCACGGAGAAAATGATAACGTACTTCTATATGCTTTGCCTTAGAGTGTAGTACAGGGTTTTTAGACAAATTTATAGCACTTGTACTATCACAATAGATGGGGATATTATTTACTTGTATTTCAAAGTCTGAAAGTTGTTGTTTAATCCATAATAGTTGAGTACAACATAGACTTAAAGCCATATATTCTGCTTCAGGAGTAGAAAGTGCAACACTAGATTGTTTCTTTGAAAACCAAGATATTAGTGAGTTTGCTAGGAATTGACATGTTCCACTAGTGCTCTTTCTATCTACTCTACATCCACCATAATCTGCATCTGAATATGCATGTAGACTTAGACTGGATTGTCTATCATACCATAAGCCTAATGTTGGTGTATGTTGAAGATATCTAAATATTCTTTTTACAGCTTTAAAGTGTGACAACTTAGGCATACTTTGAAATCTTGCACACATACATACTGCAAACATAATATCAGGTCTACTAGCAGTTAGATATAGCAATGAACCAATCATAGACCTATATAGTTTTTCATCAAATGCAACACCATTTTCATCTTTGTCTAATTTTGTTGAAGTACACATTGGTGTTGGAGATGGTTTCAAGTTTTCAAAGTTGAATTTCTTTATCATATCTCTTATGTATTTGGCTTGATTGATATGTATACCATTTGATGTTTGTTTTATTTGCAAGCCTAAGAAGTAATTTAATTCACCAACCATGGACATTTCAAACTCAGACTTCATACAATTTTCAAAGTCTTTTACTAAGTTAGGATTAGTTGAACCAAAGATTATGTCATCTACATATATTTGTATTACAAGCAAATCTTTGTCTTTCTTTTTCAAGAATAAGGTACTATCTATGGTTCCTCTTTGAAAGTTGTTACTCAGTAAAAAGTTGGCAAATCTTTCATACCATGCACGGGGGGCTTGTTTCAAACCATATAAGGCTTTCTTAAGTTTATATACATGATTAGGGTTCTTTGGATCTTCAAAGCCTGGTGGTTGTTTAACAAAAACTTCTTCTTGGATATAGCCATTTAAGAATGCACTCTTAACATCCATTTGGAATAGTTTGATGTTATTATAACATGCAAAAGCTAATAAGAGGCGTATGGATTCTAATCTTGCTACGGGGGCAAATGTTTCATCGTAATCAATACCCTCTTCTTGATTATATCCTTGAGCTACAAGTCTTGCTTTATTTCTTACTACAACCCCTTGTTCATTCATTTTGTTCCTAAACACCCATTTAGTTCCAATGATTGATTTATCCTCGGGTTTAGGTACTAAATCCCACACATTGTTTCTTTCAAATTGGTTTAACTCTTCATGCATTGCATCTATCCAATATGCATCGTTTAAGGCATCATTCACATTCTTAGGTTCAATTTGGGATATAAGTGCATGCCATTGATCATATTCATTAGGATCTATTTGCCTACGTGTTCTAACCCCTTGATTTACATCTCCTATGATAAGTTCTTGAGGATGCTTTTGTTTATCTCATTTGCCACCAATTACTTGGTTGTGTATCTTCAATAGGTTCATGATGTTCAATAGGTTGGTTAGGCACATTTTCTTCATTATGTTCTTGTGTAGGGGGAGTTTGAACTTCATGCATTTCAAGAGTTTGATTTGGTGTTTCAACTTGATCATGTGTAGGTGGTAGGATAAGTTCATCTTCATCATGAAGTATTTGATCATTGGGTACATAGGTTTCATGTTGATTACTTGTTCGGAGATATGCATTTTCATTGAACTTCACATGTATAGATTCAACTATCTTTCTTGTTTGTGCATTATAACATCTATATGCTTTAGAGTTCATTGAATATCCCACAAATATATGTTCATCAGACTTAGGATCAAACTTATCTAAGTTATCTTTTGTGTTCAATACAAAGCATTTACAACCAAAGACTTTTAGATAGTTTACTTTTGGGAGTCGTCCATTTAAGATTTCAAATGGTGTTTTGTTCAATTTCTTTCTTATTGATAGTCTGTTGATCATATAACTTGAAGTGTTTACTGCTTCAGCCCATAAGAATTTAGGTACTTTGTTTTCTACCATCATTGTTCTTGCTACTTCTTGAATAGTCCTATTCTTTCTTTCAACTACACCATTAAGTTGAGGAGTTCTTGGTGGGGAGAATTCATGTTTTATACCCTTTTCATTACAGAATTTGATTAATTCACTATTTTTAAACTCACCACCTCTATCACTCCTTATCTTAATAACATGTGATTCATGTTCATTTTCAAGTTGTCTAATTTGATTAGCTATAGATGATGCACTTTCATCTTTTGAAGCAAGAAACAATGTCCAAGTATATCTTGAGAAATCATCAACTATTACACATACATAATAACTGATGGGTGCATCAATTGTCCCGTGGCGTAGGCCGGTGGGCGTAGGCCAGGTGGGCCAAGTCACAGTCGAATGCCGTGGGCGCTTGTGTGCTGAATGTGCTATAAGACTAGGGTATGCGCATCTCCTGTCACCAATTGGTTTTGGGAGAGATGGTAGCGCCTGAGGTCCTACAAGTGGTATCAGAGCGAGGTCACGGGTTCGATTCCCAGCGGGAGCAATTGCTGAGGGGGAGATTGATGGGTGCATCAATTGTCCCGTGGCGTAGGCCGGTGGGCGTAGGCCAGGTGGGCCAAGTCACAGTCGAATGCCGTGGGCGCTTGTGTGCTGAATGTGCTATAAGACTAGGGTATGCGCATCTCCTGTCACCAATTGGTTTTGGGAGAGATGGTAGCGCCTGAGGTCCTACATACAACTCTACATGTTAGGTAATTTACAAAAACATGAAATAATTATATCCTATCTTCAAATTCTTTAACTTGGTCGGCCCTAGTTGTCTTTCAAGGTTGGAATTTGCCAAAAACTTCTTAGTTGTCCGTCGAGCCCTAAGTGCCCAAATTAAAACTGAAGAACCTGACATACAAAGAGAGAACATATTCCACATTCACTGTATGGTTAAAAGGAAAGTCTGCACTTTAATCCTTGACTCCGGTTCATGTACCAATGTGGCAAGTTTTGAACTTGTTAGGAAACTTGAGTTACCTTTATTAAATCACCCCCATCCTTATAGACTTACGTGTGTTGTGATATATCATGTTTGAATGATTGCAAAATGCATATGTGAGCATGTAGATTGTTGTGATATATTGCAAAATGCATATGTGAGCATGTATGTGTGTATAACGTTTAAAGTATATGTGTGCATGAGATTGAATTTATGAGCTAGAATTTATGAGCTAAATGTGAAATTGATTGAATGAATCAAGATTGAACAAGTTTGATTAAGATCATGAGATTGAACTTGGCCAATTCAATCACATGTCTAAATCAAGACATGTTCAAACTGATCTTAGATGATATATATGCCAATACATGTTAATTATATGATCTAACCAAGCCTTGAAGTCACATGACTTACAATATAAGGCAAATTGCTCGGTTTAGTATCCTATTGCAGGTTTTGGTTCATATCTTGGGCAAATGAACTCCAAATTGAGTGATTCAAAAGCCCACATGATCCTTATTCAATTTAGAATCTAATTGGCTGAGGAGAAGCATGCTTGACACGGATAAAAACTGAGTTGACACGGTGGTGAAGCTTATTGATCTTTATAGGGTTATTTGGTAATTTCACACCATTTGGACTTCTCATTCTTATTTGGTCTTCTTCCAACTGATTTATATCATATGACACATTTATAAGTCATGTCACATCATGGCAAAAATGAATCTGGAGCAGCACCATGTCTAGGTTCATCCTAGGACAAAGTTCCTATTTTTGTGCTAAGGGGTATTCTGGTCTCTTCACTTGCCAATGGATCTTCTAACGTGTTATATATTGTTTATATGATGTTTATATGTGTTTATGTCACATATGGTACGTGCCCTATATTTATGGAAATGGGCAGCATGGTATCTCTAATGGAATTCTTATGGTTATCACATATATGGTTTTCTTGGAATTCTTGGCATTCTTCATATGGTATTCTATGCTACATGTTGAAGACATAAGTGACTATATATTATATGTGTGCACACGGTTATTAGCACACAAATCATGTTCAAATTTTCAGATTTTGAACAAGTCAAGGCATGTTGAAACAAATCCTATTTTGGTGCTGATTTCAAATGATTATTCTTGTATATTTTGGAGTTGTTCTCAACGGCTATGTTGGCTCAAAAATGAAGAAAAATTTCGTATGCTATATGGTCAAAATTCAGATTATGATGAGTGACAAAAACAAGTCCTACAATGTAGCAAATTTGAAGCAAAAGTCTCTCAACCAAAGCCATGCAAACGGCTATATGATTGAAGACCAAGTCAAGCTGAATTCTCTCTATCTTTTAGCTACATTCAAACGGCTATATTGGAGACCAATTCAAACTCAAAGGCTAGCTGATTTCTCTCTATCTTTCACCTCATTCCAACGGCCATTTAGTGTTCAAAATGAGGAGATAAAGTTGTTCAAAACACATGCCAATTCAGCTGCACACATGGCAAGTTATTTACACATGGAAATTGTTGATTGGAGCTGCTTTTTAAACGTTCAAATGGAGTTATTTTCCACCTCAATTCCAACGTCTATAATGGGATAAAAGTTCAGGTTGGAAGACTATTTCAAAGCATTCAAAAATTCAGATTTATCTTGAAAGTCAAATGATGAATTTTGGTAGCTAAAAAGGTGCTGAATTTTCTCCCATTCTCAAACCATGCCAACGTCTACTTTGTGGAGCCTTTAGGCTGTCCTTTGGCTATAAATAGCACCAAAGATGAAGAGGAAAAACACACCAACGAAAGCAACAAAGAAAGCAAGCAAGACAATTAGCTCTTTGTCTCCATTCTTTTCTTCTCTCTTCTCTATTGAAGAACACATTTGTAGCAAGCTTTATGATTGTATAGTTCTTCATTTCTTGTCATTTCAACACCTTTTAAACGACATATTGTAAGGGAGAAGCTGGTGTATAAAGCTTACTCCTTAGAGGTGAGCAAAAGGTGCAAAGGTGCAAAGGTGAAACATACTAGTGCTGATTTTCAGTTTTGGTGCAGCCTCTTGAAGAAGTTGGTGAAAAGCTTCTTCCTTTGGCTTTGTAAGGTGACTTTGGTGTTTGGTGTTTAGTGAAATCCAAGAGAAGGTGTCTCTTGGGACTGGAGTAGGTCACATTGACCGAACCAGGATAATTCCTTGTGTTCTTTACTTATTTCCTGCACTTACTGTTTTCTGCCTGAGAATTACACTAACTTGGCACGTAATTGAACAAGCAAACAGTCTTAGAATTGCATGAATTTTGGATATATTACTTCAATGTGTTAGCTTTCATTAGCCGCAAGAATCACTAAATTCTAAGGTGTTTAGCATATTCAAATCATCTTCACAAAATTGTTGCTACATTCTGTGAACAGTTCTGACCAGTGTGCAAACTTGTGCAATTTGAATAGGCTATCCTTCGAATCTTGGAGTGAGCCTTATATCAAATTAAACTAGACATCTTGAGGTTTAATTTGACATAAGATTCATCAAAATAGCACGGGTAGATTTTGAGATATTGTTGTTTGAAGTTAAGCTAACATTCTGCCTGAAACTGCCAGAATTGCACACTTTACTTCTCTTGCTTATTTGAACGTGCTAACTTGCTTGGAATTGATTGAAATTTTTATGACATACTATAAACATTCTAAACTTGATCTCTGCCAAGTTTGAGAGCTTGCACAGGTGTATAAGTGGTTCAACCAAAACGTTCAAAGTAGTGAACTGTTTCTGGAATTTTCAGAATCTGAGGCTAAAGAGGCAAAGGGGTCTTCAAACAAGTTTTTGAAGGTAATTGTAGTGTAATTTCCGCTAATCCACTATTCACCCCCCCCTCTAGTGGTGCTATACAGGTCCAACAATTGGTATCAGAGCAAGGTTGAGCACCATATTCTTATTTGAGCTGAAAACAGTTTACACTCCAAGTTGCAAAGTTGCTGGAAATTTTCTGGTTGTCTTATATTCTTCATATTTGGTATCTACAACAAGGTGACACTTTCTTTCCTTCTTATAAGTGTTTTAAACGTTTTCTCACACACTAAGAAGCATGTCTAAGTCACACATGAAAATAGAATTAGAAGGCATGTCCACACAAAGACCACCTCTTTTTGATGGAGAAAACTTTAGTCATTGGAAACTTAGGATGAAATTGTTCTTAATGGCTATTGATATAGACTTGTGGTCTATCATTGAAGATGGACCTTATGTGCCTACTAAGCATGTTATAATTGATGGCTTATCACAAGAAGTTGAGAAATATAGAAAAGATTGGAGTGATGAAGATAAAAAAAAATGAGTCTTAATGCTAAAGCAATGCAATTATTGTGTGAAGTGTTAGTAATAGTGAATCTGCCTATGTCGTCTTCATGTTTAAGTTGCAAAGGATATGTGGAAATGTCTTGAAATGAAGCATGAAGGAACTAATCAAGTAAAGGAATCAAAGATTAACATGTTAATGACTACACTTGAAACATTTCATTTACTGCCTAATGAATCAATTGTTGATATGGATTTAAGGCTTACAAACTTATACAACTCACTTGAATCCCTTGGTAAAACGTTTTTGATGAAAGAAAAAGTGCAAAAAGTTTTGAGAAGTTTGCCAATTGAATGGGATGCCAAAGTTAGTGCCATTGAAGAAAGCAAAGATCTTTCTCAAATAAAACTTGATGAATTGATAGGCTTTTTAAAAGTTTATGAAAACAAGTTGAATATAAGAAAGGCTGAAACTAGTAACAAGTCTAAATCACTTGCATTTGTAACAAATGAACCCGAATCATCTAATCAAGCCGAGTATGAAAGTGATGATGAAAGTGATGAAGAAGACATAATGTTGTTAGCTAGGCGTTTAAGGAAGTTTTTCAAGAAAAGACCAACTAAAAGACAAGCAAAATCAGCTGCCCCTATCAATGTGAAATCTAACAAACAAGATGGTAAATGGTATGATAAAGAACTTAAGTGTTATGAATGTGGCAAACAAGGACACATCTCATATGATTGTCCAAACAAGAACAAAAACCGTGACATGGATGAAAAGACAAGGACAAAAACTAGAGTAGAACCTATGCAAAGGAGGAAGAAAGCTCTCAAGGCAAGTTCAAGCACTTGGGATGACACATCTTCATCCGAATCCGAGGAGGAACCTGAAGTTGCACAAACATGTTTGGCTTCAAAGTCTACAAATGAGGTAACATTCGATTCTGACTCTGAATGTGATTTTACTCAAGATGAATTGTTGGATGAATTAGAAAAGTTGCATGATAGATATAAGAAGCTATCCAAGGAGAAGAAAAGAATAGTTGAGGAGAAGAACAAGTTGGAGACGTCTAACTTGAATCTAACTTCTCAACTAGAAGTTCTTCAACTTGAATCATCTAACACTATTAGTTCAATGCAAAATCAGATTAAGGAACTTAAGAACAAACATGAAA
Organism: Eustoma russellianum; assembly: GCA_036186865.1. NCBI lineage: Eukaryota > Viridiplantae > Streptophyta > Magnoliopsida > Gentianales > Gentianaceae > Eustoma > Eustoma russellianum. Next base: position 7,568,197 of record AP025066.1, on the reverse strand, counting down.
ATGTGCAATGTGTGCAATGTGTTGATTTCAACGTTTTAAAGTCTAAATTACATGAAATACAAACTGAATTTGAATCATTAAAAGCATGCAACCTAGACTTGAACAAATCTTTAGAACAATTTAAGAATGGTTCCAACATGTTAGACACTCTTATTGCATCTCAAAAGCATGGAAATGACAAACAAGGTCTTGGATATGTTAAAGAAGCTGAATACACACCTAAGGAAACAACATTTGTATCATCTTCAACCAACATGAAATATAGGCCAAATGCATTTAGAAATGAACCTATTCTGCCCACACCACCTTCATCACAAAGATTGCAAAATGCATCAACATATAGGAAGGTAAATACACCTAGAAACCATGCTTACATGTATACAAGAATGCCTAAACAAAGTAGTATGAAATCTGCTCAAGTTATGCCTTATATGCAACAACATGCTTATGTGAAGAACATGACATACTCTCGGCCTAAATCAGTTTACAACACACGGCCTAGACACACACAACATCATGCTTATACACGGCCAAGATATAACTCATATACATGGCAACATTCAAATGCATATAGAACTTACAATGCTTATCCAACTAGACATAAATGTGCAGCCCCTTTTCCATCATATTCTATGTATCAAAATCCACTATTTGTTCATTATATGCAACATGATTTTAACATTTCAAAACCAAGAAAGGTTGTTCAAGTTTGGGTACCTAAAGGTACACTAACATGAACTTAACTTGTCTAACCTTGAAAGGACCCAAAATCAAAGGGTACCTAAGTTGTTATTTACATTTGTAGGTACATAACATCAAAGAAAGACAAGTTGCTGGTTATAACAACAAAGAAGATGAAAAGAACAAAACCAATTGGATAGTTGATAGTGGTTGCTCAAGACATATGACGGGCAACAAAAATTTGTTTAGCACACTTAAAACGTTGCAAAAGGTGGCAAAGTTACCTTTGGAGACAACAACCAAGGCCAAATAATTGGCAAAGGCAAGGTTGGTGATCCAAACAAGTTTGAGATCAAAAACGTCCTACTTGTAAGTAACTTAACCTTTGAGCTTTTAAGTGTTTCTCAACTATGTGACAACAACTTGAATGTTCTCTTCTCCTCCACCTCTTGTAAGATAATGGATAAAAACAATCAAGTTGTGTTAAAAGGAAAACGTGAAGGAAACATATATGTGCTTAACATGGATGATATGCTATAGTAACACAAAATGTCTTGTTTCACATGAATCTGATCCCAATCTTTGGCATAGACGTTTAGGACACATAGGTATATCAACCTTAGAAAAACTACACGCTAAAAGTCTTGTTAAAGGATTGCCTAAACTTAACTTGAATGATTTTCAACTATGTGAATCTTGTATCAAAGGCAAACATGTTAGAGAATCCCTTAAGCCTAAAACCGAGGTCACAACATCAAGAATACTAGAACTCTTGCATATAGACTTATTTGGTCCATGTAGAACAAGAAGCTTAGGTGGAAGTTATTATGTATGTGTAATAGTTGATGATTTCTCAAGATATACTTGGACATTGTTTCTTGCTTCAAAAGATGAAAGTGCATCATCTATAGCTAATCTAATTAGACAACTTGAAAATGAACATGAATCACATGTTATTAAGATAAGGAGTGATAGAGGTGGTGAGTTTAAAAATAGTGAATTAATCAAATTCTGTAATGAAAAGGGTATAAAACATGAATTCTCCCCACCAAGAACTCCTCAACTTAATGGTGTAGTTGAAAGAAAGAATAGGACTATTCAAGAAGTAGCAAGAACAATGATGGTAGAAAACAAAGTACCTAAATTCTTATGGGCTGAAGCAGTAAACACTTCAAGTTATATGATCAACAGACTATCAATAAGAAAGAAATTGAACAAAACACCATTTGAAATCTTAAATGGACGACTCCCAAAAGTAAACTATCTAAAAGTCTTTGGTTGTAAATGCTTTGTATTGAACACAAAAGATAACTTAGATAAGTTTGATCCTAAGTCTGATGAACATATATTTGTGGGATATTCAATGAACTCTAAAGCATATAGATGTTATAATGCACAAACAAGAAAGATAGTTGAATCTATACATGTGAAGTTCAATGAAAATGCATATCTCCAAACAAGTAATCAACATGAAATCTATGTACCAAATGATCAAATACTTCATGATGAAGATGAACTTATCCTACCACCTACAAATGATCAAATTGAAACACCAAATCAAACTCTTGAAATGCATGAAGTTCAAACTCCCCCTACACAAGAACATAATGAAGAAAATGTGCCTAACCAACCTATTGAACATCATGAACCTATTGAAGATGCACAACCAAGTAATTGGTGGCAAATAAGAGATAAACAAAAGCATCCTCAAGAACTTATCATAGGAGATGTAAATCAAGGGGTTAGAACACGTAGGCAAATAGATCCTAATGAATATGATCAATGGCATGCACTTATATCCCAAATTGAACCTAAGAATGTGAATGATGCCTTAAACGATGCATATTGGATAGATGCAATGCATGAAGAGTTAAACCAATTTGAAAGAAACAATGTGTGGGATTTAGTACCTAAACCCGAGGATAAATCAATCATTGGAACTAAATGGGTGTTTAGGAACAAAATGAATGAACAAGGGGTTGTAGTAAGAAATAAAGCAAGACTTGTAGCTCAAGGATATAATCAAGAAGAGGGTATTGATTAGATGAAACATTTGCCCCCGTAGCAAGATTAGAATCCATACGCCTCTTATTAGCTTTTGCATGTTATAATAACATCAAACTATTCCAAATGGATGTTAAGAGTGCATTCTTAAATGGCTATATCCAAGAAGAAGTTTTTGTTAAACAACCACCAGGCTTTGAAGATCCAAAGAACCCTAATCATGTATATAAACTTAAGAAAGCCTTATATGGTTTGAAACAAGCCCCCCGTGCATGGTATGAAAGATTTGCCAACTTTTTACTAAGTAACAACTTTCAAAGAGGAACCATAGATAGTACCTTATTCTTGAAAAAGAAAGACAAAGATTTGCTTGTAATACAAATATATGTAGATGACATAATCTTTGGTTCAACTAATCCTAACTTAGTAAAAGACTTTGAAGATTGTATGAAGTCTGAGTTTGAAATGTCTATGGTTGGTGAATTAAACTATTTCTTAGGCTTGCAAATAAAACAAACATCAAGTGGTATACATATCAATCAAGCCAAATACATAAGAGATATGATAAAGAAATTCAACTTTGAAAACTTGAAACCATCTCCAACACCAATGTGTACTTCAACAAAATTAGACAAAGATGAAAATGGTGTTGCATTTGATGAAAAACTATATAGGTCTATGATTGGTTCATTGCTATATCTAACTGCTAGTAGACCTGATATTATGTTTGCAGTATGTATGTGTGCAAGATTTCAAAGTATGCCTAAGTTGTCACACTTTAAAGCTGTAAAAAGAATATTTAGATATCTTCAACATACACCAACATTAGGCTTATGGTATGATAGACAATCTAGTCTAAGTCTACATGCATATTCAGATGCAGATTATGGTGGATGTAGAGTAGATAGAAAGAGCACTAGTGGAACATGTCAATTCCTAGGAAACTCACTAATATCTTGGTTTTCAAAGAAACAATCTAGTGTTGCACTTTCTACTACTGAAGCAGAATATATGGCTTTAAGTCTATGTTGTACTCAACTATTATGGATTAAACAACAACTTTCAGACTTTGAAATACAAGTAAATAATATCCCCATCTATTGTGATAGTACAAGTGCTATAAATTTGTCTAAAAACCCTGTACTACACTCTAAGGCAAAGCATATAGAAGTACGTTATCATTTTCTCCGTGATCATGTTAATCTTGGACATATACACATTGAACATGTTAGAACTGATCAACAAGTAGCTGACATATTCACTAAACCCCTTAATCAAGCTATCTTTGAGCATTTACGTGCAAGACTTGGATTAATTGCTCACACCTACACTACACCATGCACATAGTTCAGTCTTTTGCATAATTTACAAAATTAAGGGGGAGAGACATATGTATCATATGTATATCATGTTAAGGGGGAGATAACACATTAAAAAGAATATATGTATATCATGTTAAGGGGAGATAACACATTAAGGGGGAGCAGCTTAACTTGATTTAAAGAGAAGCTTATACTTGATTTAGATGCTTAATATACACATATGTGGGGTAATTTTGCAAATCATCAAAAGGGGGAGATTGTTGTGATATATCATGTTTGAATGATTGCAAAATGCATATGTGAGCATGTAGATTGTTGTGATATATTGCAAAATGCATATGTGAGCATGTATGTGTGTATAACGTTTAAAGTATATGTGTGCATGAGATTGAATTTATGAGCTAGAATTTATGAGCTAAATGTGAAATTGATTGAATGAATCAAGATTGAACAAGTTTGATTAAGATCATGAGATTGAACTTGGCCAATTCAATCACATGTCGAAATCAAGACATGTTCAAAACTGATCTTAGATGATATATATGCCAATACATGTTAATTATATGATCTAACCAAGGCCTTGAAGTCACATGACTTACAATATAAGGCAAATTGCTCGGTTTAGTATCCTATTGCAGGTTTTGGTTCATATCTTGGGCAAATGAACTCCAAATTGAGTGGATTTCAAAAGCCACATGATCCTTATTCATTTAGAATCTAATTGGCTGAGGAGAAGCATGCTTGACACGGATAAAAACTGAGTTGACACGGTGGTGAAGCTTATTGATCTTTATAAGGGTTATTTTGGTAATTATCAACCATTGGACTTCTCATTCTTATTTGGTCTTCTTCCAAACTGATTTATAGGGATCATATGACACATTTATAAGTACATAGGTCACATCATGGCAAAAATGAATCTGGAGCAGCACCATGTCTAGGTTCATCCTAGGACAAAAGTTCCTATTTTTGTGCTTAAGGGGTATTCTGGTCTCTTCACTTGCCAATGGATCTTCTAACGTGTTATATATTGTTTATATGATGTTTATATGTGTTTATGTCACATATGGTACGTGCCCTATATTATGGAAATGGGCAGCATGGTATCTCTAATGGAATTCTTATGGTTATCACATATATGGTTTTCTTGGAATTCTTGGCATTCTTTCATATGTATTCTATGCTACATGTTGAAGACATAAGTGACTATATATTATATGTGTGCACACGGTTATTAGCACACAAATCATGTTCCAATTTTCAGATTTTGAACAAGTCAAGGCAATGTTGAAACAAATCCTATTTTGGTGCTGATTTTCAAATGATTATTCTTGTATATTTGGAGTTGTTCTCAACGGCTATGTTGGCTCAAAAATGGAAGAAAAAAATTTCGTATGCTATATGGTCAAAATTCAGATTATGATGAGTTGAACAAAAACAAGTCCTACAATGTAGCAAATTTGAAAGCAAAAGTCTCTCAACCAAGAGCCATGCAAACGGCTATATGATTGAAGACCAAGTCAAGCTGAATTCTCTCTATCTTTTTAGCTACATTCAAACGGCTATATTGGAGACCAATTCAAACTCAAAGGCTGCTGATTTCTCTCTATCTTTCAACCTCATTCCAACGGCCATTTAGTGTTCAAAAATGAGGAGATAAAGTTGTTCAAAACACATGCCAATTCAGCTGCACACAATGGCAAGTTATTTACACATGGAAATTGTTGATTGGAGCTGCTTTTTAAACGTTCAAATGGAGTTATTTCCACCTCAATTCCAACGTCTATAATGGGATAAAAGTTCAGGTTGGAAGATATTTCAAAGCATTCAAAAATTCAGATTTATCTTGAAAGTCAAATGATGAATTTTGGTAGCTAAAAAGGTGCTGAATTTTCTCCCATTCTCAAACCATTCAACGTCTACTTTGTGGAGCCTTTAGGCTGTCCTTTTGGCTATAATAGCACCAAAGATGAAGAGGAAAAACACACCAACGAAAGCAACAAAGAAAGCAAGCAGACAATTAGCTCTTTGTCTCCATTCTTTTCTTCTTCTCTTCTCTATTGAAGAACACATTTGTAGCAAGCTTTATGATTGTATAGTTTCTTCATTTCTTGTCATTTCAACATACCTTTTAAACGACATATTTGTAAGGGAGAAGTTGGTGTATAAAGCTTACTCCTTAGAGGTGAGCAAAAGGTGTCAAAGGTGCAAAGGTGAAACACTACGTGACGGATTTTCAGTTTTGGTGGCAGGCCTCTTGAAGAAGTTGGTGAACAAGCTTCTTCCTCCTTTGGCTTTGTAAGGTGACTTTGGTGTTTGGTGTTAGTGAAATCCAAGAGAAGGTTGTCTCTTGGGACTGGAGTAGGTCACATTGACCGAACCAGGATAATTCCTTGTGTTTCTTTACTTATTGTCCTGCACTTACTGTTTTTCTGCCTGAGAATTACACTAACTTGGCACGTATAATTGAACAAGCAAACAGTCTTAGAATTGCATGAATTTTGGATATATTATACGTTCAATGTGTTAGCTTTCATTAGCCGCAAGAATCACTAAAATTCTAAGTGTTTAGCATATTCAAATCATCTTCACAAAATTGTTGCTACATTCTGTGAACAGTTCTCTGACCAGTGTGCAAACTTGTGCAATTTGAATAGGCTATCCTTCGAATCTTGGAGTGAGCCTTATATCAAATGAACTAGACATCTGAGGTTTAATTTGACATAAGATTCATCAAAATAGCACGGGTAGATTTTGAGATATTGTTGTTTGAAGTTAAGCTAACATTCTGCCTGAAACTGCCAGAATTGCACACTTTACTTCTCTTGCTTATTTGAACGTTGCAACTTGCTTGGAATTGATTGAAATTTTTATGACATACTATAAACATTCTAAACTTGATCTCTGCAAGTTTGAGAGCTTGCACAGGTGTATAAGTGGTTCAACCAAAACGTTCAAAGTAGTGAACTGTTTTCTGGAATTTGCAGAATCTGAGGCTAAAGAGGCAAAGGGGTCTTCAAACAAGTTTTTGAAGGTAATTGGTAGTGTAATTTCCGCTAATATCCACTATTCACCCCCCCCCTCTAGTGGTGCTATAGGTCCAACAACGTGGATTAATGAGTGTGGTGAAGTTAAAGTAACAAAGCAAGTCCTAATTTCTTTATCAATCGGTGGGTATTTTGCTGAGGTGTTATGTGATATAGCCCCTATGCAATCAAGTCATATCTTATTAGGTAGACCGTGGCAATTTGACAACAAGGTTACTTATGATGGTTACCTAAATAGATATTCCTTTAGGCATAACAACAAGCTATTCAAATTAAATACCTTGCCCCCGCACAAAGTCTTTGAGGATCAACAACGCACCTTAAAAAGCCATAATGATCCAAAAGAAAAGGAATTGGAGAGGATTTTCATCAAAGAAAATCAACTAAGAAGTTCTCATCTTAAAATTGAACCAAAAGTAAACAAGGTTTCTGCTGAACCATCTCTAAAGAAAAACGCATTCTTTGCATCTCAAAGTGAGGTATTCCATGCTATCAATTCAAAGAAAACTGTTTATATCTTGCTTTACAAAGAAACTCTGTTCTCTTCATCTGAAATACCACCTACTTTACCAAGTGAAGTTGCATCTCTACTTCAAGAATTTTCTAGCTTGTTTCCCAAAGGAAATCCCCCAGGTTTACCACCTCTAAGAGGCATTGAACATCAAATAGATTTCGTTCCAGGAGCTGTTCTGCTGCAAACAGACCTGCCTATAGAGCCAATCCAGAGGAAACTAAGGAAATCCAAAAGCAAGTTGAGGAACTATTGACCCAGGGTAAAGTAAAAGAGAGTATGAGTCCTTGTGCTGTTCCTGTTATCATTGTCCCTAAGAAAGATGGAACTTGGAGAATGTGTACTGACTGTAGAGCCATCAATAAGATCACTGTGAAGTATAGATACCCTATTCCTAGGTTGGATGACATGTTGGATATGTTGTATGGGTCTAGGTGCTTTAGCAAAGTAGATCTTAAGCAAGGATATTTCCAAGTGAGAATTAGGGAAGGTGATGAATGGAAAACTGCCTTTAAGACTAAGTTTGGATTATACGAATGGTTAGTTATGCCCTTTGGTTTAACTAATGCCCCTAGTACTTTCATGAGGTTAATGAATGAGGTCTTAAGGAAATTCATAGGGAAATTTGTAGTAGTTTACTTTGATGACATCCTTATCTACTCCAAAACCCTAAGTGAACACATGAACCATCTAAGAGCCGTTTTTATCACCCTACAGAAAGAAAAGTTGTATGCTAATTTCAAGAAGTGTTCTTTCTGTCTGGAGAAGGTTACATTCTTAGGATTTGTGATTAGTGCTAAGAATTGAAGTAGATCAAGAGAAAGTTAAATCCATAACTGAGTGGCCAACCCCTAAGTCTGCTGGAGATGTTAGGAGTTTTCATGGATTAGCTAGCTTCTATAGAAGTTTTGTAAATGATTTCTCTACCATAGCTGCACCCTTGAATGAATTAGTCAAGAAAGATGTAAGATTTGAATGGGGAGAATCACAACAACAAGCCTTTGAGGAACTTAAGAAACGTCTAACTTCTGCACCTATCCTGAGATTGCCCAACTTTGACGAAATGTTTGAAGTTGAATGTGATGCTAGTGGAGTTGGCATTGGAGCTGTATTGCATCAAGGTAACAAACCTGTTGCCTATTTTAGTGAGAAACTAAAAGGAGCTTCCATAAATTATTCAACCTATGATAAAGAATTGTATGCCCTTGTCCGTTCATTACAAACTTGGCAACATTATCTGCAACCTAAGGAATTTGTGATTCATACTGATCATGAGAGCCTTAAGTATCTAAAAGGTCAAGGAAAATTGAACAAAAGACATGCCAAATGGGTTGAATTCATTGAACAATTTCCTTATGTGATCAAGTATAAGCAAGGAAAAGAAAATGTAGTAGCTGATGCCTTATCTCGTCGCTATACTTTGATTACTACTCTTTCATGTAACATGTTTGGTTTTGAGTCTATCAAAGAGATGTATCATTCTGATCATGACTTTAGTTCATCTATCAAGCATGCATTGATTCACCTTTTGCTAAATATTACTTGCATGATGGTTACTTGTTTAAAGAACATAAGTTATGTGTACCAATGTGTTCATTAAGAGAGTTGTTGATAAAAGAAGCTCATGGAGGAGGTTTAATGGGTCATTTTGGCTCGTTAAAAACGTTGGAAACACTTAAGGAACATTTCTTCTGGCCGCATATGAGAGCACATGTTGATAAGGGTGACCAATGTATTACTTGCAAGCAAGCAAAATCTAGAACACAACCACATGGATTGTACACTCCCTTATCCGTCCCAAGCTCACCTTGGACTGATATTTCTATGGACTTTGTATTGGGATTGCCTCGATCCAAAACTGGTAAAGATAGCATCTTTGTTGTTGTCGATAGATTTTCCAAAATGGCACATTTCATTGCATGTAAGAAAGTTGATGATGCTATTCATATTGCTGACTTGTTCTTTAAGGAAATTGTTAGATTGCATGGCATGCCACGTACGATTGTAGTGATAGAGATACGAAGTTTCTAAGTCATTTCTGGCGTGTTTTGTGGAGTAAACTTGGTACTAAATTGTTATTTTCTACAACTGCTCACCCACAAACCGATGGACAAACTGAAGTCGTTAATAGAACTTTGTCTCAACTGTTACGTGTTGTCATTCAAAAGAATTTACAGAATTGGGAAGATTGCTTAGCTTACATTGAGTTTGCATACAATAGAGTTGTTCATAGTGGAACATTGCATTCTCCTTTTGAAGTTGTTTATGGCTTTAACCCTTTGTCCCCGCTTGATCTTGTTCCCATACCTGTTCATGAACGTGTTAGTTTAGATGGTGAACGAAAAGCAAAACTTGTGAAAGAATTGCATGAAAAGGTTAAGTCACAACTTGAAGCTAAGAATAAAGTGTATGCCAATAGAGCCAACAGGAATCGTAAAGTTGTTATATTTGAACCTAGTGATCTTGTTTGGTTACACTTGAGAAAAGAAAGATTCCCTAAGGAAAGGGACTCCAAATTGAAGCCAAGAGGCGATGGACCCTTCAAAGTGTTGAAACGGCTTGGTGATAATGCCTATGTTCTCGATCTTCCTGAAGAAAGGTATGGTCCTATCTCTAAAACTTTTAATGTTGCTGACCTTTCTCCGTTTAGTATTGATTCAGATTCGAGGACGAATCCTTTTCAAGTGGGAGGGAATGATGAGCTACAGCCTAACCTTGTGGATACAAACACTGACATTGACACCTCGATGCCCCACACAGGTCCCATGACAAGGAGTATGGCTAAGAAATTGTTACAATGTGTTGAATCATTTCTTTACAGGCATGAAGAGGATGAGCCAAGCAAAGATGATGTCCATTGGTTTATATGATACAAGCTATGATTTAGTTGTATCCAAAACGTGTTGTACATATCTTTAGTTGTTCCTTTTAATATTGTTGGTTTGTTTAACTTTGTTTTAGATAGTTTGTGTTGTATTCTTGCCTTACCTTTCAGGTACATGTTTTTAGCTTGAAGATGCAATTCAAACCTGAATTTTGTCCAAGCAAAGAGGTGACAAACAAGTAGCTTACAAGCAAGGAGGTGATAAGCAAGTAGGTTTACAAACAAGGAGGTGATAAGCAAGTAGCTTACAAGCAAGGAGTGACAAGCCACTCATGTCAAATACAAGGCTTTGTCCTCCACGCAAATGGTGAGCAAGACAAGCTGCTCAAAGCTTTAACCAATGAGAAGAAGTCTTGCAAATGTTCAAACCAATCACATCAAGTTGAAGACAAGAAAACAAGCTGCACAAAGATTCATCCAATCAAAACACTTGAAGAAAACCGTTGGCTTAAGGAATGAAAAGGTTTGAAGATTCAAAGACAACTTGCAACCAATCAAAGACCTTTCTCAAGCAAGCTGCCTACATATCTAAACCAATCAAATTGATCAAAGGAAGAAGGCTGGAAAACAGGTTGAATACACGGCAAAGCAACCAGCCTTTTGGAACCAAAAGTTGCTCAACAATTTCCAAGCAAAGCATTGTCATTTTAGTCTAGTACTTTGTATATTAAATCTTGTACTTCTTAGCATTTTCGTTGGTTATAAGTAGAGCTAGAATCAGATTGTAAACACAACCATTTATCAATACATTTCAATCAAATTTCCTTCAAGGAGTTCACAACTAATTCTTAGTTGAAGTTTGAACCACTAAACGGTTTTCTTTCAAGTTCCTAGCCTAGAACTTGTTAGTATTGCTTCATCATTTGGTTTACAGCATCTTAGGGTCTCATTGAGGTTTTAGATGTGTTGGAGTGCCAAAGAGGGAGAGGTGTTGGCATAAATTGAGCCAAGAACAAAGGTTAAAGATCAAGGGGTATCTTGTGATGTTCTTTGACATGGCTTGTGTTCAAATCAGTTTGGAATAGGAGACAAAGTCCTTGGCAACGTTTTCTAGCCTTCGTTTGGCTCATCAGCATGAGTTTTCGCCACCTAGAACTCCACAATTAAATGGAGTTGTAGAAAGAAAGAATCGTACATTACAAGAAATCGCTAGGACTATGCTATGCGAAAATAAATTGCCTAGATTTCTGTGGGCTAAAGCCGTAAATTATGCATGCTATATTGTAAATCGTTTATCTATAATAAAGAAAATAAACAAGACGCCTTATGAGATTTTAAATGATCGCATGCCTAAGATTGACTATTTTCGTGTGTTTGGATGCAAATGTTTTGTTCTAAATACAAAAGATAATTTAGATAAATTTGAATCCAAATCAATTGAGTGCATTTTTGTTGGATATTCTATAAATTCGAAGGCATATAGATGTTATGATCCTCTCACTAGACAAATCATGGAATCTATTCATGTGAAATTCAATGAAGTTGGTGAGATTGATAAAGATAAGGAATATGAAGATGATTTTGAATTGAAACCCGTGTTGAATGAAAATGATGATTCTTTTGATATGCATGACACACTAGAAATGCATGATCACATAGAAATGCATGATAACTTAGAAAATAATCAACCAAGATGGCATAGAGATCACCCACATGATCTCATCATAGGCGACCTCACTCACGGTGTGCGACCACGTAGAAGAATTACTTCGGATGAAATAAATGAATTTCATGCTATGATTTCTGAAATTGAGCCCAAAAATGTGCATGATGCTTTGAGTGATTCTTCTTGGATTGATGCCATGCATGATGAACTTAATCAATTTGTTAGAAACGATGTATGAGATTTAGTGCCACGTCCACAAGATATGACTATAATAGGCACAAAGTGGGTATTTAGGAATAAAATGAATGAAGAAGGAAAGGTTGTTAGAAATAAAGCGAGACTTGCAGCACAAGGATATAATCAAGAAGAAGGAATTGACTACGATGAAACATTCGCACCCGTAGCACGTCTAGAAGCTATACGACTATTACTTGCTATTGCTTGCATGAAAGATTTTAAATTGTATCAAATGGACGTAAAAAGTGCTTTCCTAAACGGATTCATACAAGAAGAAGTATACGTGAAACAACCACCCGATTTTGAAGATTTGAAACATCCAGATCACGTGTACAAACTAAAGAAGGCACTATATGGGCTAAAGCAAGCATCGAGAGCATGGTATGATCGTTTTCCACTTTCCTTTTAGAAAATGATTTTAAACGTGGTACTATAGATAGTACACTATTTTTGAAACAAGGAAAATCGGATTTACTTATTATCCAAATCTATGTCGATGACATTATTTTCGGTTCTACCTCACATAGACTTGTTAAAGATTTTGAAAATTGCATGAAATCTGAATTTGGAATGTCTATGGTTGGTGAACTTAATTATTTTCTTGGCTTGCAGATTAAGCAAACGATTAAAGGGATTCATATAAGCCAAGCAAAATATGTTAATGACATGATTAAAAAGTTTAATTTTGAAAATTTGAAACCATCCCCCACCCCTATGAGTGTCACTACTAAATTAGACAAAGACGAACATGGTAAAGACGTTGATAATGGATTATATCGATCTATGATAGGTTCTTGCTATATTTAACTGCTAGTAGGCCTGATATCATGTTTAGTGTATGCATGTGTGCACGTTTTCAAAGTCAACCTAAGGTGTCTCACTTCAATGCGGTAAAAAGAATATTCTGATATATTAAGCACACGCCCACCTTAGGAATTTGGTGTGATAAGGATTCTACATTTGACTTACTTGCTTACACTGATGCAGATTATGGTGGCTGCAAAATAGATAGAAAAAGCACGAGCGGAACCTGCCAATTTATAGGAAATTCCCTTATTTCATGGTTTTCCAAAAAGCAAGCAAGTGTTGCTTTGTCCACTACTGAGGCTGAGTACATAGCTCTTAGCCTTTGTTGCACACAGTTGTTGTGGATAAAACAACAACTTTCGGACTTTGGAATTACCGTAAATAAAATTCTTATATATTGTGATAGTATGAGTGCCATAAATTTGTCTAAGAATCCCGTGTTACATTCTAAGGCTAAGCATATAGAAGTACGCTATCACTTTCTTCGTGATCACGTAAACAATGGTGATATTATCATAGATCACGTACGCACAGAAGCACAAGTAGCAGATATCTTTACAAAAGCCTTAAATCAAAGCCACGTATGAATCTCTTCGTTCTAAATTAGGCATGATTCCCGTTGATATGATTTGATTTGGCTTGATTTGATTCACCTTCCTTTTTGACAGGAATCTTTTGATTTACTTTCCAAAATAAAGGGGGAGAGAAAATCATGATTTAAGGGGGAGAGAGACACTAATTAATATTAATTGCACAAATCAAGGGGGAGCCGGATTTGAAATTCGAAATTCAAATTTCAAATTTGTGCATGTTTCAAGGGGGAGAGATAGTGATGAGCCAAACGAAGGCTAGATAAACGTTCCAAGGACTTTGTCACCTATTCCAAATTGATTTGAACCTCAGCTATGGCAAAGAACATCACAATGACACTCCTTGAACTGTAACCTTTTGTTCTTGGCTCAATTTATGCCAACACCTCTTCCTCTTTAGCATTCCAACACATCTAAAACCTCATTGAGACCCTAAGATGTTGTAAACCAAAAATGAAGTAAATACTAACAAGTTCTAGGCTATGAACTTGGAAGAAAACCGTTAAGTGGTCTTAAACTTCAACTAGAATAAGTTGAGAATTCCTTAAAGGAAATTTTTATTGAAATATGTTTGAATTGTGGTTTTTTTTACAATCTGATTCCTATGCTATTTATACAAAACGAAAATTACAAGAGTACAAGGTTTAAAGTACAAAGTACAAGACTAAATGACATGCTTGCTTTTTGAACAACTTTTGTTCCAAGAATTCTGGTTGCCTGCCGTGCATTCTTTGCTTGTTTCAACCATATTTCTAGTTCAATTTGATTGGATACTACTTTGAGCAACTTTGTTTGAAATGCCTTTGATTGGTTGCAAGTTTGACTTTGAATCTTCAAACCCTCTTTGCGTGATCTAGGCCTTAAACTTCAAGGATCTGATTGGTTCATTTGTTGTGCAGCTTGCTTGGTTGTCTCCTTGCTTGCTTTTGATTGGTTTGAAGATTTGCAAGACTTCTTCCAATTGGTTCATGAAATGAGCAGCTTGTCCATCCATTCCAACGTGAAGAGCAATTCTTGAATTTGACATGAGTGCTTGTCACCACCTTGCTTGTAAGCTACTTGCATATCACCTCTTTGCTTGGACAAAAAGTCAGATTCTAATTGCATTTCCAAGCTATGTACGGTGTTCCTGAATAACAAGGCAATAATACAACACAAACTATCCTAAAACAAGGTTAACCGATCAACAAATATTAAAAGAACAACTAAAGATATGTACAACATGTTTTTGATACAACTAGATCAAAGCTTGTATCATATAACCCAATGGACATCAACTCTGCTTGGTTCATCCTCTTCATGCCTATAAAGAAATGATTCAACACAATGTAACAACTTCTTAGCCATACTCCTTGTTATGGGACCTGTGCGGGGCAGTGAGGTGTCATCATCAGTGTTTGTATCCACAAAGTTAGGCTGTAGCTCATCATTCCCTCCCACTTGAGAAGGATTCGTCCTCGAAGCTCTCTTTGACCTATCTTCAAAGACACCAAGCAACAAACACAAGATACACAACATATATGACATGTCCTAAGGGTTAGTTAAGACTATAGACATAAGAAGTAGCACTAGGTGTGCGGAGTTACAGTGATATGCCATGTCTTACAGAACTAACATGTGACAATAAATGATACATGAAAATATGTTGCGTTGACCCTATCGTGGGCTCATCATTCCCTCCCTCTTGAAAATGATTCGTCCTCGAATCTCAACATGGATAGAATAAGGGATAGGGGTTTAGGATGTACACGTATGCTCAACTACACCATAACCAAATAGGAAACATGATAATACAAATGCTGAAGGTGAAATACCTTGGTGCATCCTTATCTTTGAAGAATGAATAAGGTGTGTACACGCTTTCTAAAGTGTTTAGGATGTATTAACAATATGATAACAAAAGTTTTAGAACACATACACCCTAACAGATAAAACAACATCCAAAAAGCATATTGCGACATGTTAACACTAAATGTACAAATCTTACAGACATGTGCAATATTTAGACAAGATGTATCAATTGAGATGACAACAGCAGACATTCAACAAGATGAGATGAAATAGATATTTCAGAAATAGAATCTTCATCTATACTAAATATGTCATTCAATTCATTAACTAGTTCATCCAAGGATTTATGTTCATTTGTAGCTGAATCTATTTCAATAATGACATCATGATCAAGCTCTACATCAAGTAGACAATCTAGTTCAGCTAACATCAAATCATAAGAATCTAGTTTATCAATGTCATTCTCAACAGAGTCATCAATGAAATGTACAGGATGTAATTCAGATTGTAACCCAGAAACAAGCATCTCAGCAGAATGCAGATCATGCACAGGGATTTCATTTATATGCATGTCACAATGTAAATCATTTTCAGACAAAGTGTTATCACAATTAACATCATCTATAAGCTGATGAGGCTGAGGAGCAGCCCCCTAATGAGGAACTTGCACAAGGTGCCCTTAACCATAAGGGGCCGTTGACAAGGAGCCAAACCAAGAGGATTAATGGTTTTCAACTTGGTTTTGATGTTGGCTCTTTTCTAACCAAACATGTGCAAGATGAACCAATGGATGTTCCTCCTAAATGGGTGCTCATTGTTGAGCTTAAGAACTGATTATCCATTGATAGTCAGTTCCGCTTGTTGGTGCCCTTCTGTGGCTTTTAGTTGTCTTTTCGTTTGCTTCTTTTAAAGTTTGTTAGAATACTTATGTTTGGTGTATGAGTGTGTTTTGTAGGTGTTACAAGTCTTGGATCAAACGTTTTGAGCTTTGGAAAGGAGGGCTTCTCAGATTTGGACCAAGCTTGTCCATACAAGGCTGTTTTGTGATTTTGGGCTTTCAAACGACATTTTGAGTGCATGGAACCAGCTGGACCTTGAAGAAGACTTAATTTAGAGCATCTTTCATGTTTTGGGTTTTGTCAAAATCAGTCCACAAAAATAGTTACAAGAGTTGCAAGGAAGAAGTCCAAAACAAGCCCAATTGTGCAAATTAGGGTTTCCGTCTTCTTGAGAGGGTGGCAGCCGCCTAGGGATCTTCAAGTGCAATTAAGAGAGCTTCTAGAATGTCATCAATCAGATTGGAATGATTGGAATGAAATATGGAGCCATAATTGAAGATTTGGAAGCAAATAAGGAGATAATTCAAGTGAGGGAAACTTACCAAAATTAAGAAATTGATTTGGTATCTCAAGGGGGGCTGAATGGCGTTTCAATGGAGGCAATGGATGCACAAGGGAAGTTCTAGAATGATGGTTTAATTGGTGATTGAGACAATAATTGAGGATTTGCCATGAGAAGGGAACTTACCTAAATTAACAAAATTCAGCTTCTTGCATAACAAAGGAAGGAGGCGCCAACATGGGGCTTCCCAAGGAACCCTAGCCGTTTTATGAGAGTGTTTTACAAGACTTGTAATCATATAAATAGATCACTTAGCATTTCTTTGAGTAGTTAGACTATTTTTTCATCATTGAACTAAAAACCCTAGTGTTTTATGTTATCTTTTGTTCTTGAGTTTTCTTGAATAAAAGTTTGTTGTGTTTTTCCTTTGGTTTACACATATCTAAATCAAGGCTAGACCCAATTAAGGATTGTGTGTTCCTTGTTGGTGATCCACAATCCAAGGATTAGGAGTGACTGGTTGGATTGAGCGGATTGAAACACACATAACCAAACGAATTTGGAGGCTTGAAGGAAGGTGGTTGCTTGGCACCATTGTCCATCACATTCAAGGCTTGAAGGACGTTTGGAGAGTGAAGAAAGATCGGGACAACATTAACATACGAACCATATTCGTATCAAGTGGTATCAGAGCTCTCGTTTATCTTCATCTCAAATATCTTTTCTTGTGTCGTTTGTGTCATTCTTGTTTTTCTCAAACATCCAAAAAAAAAAGAAAAAAAAACGTCTATTGTCAAAAAAAAAAAAAAAACTTCACCTTTTGCATCAATATTGATCACCTATCATTAAAGATCTCATCTTTAACACACTTAATCATAGGATCATTGTTGTTTGCATTGAATAGGATCTAACTCCATCTAAAATCAGTCCAAGGCCTAAAAGAAGCTACCTTTGAGTCAAATACCTTGTTGTTATCGAAGCTTTTAATTAAATTTGCTTGTGTGATATTGAATACAAGTTGTTTGTTTTGGTGTATTGTATCCAAGGAAATCTGTTTTCTACTACACATCCATACAAACACAAAAAGGATCATCTTTCAAGCATACACCACTGATTCTTGCAACAGCAAACAAAGGTTGCATCAAGGCTGCTTTGAACGTCAAAAAAAAAAGGAAAGAAGAGAAAAGAAAACGTGCACAAAAACAACAAAAACAAAAAAAGTGCACAAAGAAAGGAAGAGAAAAGAAGTTCCTTTTTGAACAAAGATTCCATCTTTTGCATCTACTACCAACCCCCCCAAAAAAAAAAACAACACGCATAGAGCATTCAATTCTCAGCCTTGGATACACATTCATACTATCAATCAAAGAGCTTGCACTTGATATTGCATAAGTTGGTTTAATTAAAGATTGCCCAGGACAACCCCTAGCAATTCTTTGGTTCAACCAACTACATCGCTTTTGGTTTCTTGTTTCTTTGAATCATAGTTATTAAGTGTATTTAAAATTGTGCTCTAGATTTCTTGAAGCTGTTTTACCACTTGTTGATCAATTGGTGTTTTTGAAGGCAAAGAAGCTTGCAAAGACAGAAAACGAAACAGATTGTGGTTAGCCAATTTGGGACTTGCCTTAAGAGGTTCTAGCTCGAGATTGGCCAAGGAAAAACACTTGAACAATTGAGAGAAAACAAGGGAGGACAAAAAGGCCAAACAGATTTTCGTTTTCCTTTTTGTTTTCACTAACAACTCACTTTTGTTTCTTGTGTTAGTTTTCTTCTTTTCTTGTTTGTGAAAGCGTTTCAGGTTGCCATGGAGGGGTCAAACAGTACCCAAGGAGGAGGAGACAAAGTGGAATTTTCCATGGAAAAGATGGCACAAATGCTTAGTACCATGCAATCTAGGTTGGATGAGTGGGAAGCGAGGATGACATCCAACACACCCCCCTACCCAAGAACAGCCCCCCACAGCAAACCAAGGCCAACATCCCGTGGAACTGAACCTAAGGGATCCACAAGCATGGGAGGTAGAGGAGGAGCGAGGGGTAGAGGAGATCGGAGACACGGAGTGAGACCACAACCTGTTAGGGAGGAATGGAATGACTTCTATGAAGAGGAAGAGGTTGAGGAGGTATACCCAAGACCTCAAGGCCGAATACAACCTAGGAGGTATGTACCCCAAGAGGATGATTATTTGAAAACCAAACTAAACATTCCACCTTTTATGGTAAAAGTGACCCTGAAGCTTACATTGAGTGGGAGAGAAAAGTTGACATGATCTTTTCCTATACCAACTATACCGAGTTGCAAAAAGTGAGATATGCCAGTATAGAGTTCTTGGAGTATGCCTTGATTTGGTGGGACCAAACTCAAAGTGTAAGAAGAAGGACTAGACAACCCACAATTGGAACTTGGGATGAGATGAAATATGAGATGAGAAAGAAATTCATTCCAGAATCTTACGAGAGATCCATGTTCCAAAAGTTGCAATGCCTAACTCAAGGAAATAAAAGTGTGGATGAATACTTTAAGGAGTTAGAGAGTTTGTTGATAAAAACTGATACTGAAGAAACCGAGGAGGCAACCATGGCTCGATTTTTGGGAGGGTCTTAATAAGGAGATTGGGTTTCAACTTGAACTCACTACCTACGTTGATCTCAATTCCATGGTTCACAAAGCTGAGAAAATTGAGCGGCAATTGAAGGTACGTTCTTCTTCTAGTGGATTGGTTTTAGAACTAATGCTTCTTCTTTTTCTAAAGTGCAGCCTAGGTCTAATGGCAATGGAGGAGCACGTCCAAGTTCAAACACATTCGGCCCAAAACGGTTTCTAGCGCTCCAAATAAGCCACACTTCACTCAAAGGACCAACGGAGCAAATCTAGGTCAAAATGACAAAAACAAAGGCAAAGCACCCGCAAACCCTCCAAGAACAAGGGAGATTGAGTGTTTTAAATGTCGAGGGAGAGGACACTATGCAAGGAACTGCCCTAATGCCAAGAAAGTGTTTGTACCTTGAGGAAACAAATGAATTCTATTCAGAAGAGGAGGAAGAAGAAGCCACAAAGGAAGAATACCAAGAGGACTCAGCTGAAGAGATAAAGAGTGATGAAGAGGGTGCATACAAGGACTTTCTTGTGGTAAGAAAAGCCTTAAGTGCACCACATGAAGGAGGAAGAAGAAAACTTGCAAAGGGAGAACATTTTCCACATCCATTGTTTGGTAAAAGGCAAAACTTGCACTTTAATTATTGATAGTGGTTCATGTGCTAATGTTGCAAGTATTGAACTTGTTAGAAGCTAGATTTACTATGATTGATCATTCCCATCCCTATAGGTTATCTTGGCTAAATGATTGTGGTGAAATTCATGTGTCTAAACAAGTTCTGATTTCTTTATCTATTGGCGGCTACAAAGATGAAATTTTGTGTGATGTAGCTCCTATGCTGCTAGTCATATTTTGTTAGGTAGACCTTGGCAATTTGACAAGCATGTTATTTATGATGGTAGATTGAACATGTATGCTTTCACTTTTAATGGCAAAAGTTTCAGTTGCATGCATTGTCTCCACATAAAGTTTTATGAGGATGCTAAGAGGATGAAAAGAACCATTCAGATCCTAAGGAAAAGGAGGCTGAAAAAAGGTTCTTAGAGGTTCTTAAAAAGGAGAGAAGAAGCCTTTTGGAGGCCACAAACTCCTCGACCAAGGGTACACAACCCACGGCCCACATCAGTCCACCCTCACCCACGGTTCAAACACTTTCACACGCATCCACCCCACAACTTTCACGTCCACCTAAGAAGCATGCTTTCTTTGCAAAATCTCGTGAAGTTACACATGCATTGTATGATAATAAAACTGTTTTGGTGATGCTTTACAAAGATAGTGTTGCATGCTTATTTTCTAAGAATGACTTACCATCTACCTTGCCTAGTGGTGTTGTTTCTTTGTTGAAGAATTTGCAGATTTGTTTCCCGAGGAGGAACCACATGGGTTGCCACCTTTAAGAGGGATTGAGCACCACATTGACTTTATTCCAGGGGCTGTCCTACCTAATAGGCCAGCTTATAGAGCCAATCCGGAGGAAACAAAGGAGATAAAAGGCAAGTGGAGGATCTCTTGGCCAAGAGAAGGTAAGGGAAAGTATGAGTCCAAGTGCAGTGCCAGTCATCCTTGTTCCAAAAAAAGATGGCACTTGGAGAATGTGTACAGACTGTAGGGCCATCAACAAAATCACTGTAAAGTATAGGTATCCCATTCCTAGACTTGATGATATGCTTGATATGTTGCATGGTTCACAATGGTATACGAAAATTGATTTGAAAAGTGGTTATTTTCAAGTGAGGATAAGAGAGGGTGATGAATGGAAAACAGCTTTTAAAACTAAATTTGGATTGTATGAATGGTTAGTTATGCCTTTTGGGTTAACTAATGCACCTAGTACATTCATGAGACTAATGAATGAAGTTTTGAGAGCTTTTATTGGGAAGTTTGTTGTGGTTTATTTTGATGACATCTTGATCTATTCTAAGACCTTAGAAGAGCATTTAGATCACATAAGAGCTGTTTTTGAAAAGCTAAGAAAAGAAAAACTTTATGCTAACTTTAAGAAATGTTCTTTTTGTTTGGACAAAGTTGTTTTTCTTGGTTTTGTAATCAGTTCTGCAGGGATTGAAATGGATCAAGACAAGGTGAATCCATCCTTGAATGGCCTACACAAAGAGTGTGGGAGAAGTGAGGAGCTTTCATGGTTTGGCAGGTTTTTATAGGCGGTTTGTCAAGGACTTTTCAACCGTAGCCGCACCATTGAATGAGATAGTCAAGAAGGAGGTTGGATTCCATTGGGGGGAAGCCCAACAACGGGCGTTTGATGAGCTTAAGAGTCGTCTCACTACAGCACCTATCTTGAAGTTGCCAAACTTTGATGATACATTTGAGATAGAGTGTGATGCAAGTGGCGTGGGAATTGGAGCTGTTCTAACCCAAGGTAAGCATCCTATTGCTTATTTTAGTGAAAAGTTGAAAGGTGCTGCATTGAACTATCCTACTTATGATAAGGAGTTGTATGCTTTGGTAAGGTCCTTACAAACTTGGCAACACTACTTGCAACCCAAAGAGTTTGTCATTCATACTGATCATGAAAGTTTGAAATACCTTAAAAGTCAAGGAAAACTGAATAAGAGGCATGCAAAGTGGGTTGAGTTTATTGAGCAATTTCCTTATGTCATTAAGTATAAGCAAGGAAAAGATAACATAGTTGCTGATGCTTTGTCTAGAAGGTATACTTTGATTACTAAGTTGTCTTCACACTTGCTTGGCTTTGAATTTGTTAAGGAATTGTATAAGGATGATTCTGATTTTGCTTCCATTTATGATGCATGTGTTGATTCTCCTTTTGGTAATTTTATTTGCATGATGGCTATTTGTTTAAGGAGAAACGATTATGCATTCCTAAGGGATCAATGCGTGAATTGTTGGTTAAGGAAGCACATGGGGGCGGGTTAATGGGACACTTTTGGAGTTTTTAAAACTTTAGAAACTTTAAAGGAACATTTCTTTTGGCCTCACATGAAATCAGATGCCGCAAAGGTTTGTAGTAGTTGCATCACTTGTAGGCAGGCTAAGTCCAAAACACAACCTCATGGTTTGTACACACCCTTGGACGTACCTAGTGCACCTTGGGAGGACATTTCTATGGATTTTGTTCTTGGCTTACCTAGGTCAAAAGGTGGTAGAGATAGTGTCTTTGTTTGTGGTAGACAGATTCTCTAAGATGGCACACTTTATTGCTTGTCACAAAGTAGATGATGCTTCTTACATTGCAAATCTATTCTTTAAAGAAGTTTGTTCGGTTGCATGGCATGCCTAAAACAATTGTTAGTGATAGGGACAGTAAATTCTTGAGTCATTTTTGGCGTGTGCTTTGGAGCAAGTTGGGAACTAAGCTTTTTGTTTTCTACTACTGCGCCATCCACAACAGATGGCCAACTGAAGTGGTTAAATCGGACCTTGTCACAAATGTTGCGTGCTTTAATCCAAAGCAATCTGAAAAATTGGGAAGAATGTTTACCACATATGAGTTTGCTTACCAATAGGGCTGTTCATAGTGGGTCTTTGTATTCCCCTTTTGAAGTTGTCTATGGTTTTCTACCCCATTCCCCACTTGATTTGTTGCCTATTCCAATTGATGAGCGTACTAGCATGGATGGTAAACAACGGGCTGAAATGATCAAAAAGTTGCATGAAAAGTTAAACTTCAACTTGAACGAAAGAATAGACAGTATGCCAAACAAGCTAACAAGCATAGAAAAGATGTTGTTTTATCCTGGAGATCTTGTTTGGTTGCATTTAAGGAGAAGGAACGGTTTCCAAAGGAGAGGAAGTCCAAGCTTATGCCTAGAGGAGATGGACCTTTTAAGGTCATTCAAAAGGTTGGTCCAAATGCTTATGTGCTTGATCTTCCTCCCGACAGGTATGGTTTCAGTTTCTAACACCTTCAATGTAAGTGATCTTTCCCCTTTTGAGCATTTTTACTTGATGATTCGAGGGCGAATCCTTTTGAGGAAGGGGGATTGATGAGGATGAGGAGCAGCCCCCTAATGAGGAACTTGCACAAGGTGCCCTTAACCACTAAGGGGCCGTTGACAAGGAGCCAACCAAGAGGATTAATGGTTTTCAACTTGGTTTTGATGTTGGCTCTTTTCTAACCAAACATGTGCAAGATGAACCAATGGATGTTCCTCCTAAATGGGTGCTCATTGTTGAGCTAAGAACTGATTATCCATTGATAGTCAAGTTCCGCTGTTGGTTGCCCTTTCTGTGGCTTTTAGTTGTCTTTTCGTTTGCTTCCTTTTAAGTTTGTTAGAATACTTATGTTTGGTGTATATGGAGTGTGTTTGTAGGTGTTACAAGTCTTGGATCAAACGTTTTGAGCTTTGGAAAGGAGGGCTTCTCAGATTTGGACCAAGCTTGTCCATACAAGGCTGTTTTGTGATTTTGGGCTTTCAAACGGACATTTTGAGTGCATGAACCAGCCTGGACCTTGAAGAAGACTTAATTAGAGCATCTTCATTGTTTTGGGTTTTGTCAAATCAGTCCACAAAAATAGTTACAAGAGTTGCAAGGAAGAAGTCCAAAACAAGCCCAATTGTGCAAATTAGGGTTTCCGTCCTTCTTGAGAGGGTGGCAGCCGCCTAGGGATCTTCAAGTGCAATTACGAGAGCTTCTAGAATGTCATCAATCAGATTGGAATGATTGGAATGAAATATGAGCCATAATTGAAGATTTGGAAGCAAATAAGGAGATAATTCAAGTGAGGGAAACTTACCAAAATTAAGAAATCTGATTTGGTTATCTCAAGGGGGGCTGAATGGCGTTTCAATGGAGGCAATGGATGCACAAGGAACGTTCTAGAATGATGGTTTTTAATGGTGATTGAGACAATAATTGAGGATTTGCCATGAGAAGGGAACTTACCTAAATTAACAAAATTCAGCTTCTTGCATAACAAAGGAAGGAGGGCGCCAAACATGGGGGCTTCCAAGGAACCCTAGCCGTTTTATGAGAGTGTTTTACAAGACTTGTAATCATATAAATAGATCACTTAGCATTTCTTTGAAGTAGTTAGACTATTTTTCATCATTTGAACTAAAACACCCTAGTGTTTTATGTTATCTTTGTTCTTGAGTTTTCTTGAATAAAAGTTTGTGTTTTTCCTTTGGTTTACACATATCTAAATCAAGGCTAGACCCAATTAGGATTGTGTGTTCCTTGTTGGTGATCCACAATCCAAGGATTAGGAGTGACTGGTTGGATTGAGCGGATTGAAAACACACTAACCAAACGAATTTGGAGGCTTGAAGGAAGGTGGTTGCTTGGCACCAATTGTCAATCACATTCAAGGCTTGAAGGACGTTTGGAGAGTTGAAGAAAGAAAGATCGGGACAACATTAACATTACGAACCATATTCGTATCATAAGCAAACGACTAAACACTTTGGAAATCACCAACAGAATCAAGTGAAGGTGTCTTTCAGGACAGTACACAAGGTTTGAACATGCAATTCAGATAAAGGAGTTCCAGTTTCAGGCCCATGTTGGGCTAATTTCATACAAACCATCATTCACAGAAATGTCAGATTGCAAGTCTTTGTTCCTTTCAGATTCTATCAATACTTGCACCATGTCTCTAAGTTGAAGCAATTGCATTTTCAATATTACCCATAGTCTGGCTCAAATTGCTTAACTTAACTGAGATTTGGTTTGTCATTTTCAGAATCACAAGAGTTCAGTTCATACCCATAGTTTGATTAACTTGCCATGGGATTAGGTTTGATTTGAACAATCTTTGCCTTTTTACATGTCATAAAGTGATGAGAATTTTTCAGACAACATGCAATCAGCGATCTCTTTATCTAATCCAGCAAAGAACCTAATCATGCTTAATTCCTCATGTTCTTCAACATAAGCATAGTACAAATCATCAAGCATTTCATTGTAATATGCACTAACGTCTTTATTGCACTGAGAAAGAGTCTGATATCTAGGAGTTTTACATTCCCAATATCCAACCCATAAACCATTCGTACGACCAAAGGAGTTCATACGTTTTTTTCAGTTCATCATAGTCTCTCCTATGGCATTCAACTCCCCAAATGGTTTTAGAATCATGTTTAATCAAAAACAATCAACCAAGATGGTTAAAAACAATGAGATAAATAAGTCAGAATACAAGCAAGATCAAACTATAACTTTAACAAAACGTAAATTTCAACTTCAAATTGACAATTGAATAAACAACAATCTTGGACTATCTAAGATTCAAAGAAAAATAGAAGTCAAGTGATGTTTCTGGCTGTGAATCAAAGAAGCTAAGGGTTTGTACAGAACAATCCTTTAACTTACTTTAAACTTTAATGCACATTCAATTGCTAAATAAAGTGAAAGACAGTACATACACACAAGTGTTCAACAAGGGTTTGTTCGAGGAACCTTTTCAACAGTCAACACTTTTGGTGTAGTAGGTATTGGCTTTTGGTTTTGCACAATTCACCCTTTGTGAACTTTGGCTGGCTATATTATCACTTCTTGTGCAAATCACTCATACGTCTTGTCTCTTGCTTTTTGACGGTTAAAAATGAGCTTTTCTCTCAGTTTCTTTAACAAACAAGCCTAATTATTTTCATTTGGATTGGCTTCTTGTCTGTTTGTGAGTTATCTGCTCACTTGCTTTATGAGACATTGCTCACGGCTTTTTCTTTGGTTTTACTTGCACAAGTTTTGGTGTGGCTTTTGTGAAACGTTCTTTGAACAACACGGCAGAACACTAATGATATGAAAACTGTTTCACAAATTAACAAACCAAATATAGATGAAAGTTCAATGCAAGTGAAGAAGTGTAAAGACAACAAGATGATAACAGGGTCGGCAATTTAACAGTGTAGGGATAAATATAGACAAAGTGATCCAAGTAAGAACCTTAAGTCCAATAAGTCTTTAAACAATGAATCAATCCCAAGTAAAGATAATCGTTAAAGCCAACGTTAAAATTTGAAATTAAATCTTGTTCTTACAAATTTACTTCACTTTTAACAAATCTCAAGTCAATAATGTTTCAATTAAAAGATTCAATCAAGTTTGTACCAAACAATGACTTAAGGTGTAACGGGGGTGGTGAAATCAAATTCAACAAGTTTAAATAAATAGCATTCAAAGATTTCAAATGAGCTTTAAAACTTGTTCTAAACACACGGTTTTGGCAATTTTCTGTTTTTGATGCAAATGATCTAACTAATCTTAAGATAGCTAAATGCAACTTAGTTGTTTCTAAATGCAATTTATAAGGGCTGATTACTATAACACTAATGGAAATCAGTTTTGATACAAACTAACTAACTTGTTTTTTTTTTGTTTTTAAATTATCTATTCTACTTGTTTTTGTTTTGGTTTTCATTTGTATGATGCAATCAGTTTCTAAACTAGATGATACTAGATGCAAGTCTTTGTACTCTACTTAACACACGTATATCAACTAGAAACTAGGTAGCAAACATAATTAACTAAAACTACCTTCTTTTGTTCTTAGTTTTTGGTTTCTTTTGTACTAATCTAAACAACCAACTAAACCTTTAATCTATGTTGTAAACTAGTCTAACCAAGCTAAATAAGGCAGCAACTACAACGCCAAAACAGTTTGCACACAACTACTAAAACAGAATTTTAACAACTTGATTACAAACTAAACTATCAACTAATCTATTTTTGTGTTCAAGTTTTCTGTTTTAAGGAACCACTAAACTACCGTTTACTTCTAGATTAGGACCTAATGAACATTATCTAAGCTAGGTTGAACAAGTACAATCAGGTTACACACGGTTTAACTAGACTACACAAACAGATTCTAACACACTTAAGTCTAGTCTAAGTTCTTTTTTTTTGTGGTGTTTCGGTTTTTGCTACTAAAAACTAAGTTACCAAACTATTGTAAACTATCTAATAAACACTTCAAAACATAAACTAACTACCTAAACTAACAGATTCTAAAGGGACATAAAACAGTTTACTACACGGTTTGGGCAGCATCATATATATGCAAGTTTAAACAAGGTAAACATGAATAGAAGACTAACCAACGCTCTGATACCAAATTGATGAGCCAAACGAAGGCTAGATAAACGTTCCAAGGACTTTGTCTCCTATTCCAAATTGATTTGAACCTCAAGCTCTGGCAAAGAACATCACAATGACACCCCTTGACTGTAACCGTTTGTTCTTGGCTCAATTTATGCCAACACCCTCTTCCTCTTTGGCATTCCAACACATCTAAAAACCTCATTGAGACCCTAAGATTGCTGTAAACCAAAAATGAAGTAAATACTACAAGTTCTAGGCTATGAACTTGGAAGAAAAACCGTTATAAGTGGTCTTAAACTTCAACTAGAATAAGTTGAGAATTCCTTTAAAGGAAATTTTGACTTGAAATATGTTTTGAATTGTGGTTTTTTTTACAATCTGATTCCTATGCTACTTATACCAAACGAAATTACAAGAGTACAAGGTTTTTAAAGTTGATGAGCCAAACGAAGGCTAGAAAACGAATTCCAGGGACTTTGTTCCTATTCCAAACTGATTTGAAAACAAGCTATGTCAAAGAAACATCTCCAAGATATGCCTAGTCTCTCTAGTTTGTTGTGATATATTATGTTTGAGTGATTGCAAAATGTATATGTGTGCATATGTGTAATTGTTGTAATGTTGTTGCAAAATGTATATGTGTGCGTATGTGTAATTGTTGTGATTAGAAAATGCATATGTGATATATATGTGTGTAACGTTTACATATGAAATTGATTGTGCAAGACATGAACTTATGAACTTATGAGCTAAATGTGAAATTGCTTGAATGAATCAAGATTGAACAAGTTTGATTAAGATCATGAGATTGAACTTGGCCAATTCAATCACATATCTTAATCAGACATGTTCAAACTGATCTTGGATGATATATATGTCAATACATGTTTATTATATGAACTAACCAAGCCTTGAAGTCACATGACTTACACTATAAGGCAAATTGTTCGGTTTAGTATCCTATTGCAGGTTTGGTTCATATCTTGAGCAAATGAACTCCAAATTGAGTCATTCAAAAGCCCACTTGATCCTTATTCAATTTAGAATCTAATTGGCTGAGGAAGAGCATGCTTGGCACGGGTTTTAAAAACTGAATTGACCCGGTGGGAAGCTTATTGATCTATATAAGGGCTATTTTGGTAATTTTCACCATTTGGACTTCTCATTCTTATTTGGTCTTCTTCCAACTGACTTATATGTCATTTTGACACATTTAAGTCATGTCACATCATGGCAAGAATGTATCTGGAGCAGCACTATGTCCAGGTTCATCCTAGGACAACATTCCTATTTTGTGCTGAGGGGTATTCTGGTCTTTTCACTTGCCAATGGGTCTTCCAACATGTTATATAGTGTTCATATGATATTTATATGTGTTATGTCACATATGGTACGTGCCCTATTTTATGGAAACGGGCAGCATGCTATCTATTGGAATTCTTATGTATGGTTATCATCATCTATGGTTTTCTTGGAATTCTTGGTATTCTTCATCTGGTTTTCTATGCTACATGTTGAAGACTATATATTATATAGTTGTGCACACGGTTTATGGAATTTGGTGCGCATATGTTATGTTCAATATTCCAGATTTGAACAAGTCAAGGAAAGTTGTATTAAATCCTATTTTTGGTGCTGATTATTCTTGTATATTCTTGGTGATGATTGCAAAACGGCTATTTTTGGTCATAAGATGGAGCTACATTTCGTATGGTATATGATGAAAATTCAGATTGTGATATGTGGTTCAAAAGTTGACTATGCAAACGGCATTTATTGTTCAAAGGTGAAGACTTATTCAAATTCAAAGGTGAGCTGATTTCTATCTATATTTGAGTTATCTTCTATGCCTATCTTCATGGGCTGTTTCAACGTTTGTTTATCATTCAAATGAGGAGCAAAAAAATTCTGTTCAAAAACGTATGGCCAAATCAGCTACACACATGGCAAGATATTTACACATGTACATTGATGATTGGAGCTGATTTTTAAACATTCAAATGGAGCCTATCTCCACCTCATTCCAACGGCCATAAAGAGGATAAAAGTCAAGGTGAAAGACCATTTCAAAGCAACCAAAGATAAGTCTCATTTGAATAGCTAAAAAGGTGCTGAATTTTCTCCTTATCTCAACTCATTTCAACGGCTATATGGAGGAGCCTAAAGGCTGATCTCTTGGCTATAAATAGCTCCCAAGTTGTGAAGAAGAAGAGTACACCAACGAAAGCAAAGAAAGCAAAGCAAGACATTAGCTCTTTGTCTCCATTCTTCTCTTTCTCTTCTCTATTGAAGAACACATTTGTAGCAAGCTTTATGATTGTATAGTTCTTCAATTCTTGTCATTTTCAACACCTTTATACGACATATTTGTGAAGGAGAAGCTGGTGTATAAAGCTTACTCCTTTGAGGTGAGCAAAAGGTGCAAAAGGTGCAAAGGTGACGTTTTGGTGCAGCCACTTGAAGAAGTTGGTGAAAAGCTTCTTCCTTTGGCTTTGTAAGGTGACTTTGGTGTTTGGTGTTTAGTGAAATCCAAGAGAAGGTGTCTTTGGGACTGGAGTAGGTCACATTGACCGAACCAGGATAATTCCTTGTGTTCTTTACTTATTTCCTGCACTTACTGTTTTCTGCCTGAAATTTACACTAACTTGGCACGCATAATTGATCAGGCAAACGTTCTTAGAATTGCATGAATTTTGGATATATTATTCAATGTGTTAGCTTTCAGTAGCCGCAAGAATCACTAAATTCTGAGGAGTTTAGCTCAGTCAATCGTCTTCACAAAATTGTTGCTACATTCTGTGAACAGTTCTGACCAGTGTGCAAAACTTGTGCAATTTGAAAGCTATCCTCGAATCTTGGAGTGAGCCTTATATCAAATTAAACTAGACATCTTGAGGTTTAATTTGACCATAAGATTCATCAAAATAGGCACGGGTAGATTTTGAGATATTGTTGTTTGAAGTTAAGCTAACATTCTGCCTGAAAACTGCCAGAATTGCACACTTTACTTCTCTGGCTTATTTGAAAACGTGCTAACTTGCTTGAAATTGGCTGAAATTTTTATGACATATCATAAACACTACTAACTTGATCTCTGCCAAGTTTGAGAGCTTGCACAGGTGTATAGTGGTTCAACCAAGCACTCAAACGGTGAACTGTTTCTGGAATTTTCAGAATCTGAGGTTAAAGAGGCAAAGGGGTCTTCAAACCAGTTTTTGAAGGTAATTATAGTGTAATTTCCGCTAATCCACTATTCACCCCCCCCCTCTAGTGGTGCTATACAGGTCCCAACAATTGGTATCAGAGCCTGGTTGAGCACCATATTCTGATTTGAGCTGAAAACATCTACACTCCAAGTTGCAAAGTTGCTGGAAATTTCTGGTTGTCTTATATTCTTCATATTTGATATCTACAACAAGGTGACCTTTCTTTCCTTCTTATAAGTGTTTTTAAAGTTTTCTCACACACTAAGAAGCATGTCCACACAAAGACCAACTAAAAGAAACTCAATATCAGCCACCCCTATCAATGTGAAATCTAACAAACAAGATGGTAAATGGTATGATAAAGAACTTAAGTGTTATAAATGTGGAAAACAAGGAACACATCTCATATGATTGTCCAAAACAAGAACAAAAACCGTGACATGGATGAAAAGACAAGGACAAAAAACTAGAGTAGAAACCTATGCAAAGGAGGAAGAAGCTCTCAAGGTAAGTTCAAGCACTTGGGATGACACATCTTCATCCGAATTCCGAGGAGGAACCTGAAGTTGCACAAATATGTTTGGCTTCAAAGTCTACAAATGAGGGTAACATTCGATTCTGACTCCGAATGTGATTTACTCAAGATGAATTGTTGGATGAATTAGAAAAGTTGCATGATAGATATAAGAAGCTATCCAAGGAGAAAGAAAAGAATAGTTGAGGAGAAGAACAAGTTGGAGGACGTCTAACTTGAATCTAACTTCTCACTAGAAGTTCTTCAACTTGAATCATCTAACACTATTAGTTCAATGCAAAATCAGATTAAGGAACGTAAGAACAAACATAAAAATGTGCAATGTGTGCAATGTGTTGATTTCAACGTTTTAAAGTCTAAATTGCATGAAATACAAACTGAATTTGAATCATTGAAAGCATGCAAACCTAGACTTGAACAAATCTTTAGAACAATTTAAGAATGGTTCCAACATGTTAGACACTCTCATTGCATCTCAAAAGCATGGAAATGACAAACAAGGTCTTGGATATGTTGAAGAAGCTGAATACACACCTAAGGAAACAACATTTGTATCATCTTCAACCAACATGAAATATAGGCCAAATGCATCTAGAATGAATCTATTCTGCCCACACCTCCTTCCATCACAAAGATTGCAAAATGCATCAACATATAGGAAGGTAAATGCACCTAGAAACCATGCTTACATGTATACAAGAATGCCTAAACAAAGTCGTATGCAATATGCTCAAGTTATGCCTTATATGCAACAACATGCTTATGTGAAGAACATGACATACTCTAGGCCTAAATCTATGTACAACACACGGCCTAGACATACACAACATCTTGCATATACACGGCCTAAATTCAATGCTTATACACGGCCAAGATATAACTCATATACATGGCAACATTCAAATGCATATAGAACTTATCATGCTTATCCAGCTAGTCATAAATATGCAGCTCCTTTTCAATCATACTCTATGCATCAAAATCCACTATTTGGTTCATTATATGCAACATGATTTTAACATTTCAAAACCAAGAAAGGTTGTTCAAGTTTGGGTACCTAAAGGTACACTAACATGAACTTAACTTGTCTAACCTTAAAAGGACCCAAAATCAAAAGGGTACCTAAGTTGTTATTTACACTTGTAGGTACTAACATTAAAGAAAGACAAGTTGCTGGTTATAACAACAAATAAGATGAAAAGAACAAAACCAAATGGATAGTTGATAGTGGTTGCTCAAGACATATGACTGGCAATGAAAATTTGTTTAGCACACTTAAAAACATAGCAAAAGGTGGCAAAGTTACTTTTGGGGACAACAACCAAGGCCAAATAATTGGCAAAGGCAAGGTTGGTGATCCAAACAAGTTTGAGATCAAAAACGTCCTACTTGTAAGTAACTTAACCTTTGAGCTTTTAAGTGTTTCTCAACTATGTGACAACAACTTGAATGTTCTCTTCACCTCCACTTCTTGTAAGATAATGGATAAAAACAATCAAGTTGTGTTAAAAGGAAAACGTGAAGGAAACATATATGTGCTTAACATGGATGATATGCTAAGTAGTAACACAAAATGTCTTGTTTCACATGAATCTGATCCCAATCTTTGGCAATAGACGTTTAGGACACATTGGTATATCAACCTTAGAAAAACTACACGCTAAAGTCTTGTTAAAGGATTGCCTAAACTTAACTTGAATGATTTTCAACTATGTGAATCTTGTATCAAAGGCAAACATGTTAGAGAATCCCTTAAGCCTAAAACTGAGTTCACAACATCTAGAATACTAGAACTCTTGCATATAGACTTATTTGGTCCATGTAGAACAAGAAGCTTAGGTGGAAGTTATTATGTATGTGTAATAGTTGATGATTTCTCAAGATATACTTGGACATTGTTTCTTGCTTCAAAAGATGAAAGTGCATCATCTATAGCTAATCTAATTAGACAACTTGAAAATGAACATGAATCACATGTTATTAAGATAAGGAGTGATAGAGGTGGTGAGTTTAAAAATAGTGAATTAATCAAATTCTGTAATGAAAAGGGTATAAAACATGAATTCTCCCCACCAAGAACTCCTCAACTTAATGGTGTAGTTGAAAGAAAGAATAGGACTATTCAAGAGTAGCAAGAACAATGATGGTAGAAAACAAAGTACCTAAATTCTTATGGGCCTGAAGCTGTAAACACTTCAAGTTATATGATCAACAGACTATCAATAAGAAAGAAATTGAACAAAACACCTTTGAAATCTTAAATGGACGACTCCCAAAAGTAAACTATCTAAGAGTCTTTGGTTGTAAATGCTTTGTATTGAACACAAAAGATAACTTAGATAAGTTTGATCCTAAGTCTGATGAACATATATTTGTGGGATATTCAATGAACTCTAAAGCATATAGATGTTATAATGCACAACAAGAAAGATAGTTGAATCTATACATGTGAAGTTCAATGAAAATGCATATCTCCAAACAAGTAATCAACATGAGATCTATGTACCAAATGATCAAATACTTCATGATGAAGATGAACTTATCCTACCACCTACAAATGAAACAAGTTGAAACACCAAATCAAACTCTTGAAATGCATGAAGTTCAAACTCCCCCTACACAAGAACATAATGAAGAAGATGTGCCTAACCAACCTATTGAACATCATGAACCTATTGAAGATGCACAACCAAGTAATTGGTGGCAATAAGAAATAAACAAAAGCATCCTCAAGAACTTATCATAGGAGATGTAAATCAAGGGGTTAGAACACGTAGGCAAATAGATCCTAATGAATATGATCAATGGCATGCACTTATATCTCAAGTTGAACCTAAGAATGTGAATGATGCCTTAAACGATGCATATTGGATAGATGCAATGCATGAAGAGTTAAACCAATTTGAAAGAAACAATGTGTGGGATTTAGTACCTAAACCCGAGGATAAATCAATCATTGGAACTAAATGGGTGTTTAGGAACAAAATGAATGAGCAAGGGGTTGTAGTAAGAAATAAAGCAAGACTTGTAGCTCAAGGATATAATCAGGAAGAGGGTATTGATTACGATGAAACATTTGCCCCTGTAGCAAGATTAGAATCCATACGCCTCTTATTAGCTTTTGCATGTTATAATAACATCAAACTATTCCAAATGGATGTTAAGAGTGCATTCTTAAATGGCTATATCCAAGAAGAAGTTTTTGTTAAACAACCACCAGGCTTTGAAGATCCAAAAAACCCTAATCATGTATATAAACTTAAGAAAGCCTTATATGGTTTGAAACAAGCCCCCCGTGCATGGTATGAAAGATTTGCCAACTTTTTACTAAGTAACAACTTTCAAAGAGGAACCATAGATAGTACCTTATTCTTGAAAAAGAAAGACAAAGATTTGCTTGTAATACAAATATATGTAGATGACATAATCTTGGTTCAACTAGTCCTAACTTAGTAAAAGACTTTGAAGATTGTATGAAGTCTGAGTTTGAAATGTCCATGGTTGGTGAATTAAATTACTTCTTAGGCTTGCAAATAAAACAAACATCAAATGGTATACATATCAATCAAGCCAAATACATAAGAGATATGATAAAGAAATTCAACTTTGAAAACTTGAAACCATCTCCAACACCAATGTGTACTTCAACAAAATTAGACAAAGATGAAAATGGTGTTGCATTTGATGAAAAACTATATAGGTCTATGATTGGTTCATTGCTATATCTAACTGCTAGTAGACCTGATATTATGTTTGCAGTATGTATGTGTGCAAGATTTCAAAGTATGCCTAGATGTCACACTTTAAAGCTGTAAAAAGAATATTTAGATATCTTCAACATACACCAACATTAGGCTTATGGTATGATAGACAATCTAGTCTAAGTCTACATGCATATTCAGATGCAGATTATGGTGGATGTAGAGTAGATAGAAAGAGCACTACTGGAACATGTCAATTCCTAGGAAACTCACTAATATCTTGGTTTTCAAAGAAACAATCTAGTGTTGCACTTTCTACTACTGAAGCAGAATATATGGCTTTAAGTCTATGTTGTACTCAACTATTATGATTAAACAACAACTTTCAGACTTTGAAATACAAGTAAATAATATCCCCATCTATTGTGATAGTACAAGTGCTATAAATTTGTCTAAAACCCTGTACTACACTCTAAGGCAAAGCATATAGAAGTACGTTATCATTTTCTTCCGTGATCATGTTAATCTTGGACATATACACATTGAACATGTTAGAACTGATCAACAAGTAGCTGATATATTCACTAAACCCCTTAATCAAGCTATCTTTGAGACTTTACGTGCAAGACTTGGATTAATTGCTTACACCTGAATAACAGTCTTTTGCATAATTTACAAAATTAAGGGGGAGAAATAAATGTGTATATATATCATGTTAAGGGGAAGATAGATATCCCGTTAAGGGGAGATAACACATTAAGGGGGAGCAGCTTACACTTGATTTAGATGCTTACTTGATTACACAGATTACAACACTTGATGTAGATGCACACTTGATTTAAATGCTTAATATACACATATGTGGGGTAATTTTGCAAATCATCAAAAGGGGGAGATTGTTGTGATATATTATGTTTGAGTGATTGCAAAATGTATATGTGTGCATATGTGTAATTGTTGTAATTGTTGTGCAAAATGTATATGTGTGCGTATGTGTAATTGTTGTGATTAGAAAATGCATATGTGATATATATGTGTGTAACGTTTACATATGAAATTGATTGTGCAAGACATGAACTTATGAACTTATGAGCTAAATGTGAAATTGCTTGAATGAATCAAGATTGAACAAGTTTGATTAAGATCATGAGATTGAACTTGGCCAATTCAATCACATATCTTAATCAAGACATGTTCAAACTGATCTTGGATGATATATATGTCAATACATGTTTATTATATGAACTAACCAAGCCTTGAAGTCACATGACTTACAATATAAGGCAAATTGTTCGGTTTAGTATCCTATTGCAGGTTTTGGTTCATATCTTGAGCAAATGAACTCCAAATTGAGTCATTCAAAAGCCCACTTGATCCTTATTCAATTTAGAATCTAATTGGCTGAGGAAGAGCATGCTTGGCACGGGTTAAAACTGAATTGACCCGGTGGGAAGCTTATTGATCTATATAAGGGCTATTTTGGTAATTTCACCATTTGGACTTCTCATTCTTATTTGGTCTTCTTCCAACTGACTTATATGATCATTTGACACATTTATAAGTCATGTCACATCATGGCAAGAATGTATCTGGAGCAGCACTATGTCCAGGTTCATCCTAGGACAACATTCCTATTTTTGTGCTGAGGGGTATTCTGGTCTTTTCACTTGCCAATGGGTCTTCCAACATGTTATATATTGTTCATATGATATTTATATGTGTTTATGTCACATATGGTACGTGCCCTATTTTTATGGAAACGGGCAGCATGCTATCTATTGGAATTCTTATGTTATGGTTATCATCATCTATGGTTTTCTTGGAATTCTTGGTATTCTTCATCTGGTTTTCTATGCTACATGTTGAAGACTATATATTATATAGTTGTGCACACGGTTTATGGATATTGGTGCGCATATGTTATGTTCAAATATTCAGATTTGAACAAGTCAAGGAAAGTTGTATTAAATCCTATTTTGGTGCTGATTATTCTTGTATATTCTTGTGATGATTGCAAACGGCTATTTTTGGTCATAAGATGGAGCTACATTTCGTATGGTATATGATGAAAATTCAGATTGTGATATGTGTTCAAAAGTTGACTATGCAAACGGCATTTATTGTTCAAAGGTGAAGACTTATTCAAATTCAAAGGTGAGCTGATTTCTATCTATATTTGAGTTATCTTCTAATGCCTATCTTCATGGGCTGTTCAACGTTTGTTTATCATTCAAATGAGGAGCAAAAAATTCTGTTCAAAAACGTATGCCAAATCAGCTACACACATGGCAAGATATTTACACATGTACATTGATGATTGGAGCTGATTTTTAAACATTCAAATGGAGCCTATCTCCACCTCATTCCAACGGCCATAAAGAGGATAAAAGTCAAGGTGAAAGACCATTTCAAAGCAACCAAAGATAAGTCTCATTTGAATAGCTAAAAAGGTGCTGAATTTTCTCCTTATCTCAACTCATTTCAACGGCTATATGGAGGAGCCTAAAGGCTGATCTCTTGGCTATAAATAGCTCCCAAGGTTGAAGAAGAAGAGTACACCAACGAAAGCAAAGAAAGCAAAGCAAGACATTAGCTCTTTGTCTCCATTCTTCTCTTCTTCTCTTCTCTATTGAAGAACACATTTGTAGCAAGCTTTATGATTGTATAGTTCTTCAATTCTTGTCATTTTCAACACCTTTATACGACATATTTGTGAAGGAGAAGCTGGTGTATAAAGCTTACTCCTTTGAGGTGAGCAAAAGGTGCAAAAGGTGCAAAGGTGACGTTTTGGTGCAGCCACTTGAAGAAGTTGGTGAAAAGCTTCTTCCTTTGGCTTTGTAAGGTGACTTTGGTGTTTGGTGTTTAGTGAAATCCAAGAGAAGGTGTCTCTTGGGACTGGAGTAGGTCACATTGACCGAACCAGGATAATTCCTTGTGTTCTTTACTTATTTCCTGCACTTACTGTTTTCTGCCTGAAATTTACACTAACTTGGCACGCATAATTGATCAGGCAAACGTTCTTAGAATTGCATGAATTTTGGATATATTATACTTCAATGTGTTAGCTTTCAGTAGCCGCAAGAATCACTAAATTCTGAGGAGTTTAGCTCAGTCAAATCGTCTTCACAAAATTGTTGCTACATTCTGTGAACAGTTCTGACCAGTGTGCAAACTTGTGCAATTTGAATAAGCTATCCTTCGAATCTTGGAGTGAGCCTTATATCAAATTAAACTAGACATCTTGAGGTTTAATTTGACATAAGATTCATCAAAATAGCACGGGTAGATTTTGAGATATTGTTGTTTGAAGTTAAGCTAACATTCTGCCTGAAACTGCCAGAATTGCACACTTTACTTCTCTTGCTTATTTGAACGTGCTAACTTGCTTGAAATTGGCTGAAATTTTTATGACATATCATAAACATACTAAACTTGATCTCTGCCAAGTTTGAGAGCTTGCACAGGTGTATAAGTGGTTCAACCAAAGCACTCAAAACGGTGAACTGTTTCTGGAATTTTCAGAATCTGAGGTTAAAGAGGCAAAGGGGTCTTCAAACAAGTTTTTGAAGGTAATTATAGTGTAATTTCCGCTAATTCACTATTCACCCCCCCCTCTAGTGGTGCTATACAGGTCCAACATAGTTCATGTGCGTTTGTTAGGTAAAACACAAAGAGCTGCATCTAGTCTCATTTAGTCTAGAATCTGATTGCATCATACAAACAAAAACAAACAAAAACAAGTAGTATAGATAACTTAAAAACAAAACAAAACAAGTTAGCTTAGTTTCATCAAAACGAATTCCAGGACTGTCTCCTATTCCAAACTGATTTGAACACAAGCTATGTCAAAGAACATCTCCAAGATACCCCTTGAACTTTAACCATTATCAATACATTTCAATCAAATTTCCTTCAAGGAGTTCACAACTAATTCTTAGTTGAAGTTTGAAACCACTAAACGGTTTTCTTGCAAGTTCCTAGCCTAGAACTTGTTAGTATTTGCTTCATCATTTGGTTTACAGCATCTTAGGGTCTCATTGAGGTTTTAGATGTGTTGGAGTGCCAAAGAGGAAGAGGTGTTGGCATAAATTGAGCCAAGGATAATGGTTAAAGTTCAAGGGGTATCTTGGAGATGTTCTTTGACATAGCTTGTGTTCAAATCAGTTTGGAATAGGAGACAAAGTCCTGGAATTCGTTTTCTAGCCTTCGTTTGGCTCATCAAAAGTACAAAGTACAAGACTAAATGACATGCTTGCTTTTTGAACAACTTTTGTTCCAAGAATTCTGGTTGCTTGCCGTGCATTCTTTGCTTGTTTCAACCATATTTCTAGATCAATTTTGATTGGATACTACTTTGAGCAACTTGGTTTGAAATGCCTTTGATTTGTTGCAAGTTTGACTTTGAATCTTCAAACCCTCTTTGCGTGATCTAGGCCTTAAACTTCAAGGATCTGATTGGTTCATTTGTTGTGCAGCTTGCTTGGTTGTCTCCTTGCTTGCTTTTGATTGGTTTGAAGATTTGCAAGACTTCTTCCAATTGGTTCATGAAATGAGCAGCTTGTCCATCCATTCCAACGCGAAGAGCAATTCTTGAATTTGACATGAGTGCTTGTCACCACCTTGCTTGTAAGCTACTTGCATATCACCTCTTTGCTTGGACAAAAATTCAGATTCTAATTGCATTTCCAAGCTATGTACGTGTTCCTGAAAGACAAGGCAATAATACAACACAAACTATCCTAAACAAGGTTAACCGATCAATAAATATTAAAAGAACAACTAAAGATATGTACAACATGTTTTTGATACAACTAGATCAAAGCTTGTATCATATAAACCCAATGGACATCAACTCTGCTTGGTTCATCCTCTTCATGCCTGTAAAGAAATGATTCAACACAATGTAACAACTAAACTACCGTTTACTTCTAGATTAGGGCCTAATGAACATTATCTAAGCTAGGTTGAACAAGTACAATCAGGTTACACACGGTTTTAACTAGACTACACAAACAGATTCTAACACACTTAAGTCTAGTCTAAGTTCTTTTTTTTTGTGGTGTTTCGGTTTTTGCTACTAAAAACTAAGTTACCAAACTATTGTAAACTATCTAATAAACACTTCAAAACATAAACTAACTACCTAAACTAACAGATTCTAAAGGGACATAAAAACAGTTTACTACACGGTTTGGGCAGCATCATATATATGCAAGTTTAAACAATGTAAACATGAATAGAAGACTAACCAACGCTCTGATACCAATTGATGAGCCAAACGAAGGCTAGATAAACGTTCCAAGGACTTTGTCTCCTATTCCAAATTGATTTGAACCTCAGCTATGGCAAAGAACATCACAATGACACCCCTTGAACTGTAACCGTTTGTTCTTGGCTCAATTTATGCCAACACCTCTTCCTCTTTGGCATTCCAACACATCTAAAACCTCATTGAGACCCTAAGATGCTGTAAACCCAAAATGAAGTAAATACTAACAAGTTCTAGGCTTTGAACTTGAAAGAAAACCGTTAGTGGTTTTAAACTTCAACTAGAAAGTTGAGAATTCCTTAAAGGAAGTTTTGATTGAAATATGTTTGAATTGTGGTTCTTTGTACAATCAGCTTCCTATGCTACTTATAACAAACGAAAATTACAAGGTACAAAGTTTAAAGTACAAAGTACAAGACTAAGAATAACATGCTTGCTTTTTGAACAATTTTGGTTCCAAGAAATCTGGTTGCTTGCCGTGCTTCCCATGCTTTGTTTTCAGCCTTGTTTCTTGATCAATTTGATTGGATAATACTTGGAGCAGCTTTCTTTGAATTAGGCTTTGATTGGTTGTGAGTGTGTCTTTGAATTTTCAAAAGAATTAAGCTTAATCAGCCGTTTCTTCCTTGCTAGTTTTCAGCCAAAGTTTTGATTGGATAATGCATTGAGCAGCTTGGTTTGAACTCCCTTTGATTGGTTGTAGTTTAGGCTCTGAATATTCAAACCAATTAGGCCTTAAACCAGCCGTCCTTCTTCAAAGGAGTTTGATTGGATCTTTTGTTGTGCAGCTTGCTTGCTTGTCTCTTTGCTTGTTTTTGATTGGTTTGAAGATTTGCAACACTTCTTCCAATTGGTTCATGAAATGAGCAGCTTGTCCATCCATTCCAACGTGAAGAAGAATTCAGATTTGACATGGGTGCTTGTCACCACCTTGCTTGAACAAAATTCAGGTTCTCATTGCATTTTCAAGCTAAGTACGTGTACCTGAATGACAAGGCAATAATACAACACAACTATCCTAAAACAAGGTTAACCAATCAACAAATAGTAAAAGAACAACTAAAGATATGTACAACATGCTTTTGATACAACTAGATCAAAGCTTGTATCATATAAACCCAATGGACATCATCTCTGCTTGGTTCATCCTCTTCATGCCTGTAAAGAAATGATTCAACACAATACAACAACTTCTTAGCCATACTCCTTGTTATAGGACCTGTGCGGGGCAGTGAGGTGTCATCATCAGTGTTTGTATCCACAAGGTTAGGCTGTAGCTCATCAACACGCCATCTTGGAGGAAAGGAAGGATAGATCCCAATCCCAATTCAAATTGAATCCAAGTTTGAATTCAAATTCAAACCAATTTATATTCAATATTCAACCACCCTTTGAATTCAACCCCAACCACCTTATCCTCATCAAATCAGATTTCAAGACACCTCATTACACATCTTGAACACGGCAGGAAGGAGTGAGGAAGATTATCAACAACCAATTCAAATTCAAACTCAATTTGGATTCAAACTTCAACCAATCTTTGAATTCAACTCCAACCACTTTATCATCATCAAATCAGGTCTCAAACACCTTCATGGACTTATCATAAATGGCTGGATGGACGAAGTTAGGAACCTACAAGCATCTGAAAGTTTAGCTAGGATTTGTCTTAGTTTTGAATTTCAAGCAAATTTCAAATTTAAAAACTTGTTAATTAGCTTTATTTTTGATATTTTCTAGACATTTTTAGGCTGAAGGGGGGGATTCTAGGCTATAAATAAGGCCCTCGAGACATGTACAAAAGGATCTTTGATGAAATACAATCTTGACGTTTTTACTCCACTTCTTGTGATACTTTGTTTTCTTGGTTTTGCATTGAAAACCTAAGTTAAGATCCTTCAAAGTTGAGCATTTTGAGGGTGTTGCCATAGCTAAAAGGTGCCGTCCAGGAGGGCCATTGTGGTTTGCCTGATCAACGACCATCTTAAGGTGTTGGTCCTTGCGCGTTGAACCAATAGTTTGTGTCACTAAGGAAGCAAGGGGAAGTTCTCTTATTTGTGCCTAACCCTTTGTGAAGGACGTTTGGAAGGTGGAATTGTTGGAGCCCACGTCTTGCATGCATCAGTGCTGATTATTAAGCATTCTTGTTAATATGTTATTATATGTGTTGTTGGGTGCATGCTCATTCTTGAGTTATATATCCACCCTAAACATATTAGGATGAACATTTCCATGAATGTTGTGTCTAAATTGCTTAAGTGTATCTTGCATAGCTGTTGGTTGTTGTGCCTCTTTCCCCCTCAGTGGATACATGCTAAGATTCGTGGGCGAATCTTTTCTGGGTGGGAGGGATTGATGCACACACACGTGCAAGACGTTATAGTGGTGTCTTAGTTTGATTGCACTTCATGCATTGCATTTTGTGTGTTTTAATTAGTTGCATGTCATTGCTTTTGATGAGCCCCACATGAGCGCCCTCAGTTTTATGGTCGTGCAGGTTATTCTATTTTTTTTACATGTCTTAAACAAGATGTATGGGTTGGTGGGAAGGGATGGATAGTCATTGCATAAAATGGAGGCATTTTTGTGTATTTTCTTGTTTAGGGGCATTTTTGTCGTTTTACTCTGTGTTAGGTATTTCATGTGCATGACATACATTTTATTATCCTTGATGAGAATGATGTTTGGTGGTGCCTTTATCTTTGTAGGGAGTTCAATGGGAGAAGGCATGTACTTGAAGGAGTTAGGTAAGAAAGTGGATGCTGATTGGAGCAAACTCTAACCAATCATAACTATTTTGTTTCAACTTGGAATGCTGTCAATGTTGGGCTTAGATTCAAGTCTTGAAGAGTTCTACAACACTGATGAGGACATCAAAAGCCAATTCTGAACGTACAAGTCTCTACCGTGCAATCAAGGATCAAGGTTCAAAAGGAGACTAAAAGGCTCTCAAGGTTCCTACATTTTAGGGAATCATCCTTACACTTCTTCACTATTCTCTTCTTCTTCCTCACATGTTTGCTCAATTTCATTGTTTTCCTCACTCTCTTCCAATTCTTCCTCAGAATAATACTCATTAGACTCTTCAATAAACATGATGCGTTTAGGATTGGGACATTGATTAGCAAAATGGCCTTTTCCTAAGCATTTAAAACATTGAATATCACGAGTCTTAACATTAGGCGTACCTTCCACCTTGGCTTTGCCTTTATCAGGGATTGGAAACTTTGGACGATTTTGGATGTTCTGGGTTGATTTTCCTTGGAATCCACGGCCTTGACCTTGTTGTGGACGGAAAGGCGTTCTGGGCTGTGTTCTAGGAAAACTCAAAGGATTAGTCCGAGAAGAAGGGTTAGAAGTTTTTACCTTCAATTGTCTTTCCACTTTCTCAGCAATGTGAACCATAGAAGCCAGATCAGAGTAAGGTGTAAGTTCCACCTTGAATGCAATCTCTTTGTTCAAGCCAGCTAGAAATCTAGCCATTGTGGCTTCCTCAGCTTCTTCTATGTTAGCCCTGGTAAGCAGATGTTCTAATTCTTTATAAAATTCATCAACAGATCTATTACCTTGAGAAAGTTGTTGCAATTTCTGGAAGATACTTCTCTCATAGGAAGGAGATATGAATCTCTTCCTCATCTCTTGTTTCAGCTCGGACCAAGTAACAACAGGGGGCTGTCTTGTTCTTCTCCTGGTGTTCTGCAATTGCTCCCACCAGAGTAAAGCATAATCTACAAATTCAAAAGTTGCATACCGCACTTTGGCCAATTCAGAATAGTTAGTGCAAGAATACATATGATCTACTTTTGTTTCCCATTGCAGATAAGCTTCAGGATCACTTTTCCCTTGGAAGGAGGGTATTGTCAGTTTAGTAGTAATGAACTCTTCTTCAAGACGTTCATTTCTATCAGGTTGACGTTCATCATACCGTTCTTCCGAATAATGTTCTTCATTGTACTCCGGGAGATAATCAAATCTCTCCTCAAAAGAAATGT
Source organism: Eustoma russellianum (assembly GCA_036186865.1). Lineage (NCBI taxonomy): Eukaryota > Viridiplantae > Streptophyta > Magnoliopsida > Gentianales > Gentianaceae > Eustoma > Eustoma russellianum. The sequence continues at coordinate 7,524,049 of AP025066.1, read as the reverse complement.
TCCTACGACCACCATTACTACCTCGACCTCGACTTCTACCTCTATGTGATGTGACTCTTCTAGGTTGAACATGAGACTCATTACCATAAGAGGTGCCTTCTTGAAAAGGTATACTAGGTTCCTTTTGATCTGAGGTTGGCTTTTCTACGTTGTTTATCCTTTGTTTGTTATCCTCTATGTCACTTCTCATTAAACCAAACTGATTAACAAGGAAAGTGAGTGTTTGCTGTATATTCTCTAGGGTAACAGGGACTGGGGATGGAACAGGAGTAGATGGGGACGGGGATGGTGCATTATCTTTCTGTTGGGGACCCATGATTCAAGAGACAATCTCAAAAACCAATTTAAAATATTGACAAGATGCAAATACTCTACTTTATGTTGACAATTGTTCAAAACAGCAATTTGGACTGTTTTACCTAAAGACCCAAGTAAAATCACAGAAGTCAAGTTGTTGTTCGGCTGAATGAAATCTACGGGGTTGTTTACGACAATCCCTCAATTTACTTTACAACATATGCAATTATCAATTGTAGTAAAGTGAAAGTAAAGACACACAAACAAAGTGCTAGCAAGGGTTTGCTTTAGAAACTTTCAATATTTCAAAACTACAACACTTTGGGGTTTGGTTTGGGCACTTTCTTTCTTTTGAGCTTTGCACGGAATTTCCCTTTGATGTAATGTTTATTTTTTGGGCTCTTCCTCACTTGGTTTTTCTTGTGCAACTCTCTCTTGTCTTGCCTCTTACTTGTTGACAAATATTGGCTTTTCTCTCGTGTATTTCTCAATCAAGCTTAATTTTCTTTCTTTGGATGGTTTGCTTGATTGTTGTGAGACTACTCCTCACGGCCTACATGAGACATTGCCCACGGCCTTCAATTGCACAAGGTTTGTTGTATTTGGAATTTGAAAGTTCCTCGTACACAACACGGCTAAACACTATGTAGTGGGAATTCAATTCACAATTACAACAAGATCAAATTGTATAAAGTGCAATGTAAGTTCAGAAATTGATCTAAAACAACAATTGGATAGCTTTTTAACAATGTGGGGCTTAAACAATTCCTAACTTTTAGAATATATCTAAGTCCAACAAGTTGTTTGAAACAATTGAAATCAACAAAAAGATAAAGCTATTAGCATACACCAAGATTTCAAATGAGCTTTAAAAGTTGTTCCAAATCACACAGTTTTGGGCAGTTTGTTCTTTTTCCTTTTTCTGTTTTTGATGTAAATGATCTAAGTAATCTTAAGATGGCTAAATGCAACTTATTTGTTTCTAAATGCAATCTATAAGGCTGATTACTATATCAACTAATGGAAAATCAGTTTTGATGAAACTAAGCTAACTTGTTTTGTTTTGTTTTTAAGTTATCTATACTACTTGTTTTTGTTTGGTTTTTGTTTGTATGATGCAATCAGATTCTAGACTAAATGAGACTAGATGCAGCTCTTTGTGTTTTACCTAACAAACGTACATGAACTAGAGAGACTAGGCAGCACACTTTATTTAGCTAAACTACTTGTTTTGATCTTTGCTTTCGGTTTTCTAGTGCCAAACTAATCAACCAACTAAAACACTTAAACTATGATGTAAACTAGCCTAACTAAGCTAAATAAGGCAGCACTAAACGTTTTAATCAGTTTGTACACAAGTGACTAAAACAGAATTTTAACTACTTGATTATAAGCTAAACTACCAACTAATCTATTTTGTGTTCAAGTTTTCTCTTTTAAGGACACAACTAAACTAACACTTAAACTACTAGATTAAGGTATAATGAAGATCAACTAAGCTAGATTGAACAAGTACAAGCTGGTGACACACGGTTCTTATTCCAAGCTACACAAACATCTCCTAACAACACCAAGTCTAGTCTAAGTTGTTTTGTGGGGTGTTTCCGGTTTTGCCTACTTAACTAAATTACCAAACTATAATATACTATCTAACAAGCACTTTAAAACATAAACTAACTATCTAAACAATCAGCAACAAAACGCAAATCAGTTCAACATACGGTTTGGGCAGCAACATTCATATGCAAGTTTAAACAATGTAAACATGAATAGAAGACTAACCAACGCTCTGATACCAATTGATGAGCCAAACGAAGGCTAGAAAACGTTGCCAAGGACTTTGTCTCCTATTCCAAACTGATTTGAACACAAGCCATGTCAAAGAACATCACAAAGATACCCCTTGATCTTTAACCGTTGTTCTTGGCTCAATTTATGCCAACACCTCTCCCTCTTTGGCACTCCAACACATCTAAAACCTCAATGAGACCCTAAGATGCTGTAAACCAAATGATGAAGCAAATACTAACAAGTTCTAGGCTAGGAACTTGAAAGAAAACCGTTTAGTGGTTTCAAACTTCAACTAAGAATTAGTTGTGAACTCCTTGAAGGAAATTTGATTGAAATGTATTGATAAATGGTTGTGTTTACAATCTGATTCTAGCTCTACTTATAACCAACGAAAATGCTAAGAAGTACAAGATTTAATATACAAAGTACTATACTAAAATGACATGCTTTGCTTGGAAATTGTTTGAGCAACTTTTGGTTCCAAAAGGCTGGTTGCTTTGCCGTGTATTCAACCTGTTTTCCAGACTTCTTCCTTTGATCAATTTGATTGGTTTAGATATGTAGCAGCTTGCTTGAGAAAGGTCTTTGATTGGTTGCAAGTTGTCTTTGAATCTTCAAACCTTTTCATTCCTTAAGCCAACGGTTTTCTTCAAGTGTTTTGATTGGATGAATCTTTGTGCAGCTTGTTTTCTTGTCTTCAACTTGAGTGTGATTGGTTTGAACATTTGCAAGACTTCTTCTCATTGGTTAAAGCTTTGAGCAGCTTGTCTTGCTCACCATTTGCGTGGAGGACAAAGCCTTGTATTTGACATGAGTGCTTGTCACCTCCTTGCTTGTAAGCTACTTGCTTATCACCTCCTTGTTTGTTGTAACCTACTTGCTTATCACCTCCTTGCTTGTAAGCTAGTTTGTCACCTCTTTGCTTGGACAAAATTCAGGTTTGAATTGCATCTTCAAGCTAAAAACGTGTACCTGAAAGGTAAGGCAAGAATACAACACAAACTATCCTAAAACAAAGTTAACAAACCAACAATATTAAAAGGAACAACTAAAGATATGTACAACACGTTTTGGATACAACTAAATCATAGCTTGTATCATATAAACCCAATGGACATCATCTTTGCTTGGCTTGATGAGCTACAGCCTAACCTTGTAGATGCAAACACTGACGATGACACCTCATTGCCACACAATGGTCCCATAACAAGGAGTATGGCTAAGAAATTGTTACATTGTGTTGAATCATTCCTTTACAGGCATGAAGAGGATGAGCCAAGCAAAGATGACATCCATTGGGTTTATATGATACAAGCTATGATCTAGTTGTATCAAAAGCATGTTGTACATATCTTTATATGTTCCTTTTAATATTCTTAGTTTGTTAACTTTGTTTTAGGATAGTTTGTGTTGTATTCTTGCCTTGTCTTTTAGGTACACGTTTGTAGCTTGAAGATGCAATTCAAACCTGAATTTTTATCCAAGCAAAGAGGTGACAAGCAAAGAGGTGACAAGCTCACATGTCAAACACCAAGACTTGTCCTCCACGCCAATGATGACCAAGACAAGCTGCTCAAACAATTGCACCATTCAAACTCCATGAAGAAACCGTTGGTTCATGACTAAGATGCTTGAAAATTCAACACCAAAGTGAGAACCAATCAAAGCCAAGTTTTAATCAAGCTGCACAAAGGTTCATCCAATCAAAACACTTGATGCAAACCGTTGGCTTAAGGAATGAAAAGGTTTGAAGATTCAAAAACAACTTGCAACCAATCAAAGCCTTTCTCAAGCAAGCTGCTCAACCTTTAAACCAATCAAATTAAGGCTGGAAAGACAAGCAAAGAAGGAAAGGGAAGCAACCAGGTCCTCTCAACCGAAAGTTGCACCAACTTGATCAAAAAGAAAGCATGTTATTCTAGGCTTATACTTTGTATTCCAAACCTTGTACCTTGTTTATTTTCGTTTGTTATAAGTAGTCTTAGAAGCTGAATGTAATTCACAACACTTATCAAATACAAAATCAGAATTTCCTTCAAAAGGAGTTTTCAACATTTCAAGTTGAGGATTAAACCCCCTAACGGTTTTCATACAAGTTCCAGCCTAGAACTTGTTTGCATTTACTTCTTTATTTGGTTTACAAGCATCTTAGGGTCTCATAGAGGTTTTAGGTGTGTTGGAGTGCCAAAGAGGAAGAGGTTTGGCATAGATTGAGCCAAGAACAAAGGTTAAAGCTTAAAGGGTGTCTTTAAGATGTTCTTTGACATAGCTTGGGTTCAAATCAATTTGGAATAGAGGACAACATCCTTGGCAACGTTTTCAGCCCCCACATTGGCTCATCAATTGGTATCAGAGCTTTGGTTAGTCTTCTATTCATGTTTACATTTGATTAGATTTGCATATGAATGTTGCTGCCCAATGTTGAACTGATTTTTAGTACGTTTAGTTGTTGTTTGTTTTGATAGTTAGATTATGTTTTAAAGTGCTTGTTAGATAGTATAATATAGCTTGGTTACTTAGTTTAAGTAGGCAAAACGAAAACTGACCACAAGAACAACTTAGACTAGTTTTAGGTGTGTTAGGAGCTGTTTGGTATCTTGAAGCAAAAACCGTGTGTGGCCAGCTTGTGAGTGTTCAACCTAGCTTAGATATTGTTCATTAGACACTAATCTAGTAGTTTTAAATGGTAGTTTGATTGACTCCTTAAATCAGAAAACCTTGAACACAAAATAGGCTAGTTGATAGTTTGGTTATTCATCAAGTTGTAGTGGTTAGAAAATTCTGTTTTTAGTTCCTATGTGCAAACTGTTTTGAACGTTTTCTATGCTCCCTTATTTAGCTTAGATAAACATCATTAGACCTTGATTTAGTAGTTTAAGTGTTGGTATAGTGTGTCCTTAAAATCAGAAAACTTGAACACAAAACTAGATTAGTTGAAACTTTAGCTTGTATTCACATAGTTAAAATCCTGTTTTTAGTGCTTGTGAACAAACCATTTGTAACGTTTTTAGTGCTGCCATCTTTAGCTTAGTTTAGGCTAGTTTACATCATACTTTAAGTATTTTAGTTGGCTGATTAGTTTGGCACTAGAAAACCGAAAACAAAAACCAAAACAAGTAGCTTAGCTAAATAGAGTGTGCTGCCTAGTCTCTCTAGTACATGAACGTTTGATAAGTAGGCTTTAAACACTTGCATCTAGTTTCATTTAGTTAGAACCTGATTGCATCATATAAACAAAAACCAAACAAAAACAAGTAGGTTAGATCACTTGAAAACAAAACAAAACAAGTTATCATACTTAGCATCAAAACTGAAATTCCATTAGTTGTTAGTAACCAGCCTTTGTAAACTTCATTTAGACAAAACCAAATTGCATTTAGCCATATTAGAACTAGTTAGATCACTTGCATCAAAAACAGAAAATAAAAGAAAGAACAAATGCCCAAAAACCGTGTGGATCAAAACAACCTTTTAAAGCTCATTTGAAATCTTGCTATATGCTAATAGTCTTATCTTTTTGTTGATTTCAATTGTTTCAAACAACTTGTTGGACTTAGATATATTCTGAAATTTAGGAATTGTTTAAGCCCCACATTGTTAAAGAGCTTTCCCATTGTTGTTTTAGATCAATTTCTGAACTTACATTGCACTATATACAATTTGATCTTGTTGTGATTGTGAATTGAATTCCCACTACATAGTGTTTAGCCGTGTTGTGTACGAGGAACTTTCAAATCCCAAATACAACCAACCTTGTGCAATTAAAGGCCGTGGGCAATGTCTCATGTAGGCCGTGAGCAGTAGTCTCACAACAATCAAGCAAAACCATCCAAAGAAAGAAAACTAAGCTTGATTGAGAAATACGCGAGAGAAAAGCCAAAAATTGTCAACAAGTAAGAGGCAAGACAAAGAGAGAATTGCACAAGAAAGCCAAGTGAGGAAAAGCCCAAAGTTAAACGTTTCATAAAGGGAAAATCCCGTGCAAAGCTCCAAAGAAAGAAAACACCCAAACCAAACCCCAAAGTGTTGTAGTTTTGAAATATTGAAAGTTTCTAAAGCAAACCCTTGCTAGCACTTTGTTTGTGTGTCTTTACTTTCGCTTTACTACAATTGATAATTGCATATGCTGTAAAGTAAATTGAGGTATTGTCTTAAAACAACCCCGTAGATTTCTTTCAGCCCGAACAACAATTTGACTTCTGTGATTTACTTTAATCTTTAGGAGAAATAGTCCAAGTTGCTGTTTTAAACAATTGTCAACATAAAGTAGAGTATTTGCATCTTGTCAATATTTTATTTGGCTTTTGAGATTGTTTTCTGAATCATGGGTCCCCAACAGAAAGATAATGCATCATCCCCGTCCCCATCTACACCTGTCCCATCCCCAGTCCCTGTTACCCTCGAGAATATACAACAAACACTCACTTTCCTTGTTAATCAATTTGGTTTAATGAGAAGTGACATAGAGGATAACAAACAAAGGATAAACAACGTAGAAAAGCCAACCTCAGATCAAAAGGAACCTAGTATACCTTTTCAAGAAGGCACCTCTTATGCTAATGAGTCTTATGTTCAACCTAGAAGAGTCACATCACATAGAGGTAGAAGTCGAGGTCGAGGTAGTAATGGTGGTCGTAGGAACATTTCTTTTGAGGAGAGATTTGATTATCTTCCTGAGTACAATGAAGAACACTATCCGGAAGAACGGTATGATGAACGTCAACCTGATAGGAGTGAACATCTTGAAGAAGAGTTCATTACTACTAAACTGACAATTCCCTCCTTCCAAGGGAAAAGTGATCCTGAAGCTTATCTGCAATGGGAAACAAAAGTAGATCATATGTATTCTTGCACTAACTATTCTGAATTGGCCAAAGTGCGGTATGCAACTTTTGAATTTGTAGATTATGCTTTACTTTGGTGGGAACAATTGAAGAACACCAGGAGAAGAACAAGACAACCTCCTGTTGTCACTTGGTCTGAGCTGAAACAAGAGATGAGGAAGAGATTCATATCTCCTTCCTATGAAAGAAGCGTTTTCCAGAAATTGCAACAGCTTTCTCAAGGTAATAGATCTGTCGATGAATTTTATAAAGAATTAGAACATCTGCTTACCAGGGCTAACATAGAAGAAGCTGAGGAAGCCACAATGGCTAGATTTCTAGCTGGCTTGAACAAAGAGATTGCATTCAAGGTGGAACTCACACCTTACTCTGACCTGACTTCTATGGTTCACATCGCTGAGAAAGTGGAGAGACAATTGAAGGTAAAAACTTCCAACCCTTCTTTTCGGACTAATCCTTTGAGTTTTCCTAAAACACAGCCCAGGACGCCATTCCGTCCACAACAAGGTCAAGGCCGTGGGTTCCAAGGAAAATCAACCCAGAACATCCAAAATCGTCCAAAGTTTCCAATCCCTGATAAAGGCAAAGCCAAGGTGGAAGGTACGCCTAATGTTAAGACTCGTGATATTCAATGTTTTAAATGCTTAGGAAAAGGTCATTTTGCTAATCAATGTCCCAACCCTAAACGCATCATGTTTATTGAAGAGTCTAATGAGTATTATTCTGAGGAAGAATTGGAAGAGAGTGAAGAAAAACAAGAAATTGAGCAAACATGTGAGGAAGAAGAAGAGATTAGTGAAGAGACTAATGAGTGTGAAACAAAAGAGTTCTTAGTTGTCCGTCGAGCCCTAAGTGCCCAAATTAAAACTGAAGAACCTGAAATACAACGAGAGAACATATTCCACATTCACTGTATGGTTAAGAAGAAAGTCTGCACCTTAATCATTGACTCCGGTTCATGTACAAATGTTGCAAGTTTTGAACTTGTTAGGAAACTTGAGTTACCTTTATTGAATCACCCCCATCCTTATAGACTTACGTGGCTTAATGAGTGTGGTGAAGTTAAAGTAACAAAGCAAGCTCTAGTTCCTTTGTCAATTGGTGGGTATTTTGCTGAGGTGTTATGTGACGTAGCCCCTATGCAATCAAGTCATATCTTATTAGGTAGACCATGGCAATTTGACAACAAAGTTACTTATGATGGTTACCTAAATAGATATTCCTTTAGGCATAACAACAAGCTGTTCAAATTAAATGCCTTACCCCCACACAAAGTCTTTGAGGATCAACAACGAATGTTAAAAAGCTACAATGATCCAAAAGAAAAGGAATTAGAAAGGATCTTTATCAAAGAACACCAACTAAGAAGTTCTCATCTTAAAGTTGAACCAAAAGAAAGCAAAGTCTCTGCTGAGCCATCCCTAAAGAAAAATGCTTTCTTTGCATCTCAAAGTGAGGTATTCCATGCTATCAATTCAAACAAAAATGTTTATATCTTACTTTACAAAGAAACTCTATTCTCTTCATCTGACATACCATCTACTTTACCAAGTGAAGTTGCATCTTTACTTCAAGAATTTTCTAGCTTGTTTCCTGAAGGAGATCCCCCAGGTTTACCACCTCTAAGAGGCATTGAGCATCAAATAGATTTCATTCCAGGAGCTGTTCTGCCAAACAGACCTGCCTATAGAGCCAATCCAGAGGAAACTAAGGAAATCCAAAAGCAAGTTGAGGAATTATTGAGTCAAGGTAAAGTAAGAGAGAGTATGAGTCCGTGTGCTGTTCCTGTAATCATTGTCCCTAAGAAAGATGGAACTTGGAGAATGTGTACTGACTGTAGAGCCATCAATAAGATCACTGTGAAGTATAGGTACCCTATTCCTAGGTTGGATGACATGTTGGATATGTTACATGGGTCTAAGTGCTTTAGCAAAGTAGATCTTAAGCAAGGATATTTCCAAGTCAGAATTAGGGAAGGTGATGAATGGAAAACTGCCTTTAAGACTAAGTTTGGATTGTACGAATGGTTAGTTATGCCCTTTGGTTTAACCAATGCCCCTAGTACTTTCATGAGGTTAATGAATGAGGTCTTAAGGAGATTCATAGGGAAATTTGTAGTAGTATACTTTGATGACATTCTTATCTACTCCAAAACCCTAGGTGAACACCTGAACCATCTAAGAGCCGTTTTTGTCACCCTACAGAAAGAGAAGCTGTATGCTAACTTCAAGAAGTGTTCTTTCTGTCTGGAGAAGGTTACATTCTTAGGATTTGTGATTAGTGCTGAAGGAATTGAGGTGGATCAAGAGAAAGTTAAATCCATAACTGAGTGGCCAACCCCTAAGTCTGCTGGAGATATTAGGAGTTTTCATGGATTAGCTAGTTTCTATAGACGTTTTGTGAAGGATTTCTCTACCATAGCTGCACCCTTAAATGAATTAGTCAAGAAAGATGTAAGATTTGAATGGGGAGAATCACAACAACAAGCCTTTGAGGAACTTAAGAAACGTCTAACTTCTGCACCCATCCTGAGATTGCCCAATTTTGATGAAATGTTTGAAGTTGAATGTGATGCCAGTGGAGTTGGCATTGGAGCCGTATTGCATCAAGGTAACAAACCTGTTGCCTACTTTAGTGAGAAATTGAAAGGAGCTTCCGTCAATTATTCAACCTATGATAAAGAATTGTACGCACTTGTCCGTTCTTTACAAACTTGGCAACATTATCTGCAACCTAAGGAATTTGTGATTCATACTGATCATGAAAGCCTTAAGTATCTAAAGGGTCAAGGAAAACTGAACAAAAGACATGCCAAGTGGGTTGAATTCATTGAACAATTCCCTTATGTGATCAAGTATAAACAAGGAAAAGAAAATGTTGTTGCTGATGCCTTATCTCGTCGTTATACTTTGATTACTACTCTTTCATGTAACATGTTTGGTTTTGAATCTATCAAAGAGATGTATCATTCTGATCATGACTTTAGTTCTATATATCAAGCATGCACTGATTCACCTTTTGCTAAATATTACTTGCATGATGGTTACTTGTTTAAAGAACATAAGTTATGTGTACCAATGTGTTCATTAAGAGAGTTGTTGATAAAAGAAGCTCATGGAGGAGGTTTAATGGGTCATTTTGGCTCGTTAAAGACTTTGGAAACACTTAAGGAACATTTCTTCTGGCCGCATATGAGAGCACATGTTGATAAGATATGTGACCAATGTATTACTTGCAAGCAAGCAAAGTCTAGAACACAACCACATGGATTGTACACTCCTTTATCTGTTCCAAGCTCACCTTGGACTGATATTTCTATGGACTTTGTATTGGGATTGCCTCGATCCAAAACTGGTAAAGATAGCATCTTTGTCGTTGTTGATAGATTTTCCAAAATGGCACATTTCATTGCATGTAAGAAAGTTGATGATGCTATTCATATTGCTGATTTGTTCTTTAAGGAAATTGTTAGATTGCATGGCATGCCACGTACGATTGTTAGTGATAGAGATACAAAGTTTCTAAGTCATTTCTGGCGTGTTTTGTGGAGTAAACTTGGTACTAAATTGTTATTTTCCACAACTGCTCACCCACAAACCGATGGACAAACTGAAGTCGTTAATAGAACTTTGTCTCAACTTTTACGTGTTGTCATTCAAAAGAATCTAAAGAATTGGGAAGATTGCTTAGCTTACATTGAGTTTGCATACAACAGAGTTGTTCATAGTGGAACATTGCATTCTCCTTTTGAAGTTGTTTATGGCTTTAACCCTTTGTCCCCGCTTGATCTTGTTCCCATACCTGTTCATGAACGTGTTAGTTTAGATGGTGAACGAAAAGCAAAACTTGTGAAAGAATTGCATGAAAAGGTTAAGTCACAACTTGAAGCTAAGAATAAAGTGTATGCCAATAGAGCCAACAGAAATCGTAAGGTTGTTATATTTGAACCTGGTGATCTTGTTTGGTTACACTTGAGAAAAGAAAGATTCCCTAAGGAAAGGGACTCCAAATTGAAGCCAAGAGGCGATGGACCGTTCAAAGTGTTGAAACGACTTGGTGATAATGCCTATGTTCTCGATCTTCCTGAAGAAAGGTATGGCCCTATCTCTAAAACTTTTAATGTTGCTGACCTTTCTCCGTTTAGTATTGATTCAGATTCGAGGACGAATCCTTTTCAAGTGGGAGGGAATGATGAGCTACAGCCTAACCTTGTAGATGCAAACACTGACGATGACACCTCATTGCCACACAATGGTCCCATAACAAGGAGTATGGCTAAGAAATTGTTACATTGTGTTGAATCATTCCTTTACAGGCATGAAGAGGATGAGCCAAGCAAAGATGACATCCATTGGGTTTATATGATACAAGCTATGATCTAGTTGTATCAAAAGCATGTTGTACATATCTTTATATGTTCCTTTTAATATTCTTAGTTTGTTAACTTTGTTTTAGGATAGTTTGTGTTGTATTCTTGCCTTGTCTTTTAGGTACACGTTTGTAGCTTGAAGATGCAATTCAAACCTGAATTTTTATCCAAGCAAAGAGGTGACAAGCAAAGAGGTGACAAGCTCACATGTCAAACACCAAGACTTGTCCTCCACGCCAATGATGACCAAGACAAGCTGCTCAAACAATTGCACCATTCAAACTCCATGAAGAAACCGTTGGTTCATGACTAAGATGCTTGAAAATTCAACACCAAAGTGAGAACCAATCAAAGCCAAGTTTTAATCAAGCTGCACAAAGGTTCATCCAATCAAAACACTTGATGCAAACCGTTGGCTTAAGGAATGAAAAGGTTTGAAGATTCAAAAACAACTTGCAACCAATCAAAGCCTTTCTCAAGCAAGCTGCTCAACCTTTAAACCAATCAAATTAAGGCTGGAAAGACAAGCAAAGAAGGAAAGGGAAGCAACCAGGTCCTCTCAACCGAAAGTTGCACCAACTTGATCAAAAAGAAAGCATGTTATTCTAGGCTTATACTTTGTATTCCAAACCTTGTACCTTGTTTATTTTCGTTTGTTATAAGTAGTCTTAGAAGCTGAATGTAATTCACAACACTTATCAAATACAAAATCAGAATTTCCTTCAAAAGGAGTTTTCAACATTTCAAGTTGAGGATTAAACCCCCTAACGGTTTTCATACAAGTTCCAGCCTAGAACTTGTTTGCATTTACTTCTTTATTTGGTTTACAAGCATCTTAGGGTCTCATAGAGGTTTTAGGTGTGTTGGAGTGCCAAAGAGGAAGAGGTTTGGCATAGATTGAGCCAAGAACAAAGGTTAAAGCTTAAAGGGTGTCTTTAAGATGTTCTTTGACATAGCTTGGGTTCAAATCAATTTGGAATAGAGGACAACATCCTTGGCAACGTTTTCAGCCCCCACATTGGCTCATCATGGCTCATCCTCTTCATGCCTGTAAAGAAATGATTCAACACATTGTAACAATTTCTTAGCCATACTCCTTGTCATGGGACCTGTGTGGGGCATCGAGGTGTCAATGTCAGTGTTTGTATCCACAAGGTTAGGCTGTAGCTCATCACATGCTTAATTCCTTTTTCTTCGCAAAACGAAATCATCTCTTTGTTTTTAAACTCACCGCCTCTATCGCTTCTTATCTTTTTCACATTTACACCGTATTGATTTTCAAGTTGTTTAATCAATTTTGCAATTTCTATGGCGCTATCATGATGAGGATCAAGGGTCCGATGAGGATCAATGGCCCCATCAAGAGGTCAAAGGTCCTATAACAAGAAGGAGGGTAAGGGAACTTTGTCATCAAGTTGCCACCTTCTTGTACAAGCATGTTCAAGATGAACCTAAGACTCCTTGGGTTCATTTCATTGAACCTTCAACTTGAGCATGTAACACATGCACGTTTTTGAATTTTATTTTGTGTCGTGTGATCTTAGTTTTATGTATTTGCTTTGTAGGTAAATTAGGTGCAAGAGAATGTTTCAAGAGAATGTTTGAAGAGAATGTTTCAAAAGAATGCTTGAAGAGAATGTTGAAGAGAATGTTTCAAGAGAATGTTTCAAGAGAATATTCGAAGAGAATGTTTGTCTATGCTAAGACAAATTCAAAAGTGTCCAAGATAGAGTCTCTTGATCAAGTTGAAATCAAAATCATCTCCATTATCCACAAGAAGGGGGCGGCCATATCTAAAGCAAATGGATAATGATCAATTGAGTTTAAATTCAAAGCTAGGCTTGAATTTAAAATTCAACCTAAATTTGAATTCAATCTCAATCAATTGGAGACTTAAAGTTCAAAAGGATTTCAACCTAATCTACATCCACTCCAAAGAAGTCACACGCCAACATGAAGTCATTTTGAAGGATAAGGATCACACGCCAATTTTTGAAGCAAAGATGAGATGGCAATTCAAATTTGAATCCAAGTTTAAAATTCAAGTTCAAGTTAAACTCAATCTCCAACCAGCATTTGAATTCAACATCTCAACCAATTGAAGACATCTCACACGCGTAGATAAGCATCCACACGCCACTTGAAGATCAAAAAAAGGATGGGATTATAATTCAAAGATTGAATTCAAGTTTGAAGTCAAATTGAATCCAATCTTCAACTAGCCTTTGAATGCAAAGTCAACCACATCTCCAACGCCAATTTCAGCATCTCCAACGCCAAGTTCATCACCAAACATGACTAGATTCATTGAAGATAACATCTTTCAAGCATTTCAAGTTTTAGCTAGAATTATCTTAGTTTAAATTTTCAAGCAAAGTTCAAATTCAAACGTTTGTTAGATAGCTTTATTTGAATTATCTCTAGCCATCTCAAGCTAAAGGGGGGCGTCTTCTAGGCCTATAAATAGGACCCTTTGGCTGGTTGTAAACTCACCTTTTCGATGAATAACAATTCTTGATATTTTCTTCACTTTGAGTGATACTTTGTTTTCTTGGTTTTGCATTAAAAACCTAAGTTAAGATCCTTCAAGGTTGAGCGATTTGAAGGTATTGCCATTGCTAAAAGGTGCCATCCAGGAGGGCCTTCTTGGTTTGCCTGATCAATGACCATCTTATAGTGTTGGTCTTGCTCGTTGTCCACACGTTTGATCACTAAGGAAGCAAGGGGAAGTTTACTTCTTTGTGCCTAACCCTTTGTGAAGGACGTTTGGAAGGTGGAATTGTTGGAGCCCACGAGTTGCACGCATCAAATTGGTATCAGAGACAGGTTACTCTATTCCACCATCTATCATTTCCTTTTCGTTTGAGTCTAGTCATTTCAATTTCAGTTGAGTCCCTCTTCTACTCCTCCCTCTACACGCCATTTGTCTTGCATTCCATTCCAAAAAAAAAACGTCCAAAACAAAAACATTGCTTTGAGTCCTTACACGTTGCTGCATTTTGCTTTTCATCAAGTGTCATTTCCTTTATTTCCTTTCGCATCACAATCTGATTTTGAGTCGTTCAAACTTGAACAAATTAGGGTTCGTTGCATTTTAGGTTACATTCAGCTTTCTTTAAAATAGTCCAACCATCAGCCTATAAAGCTACCTCGGTTTCAAATCATCTTGTTGCTACCGAAGCTTTTAGTTGGTGATGATTGTATGCATCTTATGATTCGCATTGTGATTGATTTCATGCTATAAGACAAGTAGTCATACGTGTGTTTGCCTTCCCGAACCATTTTCAAAACCCTAATTCCACCACCCCACCCCACGGCCCAACCAACCCCACCCCAACCCAACCTTAAAACGCACCAACCTGGTCCCAAACAACTCTATTTACACCCCAAACAAAAAGCCCCAATCCAATTTACCCAAAAACAATCAGATTCTAAAGATCCCAATTCATTCAAATAAACCCTAACCCTAGAATTTGAATTTTGCTCAAATTCTGTCCTAGACAAACCAATATCCAAATTGGCCACACCAATCATCAATTACCAACCCAAATAGTCAATTTACAACATCCGTTCCATTCCTACAACTACATTCCGCAAAACCCCAAAACGTTCAAAACCACCCTAAATCAAAAAAAAAACCTAACCCTAACCCCTATTCGGCCTTACCCAATTTCCATCACCTTCCAAGGTCAATTTTGTTGCAAGTCCAAGATACAAATTGCATTTTAAATACATTGCACTATTCTGTCCAACAACGCAAGTGCTAAGCACAAACAAGTGAAATTCCAATTCTACCCTTAGTCAAAAAAAAAGGAGAATCTGAATCTTGCTCAATTAAAATAGCAAGGAAGAAAAAGAAAAACAAAAAGAACAAGAGCAAAGAAAACGGGCAAAACGTTTGTGCATTGCGAGGAAAATTTTTTGGTACGACTTGCAAACCTTGGATACCATATTACCCACTTTCCCGTCCCCTATACCCAATTCTCCAACTCTTGATCTTCTTGAACCAATCACACATTTGGTTGCTCGATTGTTGCATGACTTGAACCATTTTGTGGATAGTAAGTGCATAGAATCAAAATTAACTAAAGATTGCCCACGGCAACCCTTAGTTCATCTTTGGTTCAGCCTTATACATCAACTTTGGTTGCTTATTTTCTTTGAATCTTAGTAGAAAGTTCAAGTTTGAATTCATTTCAATTGATTCTACTTTGATACTAATTGGTGCAACTTGAAAGCAAAAGGGAAGAAACAAGCGGAGAACATTGTGGTTTGAAGAAGCCTTGGCAATACACTTCCTTATTGATCACTTTGAGACTTCTTAACTTCAGGTTATCCAAGAACCAAAGTGGTAAGAGAGTGGAAAGAGTCGAAATCGGAGTGTCCATAGCTTATTTTTTTACTAATCCCTTAACGTTTGTTTGTCTTTGTGTTAGTTTGCTTCTTTCTTTTTTTCCTTTGTTTTCGTTCAATTCCTTAGGTACAATGGCCAGCAGCAATTCCGCATCTAGCAAGTCTAAAGGAGCCGAAACTGTTGACAATACTCAACAACAAATGCTGGAAATGCTTAAGAAACTCATGCACGACAATGAGATAATTAAGCATCTCTTGGAAGACGTGGAGCGAAGCTACAAAACGAGTGATGGCCAAGGAACAAGCAGGGCCGTTCCACCACCACAACCAAGGCGCCATCCTCCGGAAGAAGTTGAGGACGATAACATTCGACCCCCACACACCGAAGCGAGACGGTTTGCTCCCCCTACACAAGCAAGAAGGTACGCTCCAAGAAGGTACAATGATGATTACATACCCTTTGAGCATGATGATTATGACTTTGATGACCACCATCCTCGTGGTTACCAAAGACGCCAAAATCCCCTTTTCCCGCAAGATGACGATTTTCTCAAAACCAAAATAAGTATTCCCACGTTTTATGGTAAAAGTAATGCAGAGGAATATTTAGAATGGGAAACGAAAGTGGATTTGATCTTTTCTTGTACCAATTATAGTGAATTGCAAAAAGTGAGGTATGCTTCCATAGAATTTTCTGGTTATGCACTTAATTGGTGGACGAATTTGTGTCGAAATAGAACTAAGACAAGACAACCCCCAATCGCCACTTGGGAAGAAATGAAGTTTGAAATGCGACAACGTTTTATTCCAAACAATTATGAGAGTTCTATTTTCACAAGCTTGCATAACTTACGTCAAGGTTCCAAAAGTGTAGACGAGTACTATAAAGAGTTAGAAATTTTGTTGGAAAGGTCTAACTTGCAGGAACCTGAAGAGGCCACCAAAGCTCATTTCTTACATGGTTTAAACAGGGAGATTGTGCAAAGGGTTAATCTTCAACCTTATCTCGACCTCACCACCATGGTACATATGGCTGAAAAGATTGAAGCACAATTAAAGGTACGTAACTCCTCCAATTTCAATTCCAATTATCGTACTAATCAATCTTCATCAAGATTTCACAGCAAGCCTTCAGGAACAGGAAGTTCACGGCCTACAGGAGGCCAAGCACGTGACCAAGGTGCGTCACAAAGAATGGACAATCGTGTGCAATCCACACAAAGGAGAGACGAACGCACCCAACAAAAGGCTCCTGCCGGAAATCCTTCGGATTCCTCAAACAGGTTTAGAGACATTAAATGTTATAAATGTCAAGGACGTGGTCACATAGGAAAAGAATGTCCTAATGCAAAAAGAATCATGTTAATTGAAGAGACAAACGAATATGTGTCTGAGTCCGAGCATGAAAACGAGTCTGAGCATGATAATGAAATTGAACCCGGAGAGGATCTAGGCGCACTAGATGATTTTGACACTAAGGAGTTTCTTGTTGTGCGTAGAGCTTTAAATGCATATCCGAAATTAGACGATCACGAACAACATAGAGAAAACATTTTCCATATTCATTGCATGATAAATGGTAAAGTGTGCACCATGATCATTGATTCCGGTTCTTGTGCTAATGTGGCTAGCATCGAATTAGTAAGAAAACTGAATTTGCCTATGACTAATCATCCGCACCCTTACAAACTTGCATGGCTAAATGACTGCGGTGAAGTTAGCGTAAGTAAACAAGTTTTGATTTCTCTTAGCATTGGTAGTTACAAAGATGATGTTTTATGTGATGTCGCCCCAATGCATGCTAGTCATATCTTACTTGGTAGGCCATGGCAATTTGATAGACATGTGACATATGATGGTTATTTGAATCGTTATTCTTTCAAATTGAACGGCAAATTGTACAAACTGCATGCACTTCCACCACACAAAGTCCACGAGGATCACCAACGCATGTCCAAGTCTAGAGCCGATCCTAAGGAAAAAGAAGCCGAGAGAAAATTCGTGGAGTGTATGAAAAGTGAGAACAAAAAAATGAGAGCAAGGGAAAAGAGGTAGTACCCCTAAGTGTGAACGAGTCCAAAAAGAAGTGTGGGTATTTCGCAAAGAAAAGAGAGGTTACACGTGCACTTTATAACAACCAAACTGTCTTCATCATCATTCCAAAGTCGTGTCAACTTGCCCTTGAAGAACTCCCACCAAACTTACCTACCTCAGTTGCGTCCCTTATCCAAGAATATGAAGTTCTATTTCCTTCCGAACCACCATCCGGATTACCACCCATTAGAGGGATAGAACACCAAATCGACTTTGTCCCAGGAGCCGTGTTACCCAATCGCCCAGCCTATCGAGCAAACCCCGAAGAAACCAAAGAAATCCAAAGGCAAGTAGAAGAGCTCCTAGCTAGTGGACAAATCCGAGAGAGTCTGAGCCCATCTGCCGTCCCCGTCATTTTAGTACCCAAAAAGGATGGAACGTGGAGAATGTGTACCGATTGCCGAGCTATAAACAAGATTACCGTCAAGTATAGGTACCCCATACCTAGGCTAGACGATATGTTAGACATGTTGCACGGATCCAAATTCTTCACCAAAATCGACCTTAAGCAAGGGTACTTCCAGGTACGCATTCGAGAAGGGGACGAATGGAAGACTGCATTCAAAACCAAGTTTGGGCTCTATGAGTGGTTAGTGATGCCCTTCGGGCTCACCAACGCCCCTAGTACCTTTATGAGGCTAATGAATGAAGTCTTACGTGCGTTCATAGGACGCTTTGTCGTTGTCTATTTCGATGATATCCTAATCTATTCCCACACCATAGAAGATCATCTTGACCACATTAGAGCCGTTTTTGAAAAGCTTAAGCAAGAACAACTTTACGCCAACTTTAAGAAGTGCTCTTTCTGTTTAGAACGCGTAGTTTTTCTAGGCTTTGTCATTTCGGCTGAGGGAGTAGAGATGGATGAGGAAAAGGTTAGGTCAATTGTGGAGTGGCCTACACCTAAGAATGTAGGGGAAGTTCGCAGTTTTCATGGACTAGCCAGCTTTTATAGACGCTTTGTCAAAGACTTTTCTTCCATAGCTGCACCCCTAAACAAAATTGTGAAAAAAGATGTGCCTTTTAGGTGGGAAGAGCCACAACAACAGGCATTTGACGAACTTAAACGTAGGCTGACCACTGCACCCATACTTAGACTACCAAATTTTGATGAGACCTTTGAGATCGAGTGTGATGCAAGTGGAGTGGGTATAGGCGCAGTTTTAACCCAAAGTAAGAAACCCATAGCCTACTTTAGTGAAAAGTTGAAAGGAGCATCATTGAATTACTCTACCTATGATAAGGAACTTTATGCCCTTGTGAGATCCCTACAAACTTGGCAACACTATCTTCAACCTAAAGAGTTTGTGATCCACACTGACCACGAAAGCCTTAAGTATCTTAAAGGGCAAGGAAAGTTGAACAAAAGACATGCCAAATGGGTAGAGTTCATAGAACAATTCCCTTACGTGATTAAGTACAAACAAGGAAAGGATAATATAGTTGCTGATGCCCTCTCTAGGAGATACACGTTAGTGACTACATTATCTTCCCGCTTCTTAGGATTTGAATCACTTAAGGACTTGTACCCCAATGACCATGACTTTGGCACCATATTCGAGGCATGTAAAGAAGCACCATTTGGAAAATTTTACATACATGAGGGTTATCTTTTCAAAGAACAAAAATTGTGCGTTCCCCAATCATCCCTACGAGAAGCATTGACCAGAGAAGCCCATGGGGGAGGTTTAATGGGTCATTTCGGAGTGTTCAAAACCCTTGAGACTCTTAAAGAACATTTCTATTGGCCCCACATGAGAGTAGACGTCGAGAGGTTGTGTGGTAATTGCATCACTTGCAAACAAGCCAAATCCAAGTCCCAACCACATGGCCTTTACACGCCTTTACCCGTCCCTGATTCCCCTTGGATTGACATTTCTATGGACTTTGTTTTAGGCCTTCCTAGGTCTCGAGGAGGACGCGATAGCATTTATGTTGTGGTCGATCGATTTTCAAAAATGGCACATTTCATAGCATGTAGAAAAGTTGATGATGCCACACATTTTGCTGATTTGTTCTTCAAAGAAATTGTTAGATTGCATGGCATGCCACGTACAATTGTAAGTGATAGAGATACGAAATTCTTGAGTCATTTTTGGCGTGTTTTGTGGGCTAAACTTGGTACACAATTGTTGTTTTCCACCACCGCACACCCACAAACTGATGGACAAACTGAAGTCGTTAATCGTACTCTTTCTCAACTTTTGCGTGCCATTTTGCAAAAACACATTAAACATTGGGAAGATTGTTTACCATATATCGAATTTGCATATAATAGGAGTGTCCATCACGGTACTTTGCATAGTCCATTTGAAATCGTGTATGGCTTTAATCCCTTGTCTCCCATTGATTTGATTCCTATTCCCGTGCATGAACGTTCTAGTCTTGATGGTAAACAAAAAGCGGACAACATAAAGAAACTGCATGAACAAGTTAAAACACAACTAGAAAAGAAAAACAAAGCTTATGAAAGACGAGCTAACAAACATCGGAAAAGAGTTGTGTTCAAACCTGGAGATTTAGTGTGGTTACATTTGCGTAAAGAAAGATTTCCCAATGAAAGAAAGTCAAAATTGTTGCCTCGCGGAGATGGACCCTTTAAAGTATTGAAACGCATAGGTGACAATGCATACATCCTCGATCTTCCCGACAGGTATGGTTCAGTTTCACCTACTTTTAATGTTGCTGATCTCACCCCTTTCAACGATGACCTTTTTGATTCGAGCACGAATCCTTTTGAGGAGGGGGGGATTGATGAGGATCAAGGGTCCGATGAGGATCAAGGGCCCCATCAAGAGGTCAAAGGTCCTATAACAAGAAGGAGGGCAAGGGAACTTTGTCATCAAGTTGCCACCTTCTTGTACAAGCATGTTCAAGATGAACCTAAGACTCCTTGGGTTCATTTCATTGAACCTTCAACTTGAGCATGTAACACATGCACGTTTTTGAATTTTATTTTGTGTCGTGTGATCTTAGTTTTATGTATTTGCTTTGTAGGTAAATTAGGTACAAGAGAATGTTTCAAGAGAATGTTTGAAGAGAATGTTTCAAAAGAATGTTTGAAGAGAATGTTGAAGAGAATGTTTCAAGAGAATGTTTCAAGAGAATATTCGAAGAGAATGTTTGTCTATGCTAAGACAAATTCAAAAGTGTCCAAGATAGAGTCTCTTGATCAAGTTGAAATCAAAATCATCTCCATTATCCACAAGAAGGGGGCGGCCATATCTAAAGCAAATGGATAATGATCAATTGAGTTTAAATTCAAAGCTAGGCTTGAATTTAAAATTCAACCTAAATTTGAATTCAATCTCAATCAATTGGAGACTTAAAGTTCAAAAGGATTTCAGCCTAATCTACATCCACTCCAAAGAAGTCACACGCCAACATGAAGTCATTTTGAAGGATAAGGATCACACGCCAATTTTTGAAGCAAAGATGAGATGGCAATTCAAATTTGAATCCAAGTTTAAAATTCAAGTTCAAGTTAAACTCAATCTCGAACCAGCATTTGAATTCAACATCTCAACCAATTGAAGACATCTCACACGCCTAGATAAGCATCCACACGCCACTTGAAGATCAAAAAAAGGATGGGATTATAATTCAAAGATTGAAATCAAGTTTGAAGTCAAATTGAATCCAATCTTCAACTAGCCTTTGAATGCAAAGTCAACCACATCTCCAACGCCAATTTCAGCATCTCCAACGCCAAGTTCATCACCAAACATGACTAGATTCATTGAAGATAACATCTTTCAAGCATTTCAAGTTTTAGCTAGAATTATCTTAGTTTAAATTTTCAAGCAAAGTTCGAATTCAAACGTTTGTTAGATAGCTTTATTTGAATTATCTCTAGCCATCTCAAGCTAAAGGGGGCGTCTTCTAGGCCTATAAATAGGACCCTTTGGCTGGTTGTAAACTCACCTTTTCGATGAATAACAATTCTTGATATTTTCTTCACTTTGAGTGATACTTTGTTTTCTTGGTTTTGCATTAAAAACCTAAGTTAAGATCCTTCAAAGTTGAGCGATTTGAAGGTATTGCCATTGCTAAAAGGTGCCGTCCAGGAGGGCCTTCTTGGTTTGCCTGATCAACGACCATCTTATAGTGTTGGTCTTGCTCGTTGTCCACACGTTTGATCACTAAGGAAGCAAGGGGAAGTTTACTTCTTTGTGCCTAACCCTTTGTGAAGGACGTTTGGAAGGTGGAATTGTTGGAGCCCACGAGTTGCACGCATCATATCATCCTTATGTGCAAGAAATAAAGTCCAAGTATAACGAGAAAAGTCATCAACAATTACGCATGCATAGTGGCGCCCACCAAGGCTTGTAGTGCAACTAGGACCAAACAAATCAATATGCAATAGTTCTAAGATTCTAGTTGTGCTTATTTCGTTTTTAGGCTTAAGTGACTCACGTGTTTGTTTGCCTTTTATGCAAGATTCACACAACTGAAAGTTGTCTAAATCAAGCTTAGGCAATCCCCGTACTAGGTTCTTTTGTTGAAGCTTTTCTAGTGTGGGCCTATGTGTCCTAAACGTCTATGCCATAAATTCACATTGGGTTCATTTGACATAAAACACTTAACTTTAGCGTCTACTACATCATCCATAGAAAGCGTAAAAATATTACCTTCTCATTTTCCTTTTAAAACGGTTTCTCCATTTTTATTTATTATGTTGCAATAAGGGTGAGTAAAACAAACATTAAAACCATTGTCAACAAATTGAGAAATGCTAAGAAGATTGTAAGATAAGTTGCTTACCAAAAAGACGTTGGAGATTTGGAGAGTATTTGGATCTCCAATTGTACCTTTTCCGATGATCTTGCCTTCGTTGTTGTCTCCAAAGGTCACGGATCTGCCTTTTGTGACCTTCTTTAGTTTGGTGAACAGGCTCGGGTCACCCGTCATGTGTCTCGAGCATCCACTGTCAAGGAACCGCTTAATAGATGTATCTTTCGATGTATGGGCTCCCTGCAATGTGCAAGGATGATTTAGGTACCCTTTTAACTTTGGGTCCTTTTGAGTTAGTTAATCACCTCTTGGTAAAAGTACCTCTCGGTACCCATACTTGGGTGATCCTTCTCGGTCTATCAAATGGCAAGAATGAAGGTGCGACATAGTAGACATGTGGTGCATGCACTTTGGGCCTTTGCCCAAGGACTCCTCTATACTCACTAAATGAAGGACGTTTTTGATATGTCCTTGTGTATGTGTGCGTGGTGCGTGGATAATATGAGTTTCGTGTATGCATTTTTCTTTTCTTTTCATATCTATATGGTACAAAGTTATATTTTACATGATATGACGAAGAGGTGGGGCGTGATGAGGAAAGGGGCGCCTTATGCGTCATCTTAGACGCCACTTGCGGCTTAGGGGTGTCTACTTTCTTAGACACAACAAACTTGGTTGGTTTGATTGATACTTTGTTAGTATCAACGTATCCCAGTCCAGTTTTGTCGCTGTCATGCTTTTGTGATAATATGATGCGATGCAGCATGTTGGACCCTGTATCAAACTGTTTCATCATTTTCTCTAAATCGGTATTCCTTGATTTCAAATTTGAAATCTCGGATTTCATTTCATTATTTTGAGTGGTTAATGATGAAATCTCTATTTTTAATGCAGTAATGACGCATGATGACTCTTTCTTTGAATCGCTTAATTGAGCGACAAGATTCTCGTTAGAAGATTCTAACAGTTTCTTGTCTTCAATTAATCGTTTCTTTTCCTTAGCGAGAGTCTTGGTGAATTTATGCAATTCTAGATACTGACTAAAAAGATCATCATAAGAAGGTTCAGAGTCAGAGTCAGAATCAGATGATACCTCATTAGATGCTTTGGATGCAAAGCACACTTGTGCAGTCTCCTCTTCGGTCTCAGTTTCAGAATCTGATGAATCACTCCAGGTGGAGGCCTTTAGAGCACGTTTCCTTTGTTTAGGTTCTGAGACGAGTCTATTTTTGTTCCGCTCCTTGTCAGGGTATTTAGTAGTTTGCTTTTCTTTATTTGGGCATTCATATGATAAGTGTCCGAGTTTGCCACATTCATAACATTTAACGTCTTTATCGTTTGACTTGTTCTTATTTCTCTTAGTCGTAGTGCCCTTATTTTTGTTTCTAAATGACCTTCTCATAAATTTTCTCAATCCTTTAGCCAATAGTATTAGGTCATCATTATCCGATTCGAAATCACTATCATCTACGTGATCGGAGGGAGGGGAGACGTATTCATTTGATTTAAAAGCAATGGCTTTACCTTGTTTAGATGATTCCGATTTCCGTATGATGAGTTTATTTTCATAAACTTTAAGTGATTCGATTAGTTCTTCCATCTTTATTGATTTAGTTTCCTTGCTTTCTTCTATCGCGATCACTTTAGGGTCCCATTCAGAAGGAAGGCTTCGTAGGACTTTTTGTACCTTTTCCTGCGTAGTAAAAGCCTTACCAAGAGACTCAAGAGAGTTGTAGATGTTAGTCAAACGAAGATCCATATCTACAATAGACTCATTGGGCAATAATTTAAATGACTCAAGTGTGGACATAAGCATGTTAATTTTTGACTCTTTCACTTGACTCGTGCCTTCGTGTTTCATTTCTAGTATCCTCCACATTTCTTGTGCACTCGAACAGTTTGACACATAACTAGACTCACTTTTACTTAATCCGTTTAGAAGCAATTGCATAGCCCTAGCATTCATACTATGTTTCTTTTTATCATCACTCGTATATTCTTGTCTAGTTTTAACAACTTCTAATGTGACTCCGTCTACGGTGGATAACCTTAGATGGGACATAAGGACCATCTTCAATGATTGACCAAAGATCTATATCTATAGCCATAAGAAAAAGCTTCATTCCAAGTTTCCACTGAATAAACGACTCACCGTCAAAAAGTGGAGGCCTTTGGCTCGACATACCTTCTTGCTCGGTTTTGAGATTTGTGGTTGCCATCTCACTGAATCGTTGGATTCCTTGAAGTGAGTGTTCCTGCGCTCTGATACCACTTGTAGGATCTGCAAGGCACCACTAGAAGGGGGGGTTGAATAGATGGTGCGGAAAGTGTGGTTTTTAAAATTTCTTTAAACTTGAACAATTCAAGTTCTGAAAACAGATTCTGTTTTCAGGACTAGTTTTAAAACGTTTTTAAAACTAGGTTAGAGGTCTCCAAAAATTATGCAATTTTGAGAGAACTTAGCCTCAGATGTTATGAGGGTCCCCTAAAAATTTCAAATTAAAATTCAACCTGTAACCCCTTCAAAAACCGTTGGTACTCAGATTGCTCGAATCTGCCAGAAACGGTAGATGGTTTTGAAAAATTTATTCCTATTTGTGTGAACGTCCAAATGCTCTGAAACTTTGACCACTAACTCCTTATATACTATATTTAAATGGATTGAAACAGTTTTGGATAATTCTTTTGGGAAGTAGGTCAACTACAATCAAAGTCTCAACCTTTGCAAGTCTGAAAATCAGACTGCACTAGTCTCAAAACTTTTGATGTTTGATTGACTTATACTTATACAAAAGGGTTGAAACTTGTGCCAAATTAACCCTAGAACGTGTGAGTATATTTCTGGAAATTTTCGTGATTTTTGAAATTCGTTAACTATTTTTACGAGTGCGAACAAGAAAGATAATCAGTGTAGTAACTGAAAAGTAAATGCAGAAAGTAAATGGCATCAAGAATTTTATACTGGTTTGGTTATAAACAACCTACTCCAGTCTTCAAGGAACACCTTCCTTGGTTCACACTAATCACACACACGCAATACACCTTACCACAGGGTTGATAGAGTTACACTTAACTCCAACCCTTTACAAACCTTGTATGACGAGTACAATTCACACGAACACCACCACCTTGCAAGATTGAAGATTGATCACACCTTGATCAATCTTTTACAAATATATATAGTGAGTGGTGGTCTATATCAAGCCTATTCAAGATTGAAAGATATGAATACAATAGGCTTACAAGAAGAGAAAAAGAAAGAGGATGTAGAAGAAGAAGAGCTAGACTTTTTTTGATCACTTTGATTTGCAATGTTTGTTCTTGTTTTGTTTGCTCTCTTCTTTCCTTATAATGGTGCATGGCCGTCCCCTAGGTGGTGTCTCCCCCTCTTGAAAATTATCTTTTAAGTCCTTGAGAGAGTGTAAGACATCATTGTGACAATGTCTTGCTTACTTGGCATCTTCTTATTGGATGATCATTTAGTCTTCGCTTACTTGGCACCTTCTCATTGGATGAATGTTGTCATCATTGATAACTTGGAAAAAATCTGAGAATTTCACTTAAACATGTGCCAAAAATCATCACAAAATAACTTCCATAAATCATGAGATATATCACATAAATTGCAAGACATCAAATCCTTCCCAACTAAATGCAAAAATCGGCCAACTAGTAGTCTTGCCATGCTAAAAATTCAGCATGTGCATCATTCCATTTCTTTCAAAATAATGCCCAATTTACCTTGATTTTTTCTTTAAAAATTGAATCACCAAGTTATGGTAAGTATTGCTATCACATAAGAAATGAACTTGGACACAATTTGGACCAATAATTCCGCCACCACAAGTTGTACACATGCTGAAAAATTTTCAGCATGTGTGATATATAAAATATCACTCTTTATTAATTTAAATAATATTCAAATCATTTCCATTTCTTCTTCCAATAAATCACATAATAAAATATGATGAAATATATCACATTCAGTATCATAAAATCGGCCACCCTATGTTTAGCATGCTGAAATTTTCAGCATGTGATATAAGAGAGATATATTTTGAATTCTTACCATTTGTAGCTTCTCTCTTCAATTCACCAACATTGTATGATTGATCCTTGACCGATCAATATGCCAACAAGGCTCCAAATAAGCTCCATCTCATCTGTAGGTGGCGTTGGAAATGATTGTGTATGTGCTGAAATTTATTTTTGCTAACTTTGTAAAATAATGCACATTTAATAATACACACATGTTATATTCCAATCAGCCTTTAATTTAATTTTCTAGAACACTTTAAGATGCATATCATATGTAAAAAGTGTCTAGATACGTGTCACATGATGTACCAAAAACGTTCCATGTGTTGTGTGCGTAGAAAACCGAATTTTCGATATTTATCGATTACCCGATTTTTCTCTAATTTAAATTCCAACTTTTGCACATGTTATATATATTATGTTATACATAATATATATAGTATATACTTTAAATCTCAGCACTTGTCTGGTCTAAAGTGGTACCATTAGCATGTGACAAAATTAAACTTGGAATCTTCACATTTTGGCCTTAATGTGGAGTAATTTGTGTGTGCCAACATGGAAAGTATTTTTGGCTGATTATTCAGTGATGTGCAC
>AP025066.1:7473429-7496922 GCA_036186865.1 Eustoma russellianum | reverse complement strand
AATTATGAGTTAAGTATAGTGGTGTGACGTTAACGTACGTACGTACGTAAAATATATAACGTGTCGGTAGTACGTTGGAATACATGTGTATGTGCCTTTTTCAAAAATTCTAAAAATATATGTAATGTATATGTATATGGCGTGTGTAATTAAGGATGGGAGGAGAAGAAAACTTTCCTTCCTTATCTTTGTTGCCTTTGTGCCTTTTCCAAATGTGGCTTCCTTTAATGAACTACTTAGTTTATTAAACTAAGTACTTCACTTAATGAACTAGTTTAGTTCATTAATGGTGGCACCTGAAAATAGCATAAACACAACAAATGTTTGCCATATGACGTAAGCTTTAACGCTTCATGGCTCGTTAGTACGGCAACATAATATATAAGCTAAATAAGGCAAGTAATGGCAAGATATCATGCATACATGTACACGTTTATATATATCATGCATTTAAGTCACTTATTTTGAAATCACTCAAACTCCCTTATCTCTACAGTCTCAACGCAGATAACTTCAAAAGTGGCGTTTTCAAGACTTGATCAAACTGGAGTTCTTTTCAAAAGTTAACTCAGAAGTATCTCCGAATGCCAGGGATAAAAATCGGCCATAGTCCAAATGAAAATCAAATTGAATTTAAACTTGAATTCGAATTCAAAACATGATTTGAATTTCAAGGTTAAACTAATTTGAGATTTGAATTTCAAGATGCAAGACAAGTCATCCATCATCTCAAAACATACGGCCATGTTGAAGGAAAAAGAGATCAGATTGCAACTCAAAATTGAATCCAAACTTGAATTCAAATTGAAATTCAATTTGGATTCAATCTTCAACCACCATTTGAATTCGACTCCAATCACTTTCTCAGCATCAAATCAAGTCTCCAACACCTTCATTAGTCATCATACACGGCTGGATGTAGTGGAGAAGGCAATCAACAACCAATTCAAATTTTAGCTAGATTATGTTTTAAATTTGAATTGCAAACAAGTTTCAATTTTTTTAAACATTTGTTAGGTAGTTTCTTCGAGATAATATCTAGCCATTTCAAGGATTAAGATGGGCGAAATTCATCCTATAAATAAGGCCATTTGGCCATGTAGTAAAGGCAGAACATTTATGAAATAAAACTTGATATTTTCTCCAAATTTGTGAACTTTGTTTTCTTTGTTTTGCATTAAAAACCTAGGTTAATATCCTTCAAAGTTGAGCATTTTGAAGGTGTTTCCATTGCTCTAAGGTGCCGTCCAGGAGGGCCATTCGGTTTGCCTGATCAATGACCATCTTGAATTCTTGGTTCTTGCTCGTTTGATCCAATCGTTTAATATCACTAAGGAAGCAAGGGGAAGTCTTGTTCCTTGTGCCTAAACCTAGTGAAGGACGTTTGGAAGGTGGAAAGTGTTGGAGTCCACGTTTGCACGCATCATTGAGATGCATCAAACAAAGATTCTTTTACATACAATGCATGACCAACCATATGAAGTATTTGAATTTAAAAGGAATTATTCACTTGAAACTAAACTTGGTGATCTACAAAGTGTTAAAGGCATATCTAAATTTGATATTGAAGTTGAATCTCGTTTACTTCAAAAGCATGAATTTGACAACACTTTGTCTAAACCCGTTTTAAACATTGACATGCATAAAAATGAAACCCCTTTGCATGTTTTGCATAACACTAAGATGCTTACAATTGGGTCAGAAAGGAATTGCATCCGGAACAAATTGTTGATGACTTTGATGTAAGTTTGCTTAATTTGAACGTCAATATTAAGCATGAGAATGAGAATGGCATGAAGGTTGTTAAACTAGATTCATATGATGAATTGCTAGCTGAATTAGATAGTCTCCTTTATGTAGAACTTGAAATGCCTTCGTCGAAACAAATTCAGCGACATTGGGAGATAAATCAATGGATGATCTAGTTGACGAATTACTAAACATATTCACCTTAGATGAGGGCAATGCTGAAGCTAAACAAAAATAAGAAATGTCACCTAGCCTTAACTGGTTGAATATACTAAAGAAATGATGAGGATCAAGGGTCCAATGAGGATCAAGGGTCCGATGAGGATCAAGGATCCCATCAAGAGGTCAAAGGTCCTACGACAAGAAGGAGGGCAAGAGAACTTTGTCATCAAGTTGCCACCTTCTTGTACAAGCATGTTCAAGATGAACCTAAGATTCCTTGGGTTCATTTCATTGAACCTTCACCTTAAGCGTGTATAAGCATGCGTGTGTACGTTCTTTGTTTTTGAATTTTATCTGATTTCGTGTGATCTTTGTTTTATGTGTTTCTTTGTAGGTAAATTAGGTGCATGGAAGATCCAAAATGAAATGAGGAGCAAGGTATGCGTGTGTGTTGCAAAAAAGGGAAGCAAAGAGAATGTTGTCTTGAAGAGAATGTTTGTCTCCACAAAGACAAATTCAAATGTGTCCAAGATGGAATCTCTTGATCAAATTGAAAACAAAATCATCTCCAAATACCAACAAGGGGGCCGGCCATTTTTAAAATGCAAAGATGAAGATCAAATT
This sequence comes from Eustoma russellianum, assembly GCA_036186865.1. NCBI lineage: Eukaryota > Viridiplantae > Streptophyta > Magnoliopsida > Gentianales > Gentianaceae > Eustoma > Eustoma russellianum. The sequence continues at coordinate 7,494,387 of AP025066.1, read as the reverse complement.
GAAATCAAACTTGAAGTTAAACTTGAATTTAAATTCAACCAAGATTTGAATTCAAGTTTCAACCAATTGGAGACTTAAATTTCAAGAAGATTTCAGCCCATTTTTCCAGCAGTAAACACGCCATCTTGAAGGATAAAAGAAGGATAGATTCCAATTCAAATTGAATCCAAGTTTGAATTCAAATTCAAACTCAATTTGAATTCAAATTTCAACCATCATTTGAATTCAATTCTAGGAATTTTATCATCATCAAAATCAGATTTCCAAGGTCAAAACAAGCACACACAGCTGGAAGGAAAGGATATGCAAGAGACAAGTTCAAAGCAAGCTCAAATTCAAACTCAACTTGAATTCAAATTCAACCAACTTTTGAATTCAACTTCAGGCCTCATCCTACTCATCAGATCAGCTCCTCCAAGACATTATTTGACTCTCATACACTGCTGAAAATGGAGAGAATGGGATCTTGCAAGCATTTCAAATTTTAGCTAGAATTTGTTTTAGTTTTGAATTCAAATAATTTTTAATTTTCAAACATTATTAGCTAGCTTATTTTGAAATAATTTCTGGTCATTTGAAGTCTAATAGGACGAGTAATAAGGCCTATAAATAGACCCCTTTGGCCGATTGTAAACACAACTTTTAATGAATAACGGTTCTTGATATTTCCTTCACTTTGTGTGAGACTGTTTTTTTGGTTTTGCATTAAAAACCTAAGTGAAGATCCTTCAAAGTTGAGCATTTTGAAGGTGTTGCCATTGCTAAAAGGTGCCGTCCAGGAGGGCCATATTGGTTTGCCTGATCAACGACCATCTTGAAGTGTTGGTCTTGCTCACTTGATCCACACGTTTTTATCACTAAGGAAGCAAGGGGAAGTCTTCTTCCTTATGCCTAACCCTTTGTGAAGGACGTTTGGAAGGTGGAATTGTTGGAGCCCACGTCTTGCACGCATCAGATTGGTATCAGAGCCAGGTTACTCTATTCCACCATCTATCATTTCCTTTTCGTTTGAGTCTAGTCTTTTCAAGTTCAGTTGTGTCCTTTTTCTACCCTTCACTCTACACGCCATTTGTCTTGCATTTCATACAAAAAAACAAAACGTCCACTTTGTTTGGGTCATTTGCATTTTGTTGTCTTGTTCTTCATCATTCTAGCATCATTTCTTTTATATCCAACTTGTGCATCAAACATCTGAAATTTTATCATTCAAACTTGAACAATTAGGGTTTGAGCATTTAGAGTACATTCAGCTTTCTTTTTACTACAACCATCAGCCTATAAAGCTACCTCGGTTTCAAATCATCTTGTTGCTACCGAAGCTTTTAGTTGGTGATGATTGTATGCATCTTGTGATTCGCATTGTGATTGATTTCAAGCTTTAAGTCAAGTAGTCCTACGTGTGCTTGTCTTCACAACCCATTTTCAACAACAAGCAAACCCTAAAACCACCCAATACCCCACGGCCCAACCAGCACCCACCCCAATCCAACCCTAAAACTCACCAACCTGATTCTAAACAACCTTATTACACCCTTAACAACAACCCCCAACCCAATTTTACCAAACGAAATCAGCATCCAAAGTTCCCAATTCATTCAAAAAAACCATAACCCTAGAATTTCAATTTGGGTTCAATTCAGTCCTACCCTTAGCCATTATCCAAATTGACCACAGAAATCATCAATTCCTAAACCAAATAGTCCATTTACACCGGCCATTCAGTTCCAAAAACCCCATTCTGCAAATTCCTAAAACGTTCAAAAACCCTAAGTTGAAAAACCCTAACCCTAATCCCAATTCCGTCCAACCTCGAATTCCCTCCCTTTCCAAGGTTATTTTGTTGCAATTCAAGGTTGCAAACTACAATATCAAGACGTTCCACTATTCTGCCTGAAACGAAAGTGCTAAGAGCAAAACGCGTGAAGTTCCAATTCTGCCCCTAGTCAAAAAAAGAGGAATCTGAACCTTGCTTACATTGGAATAGCAAGGAAGAAAAAGAAAAACAAAAGAACAAGAGACAAGAAAAAGGGCAAAACGTTTGTGCATTATGTGGAAATTTTTTTGGTGCAATTTGAGAACCTTGGATACCGTATTTCCTTTTTACTCCATATTGCCGTCCTCCTATATCCTATTCTCCATCTCCTGATCGTCTTGAACCCATCACACACTTGGTTGCTCGATTGTTGCATGACTTGAACCATTTTGTGGATAGTAAGTGCATAGAATCAAAATTAACTAAAGATTGCCCATGGCAACCCTTAGTTCATCTTTGGTTCAGCCTTATACATTAATTTTAGTTGCTTATTTTCTTTGAATCTTAGTAGAAAGTTCAAGTTTGTTTCCATTTCGCTTGATCCTACTTTGATATTAATTGGTGCAACTTGAAAGCAAAAGGGAGAAACAAGTGGAGATCGTTGTGATTTGGAGAAGCATTGGCAACAAACTTTCTTAATTGATCACTTTGAGCCTTCTTAACTTCAGATTATCCAAGAAGCAAAGTGGTAAGAGAGTGAAAAGAAGAGAAAGAGGAGTGTTCATAGTTTTTTTTACTAACCACTTAACGTTTGTTCTCTTTGTGTTAGTTTGCTTCTTTCCTTCTCTTTTCGTTTTTATTTGATCACTTTAGGTAAAACATGGATAGCAGCATTCACTCTGCATCTAGCAAGTCAAAAGAGGCTGAAACAGTTGACAACACGCAACAACAAATTCTAGAGATGCTTAAGAAACTCATGCATGACAATGAGGTAATCAAGCATCGCTTGGAAGATGTTGAACGAAGCTACAAAACCAATGATGACCAAGGTACAAGCAGGGTCATTTCCCTACCACAACCTAGGCATCACCCCCCAGAAGAAGTTGAGGATGACAACCTTAGACCACCACACATCGAGGCAAGAAGGTTTGCTCCTCCTACACAACCAAGAAGGTACATTCCAAGAAGGTATAATGATGATTATATCCCGTTTGAGCATGATGATTATGACTTTGATGACCACCCTCCCCGTGGTTACCAAAGATGTCAAAATCCCCTTTTCCCGCAAGATGACGATTTTCTCAAAACCAAAATAAACATTCCCACGTTTTATGGTAAAAGAAATACGGAAGAGTATTTGGAATGGAAAACGAAAGTGGATCTAATATTTTCTTGTACCAATTACAGTGAATTACAAAAAGTGAGGTACGCTTCTATTGAGTTTTCTGGTTATGCACTAAATTGGTGGACAAATTTGTGTCGAAATAGAACTAAGACAAAGCAACCTCCAATTGCCACTTGGGAAGAAATGAAGTTTGAAATGAGAACATTTTATTCCAAATAACTTTGAGAGTTCTATTTTCACAAGTTTGCAAAATTTACGACAAGGTTCCAAAAGTGTAGACGAGTATTATAAAGAATTAGAAATTTTGTTGGAAAGGTCTAACTTGGAGGAACCAGAAGAAGCCACCAAGGCTCGTTTCTTACATGGGCTAAACCGGAGGATTGCGTAAAGGGTTGAGCTTCAACCATACCTTGACCTTACAACCATGGTCCATAATGGCTGAGAAGATTGAACACCAACTAAAGGTACGTAGTTCCTCCAATTTCAATTCCACTTTTCGTACTAATCAATCTTCATAAAGGTTTTCCAGCAAGCCTTCGGAACGGGAAGCTCACGGCCTACAGGAGGCCAAACACGTGACCAAGGTGCGTCACAAAGAATGGATAATCGTGTGCAATCCACACGAAAGAGAGATGACCGCACCCAACAAAAGGCTCCTACCGGAAATTCTTCTGATCTCTCAAACAGGTTTAGGGACATTAAATGCTATAAATGTCAAGGACGTGGTCACATAGGAAAAGAGTGTCCTAATGCAAAACAAATCATGTTAATTGAGGAGACAAACGAATATGTGTCTGAGTTCGAGCATGAAAACGAGTCTGAGCATGATAATGAAATTGAACCTGAAGAGGATCTAGGCGCATTAGATAATTTTGACACTAAGGAGTTTCTTGTTGTGCGTAGAGCTTTAAATGCATATCCGAAATTAGATGATCACGAACAACATAGAGAAAACATTTTCCATATTCATTGCATGATAAATGGTAAAGTGTGCACCATGATCATTGATTCCGGTTCTTGTGCGAATGTGGCTAGTATCGAATTGGTAAGAAAACTGAATTTGCCTATGATTAATCATCCGCATCCTTACAAACTTGCATGGTTAAATGATTGCGGTGAAGTTAGCGTAAGTAAACAAGTTTTGATTTCTCTTAGCATTGGTAGTTACAAAGATAATGTTTTATGTGATGTTGCACCAATGCATGCTAGTCATATCTTACTTGGTATGCCATGTCAATTTGATCGACATGTGATATATGATGGTTATTTGAATCGTTATTCTTTCATATTGAATGGCAAATTGTACAAATTGCATGCATTTCCACCACACAAAGTCCCGAGGATCTCCAACGCATGTCTAAGTCTATGGCCGATCCTAAGGAAAAAGAAGCCGAGAGAAAATTCGTGGAATGCATGAAAAGTGAGAACAAAAAACAAGAGAGCAAGGGCAAAAAGGTGGTACCCATAGGAGTCACTGAGTCCAAAAAGAAGTGCGGGTATTTTGCGAAGAAAAGAGAGGTCACACGAGCCCTTTATAGCCACCAAACAGTCCTCATTCTCATACCTAAGGCGTGTCACCTTTCCCTAGAAGAACTTCCATCGAACTTGCCTACCTCAGTTGCATCCCTTATCCAAGAGTACGAAGTTCTATTTCCCACCGAACCACCATCCGGTTTACCACCTATTAGGGAATAGAACACCAAATCGATTTTGTCCTAGGAGCCCTGTTACCAAATCGCCCAGCCTATCGAGCCAACCCCGAAGAAACCAAGGAAATCCAAAGGCAAGTAGAGGAGCTCCTAGCGAGTGGACAAGTCCGAGAGAGCCTAAGCCCATCAGTCGTCCCCGTCATTTTAGTACCCAAAAAGGATGGAACTTGGAGAATGTGTACCGACTGATGTGCCACAAACAAAATCACCGTCAAGTATAGGTATCCCATACCTAGGCTAGATGATATGTTGGATATGTTGCACGGATCTAAATTCTTCACCAAAATCGACCTTAAGCAAGGGTACTTCCAGATACGCATTAGAGAAGGGGACGAATGGAAGACAGCATTCAAAACCAAGTTTGGGCTCTATGAGTGGTTAGTGATGCCCTTCGGGCTCACCAACACCCCTAGCACCTTTATGAGGCTAATGATACGCGCGTTCATAGGCAATTTGTTGTTGTTTATTTCGATGATATCCTAATCTATTTCCAAACCATAGAAGATCATCTTGACCACATTAGGGCCGTTTTTGAGAAGCTTAAGCAAGAACAACTTTACGCCAACTTTAAGAAGTGCTCTTTTTGTTTAGAACATGATACGAATATGGTTCGTATGTTGATGTTGTCCCGATCTTTCTTCACTCTCCAAACGTCCCTCAAGCCTTGAATGTGATGGACAATGGTGCCAAGCAACCACCTTCCTTTCAAGCCTCCAAATCCGTTTGGTTATATGTGTTTCAATCCGTCCAATCCAATCAGTCACTCCTAATCCTTGGATTGTGGATCACCAACAAGGAACACACAATCCTTAATTGGGTCTAGCCTTGATTTAGATATGTGTAAACCAAAGGAAAAACACAAACTTTTATTCAAGAAACTCAAGAACAAAAGACAATACAAAACCGTAGGGTTTTTAGTCTCAAAGATGAAAATAGTCTACCTACCAAAAGAAATGCTAAGTGATCAATATATTTGATTACAAGTCTGGTTGGCCAACCCAAAAAAACGTCTAGGTGCATCTTGGAGCCTCAATGCTTGCGCCATTTCCTTCCTTGAGATGCAAATCTGATTTGTTATTTTAGGTAAGTTTCTCTCTCTTGGCAAATCCACACTTATTGTCTCAATCACCACTTATTGCCTCATTAACCATCCTTCTAGAACTTGCCTTGTGTATCCATGTGCCTTCAATACACGCCATTCAGCCCCCATTGTGACACAAGATCAGATTTGCTAACTTTGGTAACTTTCTCTCACTTGAATTATCTCCTTAAATGCCCCAAATCTTCAATTATGACTCCATAATTCATTTCCAATCATCCCAATCTGATTTATGACATTCTACAAGGTCTCTTAATTGCATTTGATGATAAGATGCGACTGCCACACTCTCAAGAAGACCGAAAACCCTAATTTGCACAATTGGGCTTGTTTTGGACTTCTTCCTTGCAACTCTTGTAACTATTTTTGTGGACTGATTTTGACAAAACCCAAAACATGAAAGATGCTCTAAATTAAGTCTACTTCAAGGTCCAGCTGGTCCCATGCACGCCCAATCTCACTTGATAGCCCAAAACCACAAAAAAGCCTTGTATGGACAAGCTTGGTCCAGATCTGAGAAGCCTTCCTTTCCAAAGCCCAAGGCGTTTGATCCAAGACCTATAACACCTACAAATCACACTCATACACCAAACATAAGTATTCTAAAACAAACTTTTAAAAGAATCAAAAGAAAGGAGCAACTAAAAGCCACAGAAACGGCACCAACAAGCGGACTGACTATCCTGCCCTCCCACCAACCCTTTAACTTATTTATTGACATTGAAAACCATTGGATAATCAGTTCCTAAGCTCAACAATGAGCACCCATTTAGGAGGAACGTTCATTGGTTCATCTTGCACATGTTTGGTTAGAAAGGAGCCAACATCAAAAGCAACTTGAAGACAATTAATCCTCTTAGTTTGGCTCCTTGTCAAAGGCCCCTTACGGTTAAGGGCACCTTGTGCAAGCTCCTCATTAGGGGGCTGCTCCTCAACCTCATCAATCCCCCCCTCCTCAAAAGGATTCGCCCTCGAATCATCAAGATAAAAATGCTCAAAAGGGGAAAGATCACTTACATTGAAGGTGTTGGAAACTGATCCATACCTGTCTTGAGGAAGATCAAGCACATAAGCATTTGGACCAACCTTTTGAATGACCTTAAAAGGTCCATCTCCTCTAGGCATAGTTACAAGAGTTGCAAGGAAGAAGTCCAAAACAAGCCCAATTGTGCAAATTAGGGTTTTCGGTCTTCTTGAGAGTGTGGCAGCCGCATCTTATCATCAAATGCAATTAAGAGACCTTCTAGAATGTCATAAATCAGATTGGGATGATTGGAAATGAATTATGGAGTCATAATTGAAGATTTGGGGCATTTAAGAAGATAATTCAAGTGAGAGAAAGTTACCAAAGTTAGCAAATCTGATCTTGTGTCACAATGGGGGCTGAATGGCGTGTATTGAAGGCACATGGATACACAAGGCAAGTTCTAGAAGGATGGTTAATGAGGCAATAAGTGGTGATTGAGACAATAAGTGTGGATTTGCCAAGAGAGAGAAACTTACCTAAAATAACAAATCAGATTTGCATCTCAAGGAAGGAAATGGCGCAAGCATTGAGGCTCCAAGATGCACCTAGACGTTTTTTTGGGTTGGCCAACAAGACTTGTAATCAAATATATTGATCACTTAGCATTTCTTTTGGTAGGTAGACTATTTTCATCTTTGAGACTAAAAACCCTACGGTTTTGTATTGTCTTTTGTTCTTGAGTTTCTTGAATAAAAGTTTGTGTTTTTCCTTTGGTTTACACATATCTAAATCAAGGCTAGACCCAATTAAGGATTGTGTGTTCCTTGTTGGTGATCCACAATCCAAGGATTAGGAGTGACTGGTTGGATTGGACGGATTGAAACACATATAACCAAACGGATTTGGAGGCTTGAAAGGAAGGTGGTTGCTTGGCACCATTGTCCATCACATTCAAGGCTTGAGGGACGTTTGGAGAGTGAAGAAAGATTGGGACAACATCAACATACGAACCATATTCGTATCAGAACACGTAGTTTTCCTAGGCTTTGTCATTTCGGTTGAGGGAGTAGAAATGAATGAGGAAAAGGTTAGGTCAATTGTGGAGTGGCCTATACCTAAGAATGTAGGGGAGGTTCGCAGTTTCCATGGACTTGCAAGTTTTTATAGACGCTTTGTCAAAGATTTTTCTTCCATAGCTGCACCCCTAAATGAAATTGTGAAAAAAGATGTGCCTTTTAGGTGGGAAGAGCCACAACCGCATTTGATGAGCTTAAACATAGGCTAACCACTGCACCCATACTTAGGCTACTAAATTTTGACGAGACTTTTGAGATCGAGTGTGATGCAAGTGGAGTGGGTATAGGTGCAGTTTTGACCCAAGATAAGAAACCCATAGCCTACTTTAGTGAGAAGTTGAAAGGCGCAGCATTGAATTACTATACCTATGATAAGGAACTTTATGCCCTCGTGAGATCCCTACAAACTTGGCAACACTATCTTTAACCTAAAGAGTTTGTGATCCACACTGACCACGAAAGCCTTAAGTATCTTAAAGGGCAAGGAAAGTTGAACAAGAGACATGCCAAATGAGTAGAGTACATAGAACAATTCCCTTACGTGATTAAGTATAAACAAGGAAAGGACAATATAGTTGCCGATGCCCTCTCTAGGAGATACACATTAGTGACTACATTATCCTCACGCTTTTTAGGGTTCGAATCACTTAAGGAATTGTACCCCAATGACCATGACTTTGGCACCATTTTCGAGGCTTGTAAAGAGGCACCATTTGGAAAATTCTACATACATGAGGGTTATCTTTTCAAAGAACAAAAATTGTGTGTTCCCCAATCATCCCTACGAGAAGCATTAACTAGAGAAACCCAAGGGGTAGGTTTAATGGGTCATTTCGGAGTGTTCAAAACCTTTGAAACTCTTAAGGAACATTTCTATTAGCCCCACATGAGGGTAGACAATGAGAGGTTGTGTGGTAGTTGCATCACTTGCAAACAAGTCAAATCCAAGTCCAAACCACATGGCCTTTACACACCTTTACCCGTCCCTGATTCCCCTTGGATTGACATTTCCATGGACTTTGTTTTAGGACTTCCTAGGTCTCGAGGAGGGCGCGATAGTATTTATGTTGTGGTTGATCGATTTTCAAAAATGGCACATTTCATTGCATGCAGGAAAGTTGATGACGCCACACATGTTGCTGATTTGTTCTTCAAAGAAATTGTGAGATTGCATGGCATGCCACGTACAATTGTAAGTGATAGAGATACGAAATTTTTGAGTCATTTTTGGTGTGTTTTGTGGGCTAAACTTGGTACACAATTGTTGTTTTTGTAGAGAAAAAGGGGGTTTGAGTGATATCAAAATATATGATTTAAATGAGCTTAAAAACGTGCATGACATAAATGTGCATGATTCATATATAATATTGCCGTACTAACGAGCCATGAAGCTTTAAAGCTTACATCAAATGACAAACATTTGTTGTGTTTATACTATTTTCAGGTGCCACCATTAATGAACTAAACTAGTTCATTAAGTGAAGTACTTAGTTAATTAAACTAAGTAGTTCATTAAAGGAAGCAACATTTGGACAAGGCACAAAGGCAACAAGTTTAAGAAAGGAAAGTTTCCTCCTCCTCCTCTCACCTTATGGCATGCCAATCATACATATATATATATACATATTTTCAGTTTTTTTTAAAAAGGCACATACACACTTATTCCAACGTACTACCGACACGTTATATATTTTACGTACATACGTTAACGTCACACCACCATACTTAACTCATATTTATGAGTATATTCAGGTCTTATATCATATGATATAAGTCATGGTGATGACAAATTAAATATGACACGTTAAAAGAGTCTAAATCGAAAATTGTCGTATCGGGCGAATACCGAAACTTCGCCAACGTGTCATGTACTTGCCATAAATAGATGGTCAGCCCCTACACCTCAAAAATCTTTATAATTTTCGTGGGTATGATGATGGTCACAGCCATAAAATCATTCCATGTTGGCACACACAAATCACCCCACATTAAGGCCAAATTGTGGAGATTCCAATTTCAATTTTGTCACATGTAAATGGCGCCACTTTAGACCAGCCAAGTGCTGAAAATTAAAGTTTATATTATGTATATTATGTGTAACGTAATATATATAACATGTGTAAAAAGTTGGAATTTAATTAGAGAAAAATCGGGTAATCGATAAACATCGAAAATTTGGTTTTCTACGTACACAACTCATGGAACGTTTTTTGGAAAATCATACGACATGTATCTAGACACTTTTTACATATTCCATACATCTTAAAGTGTTCTAGAAAATTAAATTAAGGGCTGATTGGAATATATCATGTGTGTATTATTAAATGTGCACTTTTTACAAAGTTTGCAAAAATAAAATTCAGCACATGTATATACATATCATACACGCCTATACAGCTGAGATGGAGCATATGTGGAGCCTTTTGGCATATTGATTGGTCAAGAATCAATCATACAATGTTGGTGATTTAAAGAAAGAAGCTACTAAAGGTAATGTTTCAAATTTTATCTCATTTGAAACACATGCTAAAAATTTCAGCATGTGCACAAAGAGCTGGCCGATTTTCATCATTCATGAGGGTATATTTTGTGTCTTGAAACATGGAATTAAATGGAAGACAAATTGGAATTTATTTGAATAAGATATGAAAGTAAAATTGTGATATTTTGAATATCACACATGCTGAAAAATTTCAGCATGTGTATGAATGTATCTTGGCCGAAATATTGACCTTGTTGGTCTCTAATTTCTATTCAAATGATGAGATTATTGTCTACTAATTGGTGATTTATTTTTAAGAGAAAAATCAAAGAAAATTTGGCAATAATTTGAAATAAGAACCATGCATCACATGCTGAAATTTCAGCATGTCAAGTCTCATTCATGGCCGATTTTATCATCAATTTTGTGGGGAAATTATCTTGCTTAATTTATGTGATGATCTTGGAAGTTATGATAATTGTTTTATGATGATTTTGGCACATGTTTTTAGTGGAATTCTCAGATTTTCCAAGTCATCAAATGATGACAACATTCAACCTATCAATGAGTGCCAAGTAAGCAAAAGTTAAATGATCATCCAATGAGGAGGTGCCAAGTAAGCAAGAGCATGTCACAATGATGCCACATATTCTCCCAAGGACTTAGAAGATAATTTTCAAGAGGAGAAGGACTCCAAGGGGGGCGGCTATGATGTTAAAAAGGGAAGGAAGAAGAACAAAACAAGAACAAGAACAAGTCTTGCAAATCAAGTGATCAAAAACGCCTATAGCCTTCTTCTTCTACACTCTCTTTCTTTCTTCTTCCTAAAAGCCTATTGTACTTATATTCATATTCTTGAATAGGCTTATCTTAGACCACCACACATTCTTTATCTTTGCAAAAGTTTGATCAAGGTGTGATCAATCTTAAATTTTGCAAGGTGGTGGTGTTCGTGCGCAATTGTATTCATCATACAAGGTTTATAAAGGGTTGGAGTTGGTTTGTAACTTCATCAACCCTGTGGTAAGGTGTATTTGTATTGTGTGATTAGTGTGAACTGAGGAAGGTGTTCCTCGAAGACTGGAGTAGGTTGTTTATAACCGAACCAGTATAAAATTCTTGGTGTCATTTACTTTCAGCACTTATATTCTGTTTCAGCACTGTTTACTCTTTTTGATTACGTTTGTAAAAATAGTAAACGTTTTGCAAAAATTACGAAACTTTCCAGAATAATAGCCACACGTCTTAAGGTTAATTTGGCACAAGTTTCAACCCTTTTGGGCAAGCATAAGTCAATCAAACATCCAAAGTTCTGAGACTAGTGCAGTCTGATTTTCAGGCTTGCAAAGGTTGAGACTTTGAGTGTATTTGACTAACTTCCCAAAAGCATTTTTCAAAACTGTTTCAACCCATTTAAATATAACATATAAGGGGTTAGTGGTTAAAATTTCAGAGCATTTGGAGTTACGTACAAATAGGAATAAATTTTTCAAAACAGTCTACCGTTTCTGGCAGATTCGCGCAATCTGACCACGAACGATTTTTGAAGGGGTTAAAGGTTGAATTTAAATCTGAAATTTTTAGGAGACACTCATAACATCTGAGGCTAAGTTCTCTCAAATTTTCAGAATTTCGGAAGACCTACACCTAGTTTTGAAACCGTTTTAAAACAGGTCCTGAAAACAGAAACTGTTTTCAGAAGTTGAGTTCTTGAGGCAAAACAATTTTAAAAACCACACTTTCCGCACCAACTATTCAACCCCCCTCCCCTTCTAGTGGTGCCTTGCAGATCCTACAAGTGGTATCAGAGCGCAGGAACACTCACTTCAAAGGACCCAACGATTCAGTGAGATGGCAACCACAAATCTCAAAACGGAGCAAGAAGGTATGTCGAGCCAAAGGCCTCCTTTTTGACGGTGAGTCGTTCGTTCAATGGAAACTAAGAATGAAGCTTTTTCTTATGGCAATAGATATTGATCTTTGGTCGATTATAGAAGGTAGTCCTTTTGTTCCATCTAAGTTATCCACCGTAGACGGAGTCACACTAGAAGTTGTTAAACCTAGACAAGAATATACAAGTGAGGATAAAAAGAAACTTAGCATGAATGCTAGGGCTATGCAATTACTCTTAAATGGATTAAGTAAGAGTGAGTCTAGTTATGTCTCAAACTATTCTAGTGCACAAGAAATGTGGAGAATACTCGAAATGAAACACGAAGGCACTAGTCAAGTAAAAGAGTCAAAGATAAACATGCTTATGTCCACACTTGAGTCGTTTAAATTATTGCCTAATGAATCTATTGTTGATATGGATCTTCGTTTGACTAACATCTACAATTATCTTGAGTCTATTGGTAAAGCCTTTACCATGCAGGAAAAGGTACAGAAAGTCTTGCGAAGCCTTCCAACCAAGTGGGACCCTAAAGTAACCGCAATAGAAGAAAGCAAAGAAACGAACTCAATAAAGATGGAAGAGTTAATTGGATCACTTATGGTGTGTGAAAATAAACTCACCATACGGAAATCGGAATCATCTAAACAAGGTAAAGCTATTGCTTTTAAATCAAATGAATACGTCTCTACTTCTTCCGATCACGTAGATGATAGTGATTCTGAATCGGATAATGATGACCTAATTCTATTGGCTAAAGGCTTAAGAAAATTTATGAGAAGGTCATTTAGAAACAAAAATAAGGGTACTACAACTAAGAGAAATAAGAACAAGTCAAATGATAAAGATGTTAAATGTTATGAATGTGGCAAACTTGGACATTTATCATATGACTGGCCCAATAAAGAAAAGCAAACAAATAAATACCATGACAAGGAACGGAACAAGAATAGACTCGTCTCAGAACTCAAGCAAAGGAAACGTGCTCTCAAAGCCTCCACTTGGAGTGATACATCGGATTCCGAGACTGAAACCGAAGAGGAGACTGCACAAGTATGCTTTGTCTCCAAAGCATCTAATGAGGTATCATCTGATTCTGATTCTGACTCTGAACCTTCTTATGATGATCTTTTTAGTCAGTACTTAGAACTGCATAAATTCACTAAGACTCTTGCTAAAGAAAAGAAGCGATTAATTAAAGACAAGAAGATGTTAGAATCTTCTAACGAAAACCTTGTCGCTCAATTAAACGATTTTGAAGAAGAGTCATCATGCATCATCAATGCATTAAAGACAGAGATTTAATCATTGACCACTCAAAATAATGAAATGAAATCCGAGATTTCAAGTTTGAAATCAAGGAATACAGACTTAGAGAAAATGATGAAACAGTTTGATACGGGATCTAACATGCTGCATCGTATTATCTTATCACAAAAGCATGATAGTGATAAAACGGGTTTAGGATACATTGAGACAAATGAAGTATCCACCAAACCAACTAAGTTCGTTGTGTCTAAGAAACTAGACACCCCAAAGCCAAAAACGGCGTCTAAGATGACGCAAAGACCTCTCCCTTCCTCACGCCCCACCTCCTCCTCATATCATGCGAAATACAATTTTGTGCCATATAGATATGAGAAGAAACAAGTAATGCATACACGTCATCCTTTTCATTCATCTAGATCACGCACTACGCACACAACACAAGGACATATCAAAAACGTCCTACGTACAATGAGTACAAAGGAGTTCTTGGCCAAAGGCCCAAAGTGCATTCACCACATGTTTATTACATTGCACCTTCATCTACATTCTTGCCATTTGCTAGACCGAGAAGGATCACCCAAGTATGGGTACCGAAAGGTACTTTTACCAAGAGGTGATTAACTAACTCGCAAGGACCCAAAGTTAAAAGGGTACCTAAATCATTTTTGCACATTGCAGGGAGCCCACACATCAAAAGATACATCTATAAAGTGGTTCCTTGACACTGGCTGCTCGAGGCACATGACGGGTGACCCGAGCTTGTTTACGAAATTAAAAAAGGTCATAAAAGGCGGATCCGTGACCTTTGGAGACAACAACGAAGGCAAAATCATCGCAAAAGGTACGATTGGAAATCCAAGCACTCTTCAAATCTCCAACGTCTTTTTGGTAAGCAACTTATCCTATAATCTTCTTAGCATTTCTCAATTTATTGACAATGGATTCGATGTGTGTTTCACTCACCCTTATTGCAATATAATAAATAAAAATGGAGAAACCGTTTTAAAAGGAAAACGAGAAGGAAACATCTTTACGCTTTCTATGGATGATATGGTAGACGCTAAAGTTAAGTGTTTTATGTCAAACGAATCTAATGTAAATTTGTGGCATAGACGTTTAGGACACATGACATTTCCACACTAGAAAAACTCCAACGAAAGAACCTAGTACGAGGATTGCCTACACTTGATTTAGACAACTTTCAGTTGTGTGAATCTTGCATAAAAGGCAAACAAACACGCGAGTCACTTAAGCCTAAGAATGAAATAAGCACGACTAGAGTCTTTGAACTATTACACATTGACTTGTTTGGTCCTAGTCGTACTACAAGCCTTGGTGGGCGACTATACATGCGTGATTGTTGATGATTTTTCTCGTTATACTTGGACTTTATTTCTTGCACATAAGGATGATAGTCCCATTGAGATTGCAAAATTAATCAAACAACTTGAAAATCAATACGGTGTCAATTTAAAAAAAAATAAGAAGCGATAGAGGCGGTGAATTTAAAAACAAGCATGAGTTTTCGCCGCCTAGAACTCCACAATTAAATGGAGTAGTAGAAAGAAAGAATCGAACATTACAAGAAATAGCTAGGACTATGTTATGCGAAAATAAATTGCCTAGATTTCTGTGGGCGGAAGCCGTAAATTGTGCATGCTACATAGTAAATCGCTTATCCATTAGAAAGAAATAAACATGATGCGTGCAACTCGTGGGCTCCAACGATTCCACCTTCCAAACGTCCTTCACAAAGGGTTAGGCACAAGGAAGAAGACTTCTCCTTGCTTCCTTAGTGATTAAAAACGTGTGGATTAAGAATGTGCAAGACCAACACTTCGAGATGGTCGTTGATCAGGCAAACCAATACGGCCCTCCTGGACGGCACCTTTAAGCAATGGCAACACCTTCAAAATGCTCAACCTTGAAGGATCTTAACCTAGGTTTTTAATGCAAAACCAAGAAAACAAAGTCTCGCACAAAGTGAAAGAAATATCAAGAATTTTTATTCATCCAAAGTTGTTTTTACAATCAGACAAAGGGGTCTATTTATAGGCCTTAAAATCGTCCCCCTTCAGCCTTGAAATGGCTAGAAACAATTCAAATAAAGTTAACTAACAAATGTTTAAATTTGAAATTTGCTTGAATTTCAAAACTAAGATAATTCTAGCTAAAACTTGAAATGCTTGCAAGATGTTATTCCCTCTATGTTCAGCCGTGTATGAGGACCAAATGGTGTCTTGGAGAAGCTGATTTGATGAGTGGGATGAGGTCTGAAGTTGAATTCAAAAGTTAGTTGAATTTGAATTCAAGTTGAGTTTGAATTTGAGCTTGCTTTGAACTTGGCTCTTGGATATCTTTTCCTTTGCTCCATCCGTGTATAGCAAGTCCAAGAAGCTCTTGAAATCTAAATTTGATGATGATAATATGGCTGGAGTTGAATTCAAAAGATGGTTGAAGTTTGAGTTCAAATTGAGTTTGAATTTGAATTCAAACTTGGATTCAATTTGAATTGGATTTTATCTCCTTCTTTTCTCTTCAAAAATGGCGTGTGGATAGATGCCTAGTTGGTTGAATTCATCTTGAATTTTAAGGCTCGATCTGGTTGGAACTTAAATTCAAATCAAGGTTGAGTTCAAATTCAAGTTTGGCTTTGAATTTAAATTCACTTGATCATCATCCTTTTTCTTGCAAGATGGCCGGCCCCCTTGTGGATAATGGAGTTGATTTTGATTTCAATTTGATCAAGAGATTCAATCTTGGACACCTTTGAGTTTGTCTTGGTGGAGACAAACATTCTCTTCAAGACAACATTCCTTTGGTCTCCTTTTTTGAAACACACGGCTATCTTCCTCCATTTGGCCCTTCATTTTATTTGGATCTTCCATGCACCTAATCTTCCTACAAAGCAAACACATAAAACAAAGATCACAAGAAAACAAGATAAACTTCAAGACAAAGAGGTACACACACACGTTTGCACTCAAGGTGAAGGTTCAATGAAATGAACCCAAGGGATCTTAGGTTCATCTTGAACATGCTTGTACAAGAAGGTGGCAACTTGATGACAAAGTTCTCTTTCCCTCCTTCTTGTCATAGGACCCTTGACCTCTTGACGGGCCCTTGATCCTCATCGGACCCTTGATCCTCATCAATCCCCCTCCTCAAAAGGATTCGTCCTCGAATCAAAAAGGTCATCGGTGAGAGGGGTGAGGTCAGCAACATTAAAAGTAGGTGAAATTGAACCATACCTTTCGGGAAGATCAAGTATGTATGTATTTTCACCTATTCGTTTCAAAACTTAGAAAGGTCCGTCTCCGCGAGGCAACAGTTTGGACTTTCTCTCATTGGGAAATCTGTCTTTGCGCAAATGTACCATACTAAATCTCTAGGTTTAAACACGACTCGTTTCCGATGTTTGTTAGCTCGTCTTTAATAAGCTTTGTTTTTCTTTTCAAGTTGTGTTTTAACTTGTTCATGCAGGTTCTTTATCTTTTCCGCTTTTTGTTTACCATCAAGACTAGAACGTTCATGCACGGGAATAGGAATCAAATCGATGGGAGACAAGGGATTAAAGCCATACACGATTTCAAATGGACTATGCAAAGTACCGTGATGGACACTCCTATTATATGCAAATTCGATATATGGTAAACAATCTTCCGAATGTTTAATTTTTTTTTGCAAAATGGCACGCAAAAGTTGAGAAAGAGTATGATTAACGACTTCAGTTTGTCCATCCGTTTGTGGGTGTGCGGTGGTTGAAAACAACAATTGTGTACCAAGTTTAGCCGACAAAACACGCCAAAAATGACTCAAAAATTTCGTATCTCTATCACTTACAATTGTACGTGGCATGCCATGCAATCTAACAATTTCTTTGAAGAACAAATCAGCAACATGTGTGGCATCATCAACTTTTCAACATGCAATGAAATGTGCCATTTTTGAAAATCGATCAACCACAACATAACTGCTATCACGTCCTCCCCGAGACCTAGGAAGTCCTAACACAAAGTCCATGGAAATGTCAATCCAAAGGGCATCAGGGACAGGTAAAGGCGTGTAAAGGCCATGTGGTTGGGACTTGGATTTGGCTTGTTTGCAAGTGATGCAACTACCACACAACCTCTCGACGTCTACTCGCATGTGGGGCCAATAGAAATGTTCCTTAAGAGTCTCAAGGGTTTTGAACACTCCGAAATGACCCATTAAACCTCCCTCATGGGCTTCTCTAGTCAGGGCTTCTCGTAGGGATGATTGGGGAACGCACAATTTTTGTTCTTTGAAAAGATAACCCTCATGTATGTAAAATTTCCCAAATGGTGCTTCTTTACATGCCTCGAAAATGGTGCCAAAGTCATGGTCATTGGGGTACAATTCCTTAAGTGATTCGAATCCTAAGAAGCGTGAAGATAATGTAGTCACTAACGTGTATCTCCTAGAGAGGGCATCGACAACTATATTATCCTTTCCTTGTTTGTACTTAATAACATAAGGGAATTGTTCTATGAACTCTACCCATTTGGCATGTCTTTTGTTCAACTTTCCCTGCCCTTTAAGATACTTAAGGCTTTCGTGGTCAGTGTGGATCACAAACTCTTTAGGTTGAAGATAGTGTTGCCAAGTTTGTAGGGATCTCACAAGGACATAAAGTTCCTTATCATAGGTAGAGTAATTCAATGCTGTTCCTTTCAACGTTTCACTAAAGTAGGCTATGGGTTTCTTACTTTGGGTCAAAACTGCGCCTATACCCACTCCACTTGCATCACACTCGATCTCAAAGGTCTCGTCAAAATTTGGTAACCTAAGTATGGGTGCAGTGGTCAGCCTACGCTTGAGCTCATCAAATTCCTGTTGTTGTGGCTCTTCCCACCTAAAAGGCACACCTTTTTTTACAATTTCGTTTAGGGGTGCAGCTATGGAAGAAAAATCTTTGACAAAGCGTCTATAAAAGCTTGCTAGTCCATGAAAACTACAAACTTCCCCTGCATTCTTAGGCATAGGCCACTCCACAATTGACCTAACCTTTTCCTCATCCATTTCTACTCCCTCAGCCGAAATGACAAAGCCTAGAAAAACTACGCGTTCTAAACAAAAGGAGCACTTCTTAAAGTTGGCGTAAAGTTGTTCTTGCTTAAGCTTTTCAAAAACGGCTCGAATATGGTCAAGATGATCTTCTATGGTTTTGGAATAGATTAGGATATCATCGAAATAAACAACAACAAATCGGCCTATGAACGCTCGTAAGACTTCATTCATTAGCCTCATAAAGGTGCTAGGGGCGTTGGTGAGCCCGAAGGGCATCACTAACCACTCATAGAGCCCAAACTTGGTTTTGAATGCAGTCTTCCATTCGTCCCCTTCTCTAATGCGTACCTGGAAGTACCCTTGCTTAAGGTCGATTTTAGTGAAGAATTTAGATCCGTGCAACATGTCCAACATATTGATGAGGATAAAGGGTCCGACGAGGATCAAGGGCCCCATCATAAGGTCAAAGGTCCTATGACAAGAAGGAGGGCAAGGGAACTTTGTCATCAAGTTGCCACCTTCTTGTACAAGCATGTTCAAGATGAACCTAAGACTCCTTGGGTTCATTTCATTGAACCTTCAACTTGAGCATGTATCACATGCACGTCTACACTCTTTGTTTCTTTGAATTTTATCTTGTGTCTTGTGATCTTTGTTTTATGTCTTTTCTTTGTAGGTAAATTAGGTACATGAAATGTTTGAATAGAATGTTTCAAGAGAATGTTTCAAGAGAATGTTAAGAGAATGTTGAAGAGAATGTTTCAAGAGAATGTTTCAAGAGAATATTCGAAGAGAATGTTTGTCTATGCTAAGACAAATTCAAACGTGCCCAAGATAGAATATCTTGATCAAGTTGAAATCATCTCCATTATCCATAAGAGGGGGGGCGGCCACTTTAAAGTGAAGGATGACATCTTACTTGAATTTGAACTTGAAGATAAACTTGAATTCAAATTCAACCATAATTTGAATTCAAGTTTCAACCAATTTGAGGCTTACATTTCAAAAAGGATTCAGCTATCATCTCAAGGTCACACGCCATTTTTGAAGGATAAGGAATATAGGGTCACACGCCATTTTTGAAGAACAAGGAAGATAAGATCACAATGCAAAATTGAATTCAAGTTTGAAGTCAAATTCAAACTCCACTTAAATTCAAACTTCAGCCATCTTGTGAACTCAAATCCAAGCACATACTAATCCTTAACAACTCCTCCAAGACGCCATAAACATGACCAGATTCATTGAAGATAACATCTTGCAAGCATTTCAAGTTTTAGCTAGAATTATCTTAGTTTTAATTTTCAAGCAAAGTTCAAATTTAAACATTTGTTAGATAGCTTTATTTTGAATTATCTCTAGCCATTTCAAGCTAAAGGGGGACGTTTCTTAGGCCTATAAATAGACCCCTTTGGCTGGTTGTAATATCACCTTTTTGATGAATAACAATTCTTGATATGTTCTTCACTTTGAGTGATACTTTGTTTTCTTGGTTTTGCATTAAAAACCTAAGTTAAGATCCTTCAAAGTTGAGCGTTTTGAAGGTATTGTCATTGCTAAAAGGTGCTGTCCAGGAGGGCCGTTTTGGTTTGCCTGATCAACGACCATCTTGAAGTGTTGGTCTTGCTCATTCGTTTAATCCACACGTTTTTAATCACTAAGGAAGCAAGGGGAAGTCTTCTTCCTTGTGCCTAACCTTTTGTGAAGGACGTTTGGACGGTGGAATCGTTGGAGCCCACGAGTTGCACGCATCAAATTGGTATCAGAGCCAGGTTACTCTATTCCACCATCTATCATTTCCTTTCGTTGAGTCTAGTCATTTCAATTTCAGTTGAGTCCTTCTTCTACTCCTCACTCTACACGTCTTGCATTTCATACAAAAAAAACAAACGTCCAAATTCATCTACTTTGAGTCCTTGCACGTTGCTGCATTTTTGTTTCTCATAATTCAAATGTCATTTCCTTTATTTCCTTTTCGCATCACAATCTGATCTTGAGTCGTTCAAACTTGAACAAATTAGGGTTCGTTACATTTTTAGGTTACATTCAGCCTTCTTTTAAATACTCCAACCATCAGCCTAAAAAGCTACCTCGGTTTCAAATCATCTTGTTGCTACCGAAGCTTTTAGTTGGTGATGATTGTATGCATCTTATGATTCGCATTGTGATTGATTTCATGCTTTAAGACAAGTAGTCATACGTGTGTTTGCTTTCCCGAACCATCTCCAACAAACAAAACCCTCATTCTACCCCACACCCCACGGCCCAACAAACCACACCCCAACCCAACCCTAAAACTCACCAACCTGATCCCAAACAACTCTATTTACACCCCA
>AP025066.1:7413656-7473419 GCA_036186865.1 Eustoma russellianum | reverse complement strand
ACCTGATCCCAAACAACTCTATTTACACCCCAAGCAAAAAAAACCCCTGAATCAAAAAAAAACCCTATTCTGTCCAAAAAAGGCAAGTGCTAAGTGCAAAACGCGTGAAATTCCAATTCTGCCCTTAGTAAAAAAAAGAATCTGAACCTTGCTCCATTGAAATAGCAAGGAAGAAAAAGAAAAACAAAAGAACAAGAGAAAAGAAAAAAGGGCAAAACGCTTGTGCATTGCGTAGAAAATTTTTGGTACGACTTGCAAACCTTGGATACCATATTACCCCACATTGCCGCCCACTATACCCAATTCTCCAACTCTTGATCTTCTTGAACCAATCACACACTTGGTTGCTCGATTGTTGCATGACTTGAACCATTTTGTGGATAGTAAGTGCATAGAATCAAAATTAACTAAAGATTGCCCACGGCAACCCTTAGTTCATCTTTGGTTCAGCCTTATACATCAACTTTGGTTGCTTAATTTTCTTTGAATCTTAGTAGAAAGTTCAAGTTTGAGTTCATTTCAATTGATTCTACTTTGATACTAATTGGTGCAACTTGAAAGCAAAAAAGGAAGAAACAAGCGGAGAACATTGTGGTTTGAAGAAGCCTTGGCAATACACTTCCTTATTGATCACTTTGAGACTTCTTAGCTTCAGGTTATCCAAGAACCAAAGTGGTAAGAGAGTGGAAAGAATCGAAATCGGAGTGTCCATAGCTTATTTTTTACTAATCCCTTAACGTTTGTTTGTCTTTGTGTTAGTTTGCTTCTTTCTTTTTCCCTTTGTTTTCGTTCAATTCCTTAGGCACAATGGCCAGCAGCAATTCCGCATCTAGCAAGTCTAAAGAAGCCGAAACTGTTGACAATACTCAACGACAAATGCTGGAGATGCTTAAGAAACTCATGCATGACAATGAGATAATCAAGCATCGCTTGGAAGACGTGGGCGAAGCTACAAAACAAGTGATGGCCAAGGAACAAGCAGGGCCGTACCACCACCACAACCAAGGCGCCATCCTCCAGAAGAAGTTGAGGACGATAACATTCGACCCCCACACACCAAAGCGAGACGGTTTGCTCCTCCTACACAAGCAAGAAGGTACGCTCCACGAAGGTACAATGATGATTACATTCCCTTTGAGCATGATGATTATGACTTTGATGACCACCATCCCCGTGGTTACCAAAGACGTCAAAATCCCCTTTTCCCGCAAGATGACGATTTTCTCAAAACCAAAATAAGTATTCCCACGTTTTATGGTAAAAGTAATGCGGAGGAATATTTAGAATGGGAAACGAAAGTGGATTTGATCTTTTCTTGTACCAATTATAGTGAATTGCAAAAAGTGAGGTATGCTTCCATTGAATTTTCTGGTTATGCACTTAATTGGTGGACGAATTTATGTCGAAATAGAACTAAGACGAGACAACCCCCAATCGCCACTTGGGAAGAAATGAAGTTTGAAATGCGACAACGTTTTATTCCAAACAATTATGAGAGTTCTATTTTCACGAGTTTGCATAACTTACGTCAAGGTTCCAAAAGTGTAGACGAGTATTATAAAGAGTTAGAAATTTTGTTGGAGAGGTCTAACTTGCAGGAACCTGAAGAAGCCACCAAGGCTCGATTCTTACATGGTTTAAACAGGGAGATCGCGCAAAGGGTTGACCTTCAACCTTACCTCGACCTCACAACCATGGTCCATATGGCTGAAAAGATTGAAGCACAATTAAAGGTACGTAACTCCTTCAATTTCAATTCTAATTATCGTACTAATCAATCTTCATCAAGATTTCACAGCAAGCCTTCAGGAACAGGAAGTTCACGGCCTACAGGAGGCCAAACGCGTGACCAAGGAGCGTCGCAAAGGATGGACAATCGTGTGCAATCCACACAAAGGAGAGATGAACGCACCCAACAAAAGGCTCCTACCAGCAATTCTTCGGATCCCTCAAACAGGTTTAGAGACATTAAATGTTATAAATGTCAAGGACGTGGTCACATAGGAAAAGAATGTCCTAATGCAAAAAGAATCATGTTAATTGAAGAGACAAACGAATATGTGTCCGAGTCTGAGCATGAAAACGAGTCTGAGCATGATAATGAAATTGAATCTGAAGAGGATCTAGGCGCATTAGATGATTTTGACACTAAGGAGTTTCTTGTTGTGCGTAGAGCTTTAAATGCATATCCGAAATTAGATGATCACGAACAACATAGAGAAAACATTTTCCATATTCATTGCATGATAAATGGTAAAGTGTGCACCATGATCATTGATTCTGGTTCTTGTGCGAATGTGGCTAGCATCGAATTAGTAAGAAAACTGAATTTGCCTATGACTAATCATCCGCATCCTTACAAACTTGCATGGCTAAATGACTGCGGTGAAGTTAGCGTAAGTAAACAAGTTTTGATTTCTCTTAGCACTGGTAGTTACAAAGATGATGTTTTATGTGATGTCGCACCAATGCATGCTAGTCATATCTTACTTGGTAGGCCATGGCAATTTGATCGACATGTGACATATGATGGTTATTTGAATCGTTATTCTTTCAAATTGAATGGCAAACTGTACAAACTGCATGCACTTCCACCACACAAAGTCCACGAGGATCACCAACGCATGTCCAAGTCTAGAGCCGATCCTAAGGAAAAAGAAGCCGAGAGAAAATTCGTGGAGTGTATGAAAAGTGAGAACAAAAAACACGAGAGCAAGGGAAAAGAGGTAGTGCCCCTAAGTGTCAACGAGTCCAAAAAGAAGTGTGGGTATTTCGCAAAGAAAAGAGAGGTTACACATGCACTTTATAACAACCAAACTGTCCTCATCATCATCCCAAAGTCGTGTCAACTTGCCCTTGAAGAACTCCCACCAAACTTACCTACCTCAGTTGCGTCCCTTATCCAAGAATATGAAGTTCTATTTCCCTCCGAACCACCATCCGGATTACCACCCATTAGAGGAATAGAACACCAAATCGACTTTGTCCCAGGAGCCGTGCTACCCAATCGCCCAGCCTATCGAGCAAACCCCGAAGAAACCAAAGAAATCCAAAGGCAAGTAGATGAGCTCCTAGCTAGTGGACAAGTTCGAGAGAGTCTAAGCCCATCTGCCGTCCCAGTCATTTTAGTACCCAAAAAGGATGGAACGTGGAGAATGTGTACCGATTGCCGAGCCATAAACAAGATTACCATCAAGTATAGGTACCCCATACCTAGGCTAGACGATATGTTAGACATGTTGCACGGATCCAAATTCTTCACCAAAATCGACCTTAAGCAAAGGTACTTCCAGGTACGCATTAGAGAAGGGGACGAATGGAAGACTGCATTCAAAACCAAGTTTGGACTCTACGAGTGGTTAGTGATGCCCTTCGGGCTCACCAACGCCCCTAGTACCTTTATGAGGCTAATGAATGAAGTCTTACGTGCGTTCATAGGACGCTTTGTCGTTGTCTATTTCGATGATATCCTAATCTATTCCCACACCATAGAAGATCATCTTGACCACATTAGAGCCGTTTTTGAAAAACTTAAGCAAGAACAACTTTACGCCAACTTTAAGAAGTGCTCCTTTTGTTTAGAACGCGTAGTTTTTCTAGGCTTTGTCATTTTGGCTGAGGGAGTAGAGATGGATGAGTTAAAGGTTAGGTCAATTGTGGAGTGGCCTATACCTAAAAATGTAGGGGAAGTTCGCAGTTTTCATGGACTAGCAAGCTTTTATAGACGCTTTGTCAAAGATTTTTCTTCCATAGCTGCACCCCTAAACGAAATTGTAAAAAAGATGTGCCTTTTAGGTGGGAAGAGCCACAACAACAGGCATTTGACGAACTCAAGCGTAGGCTGACCACTGCACCCATATTTAGGCTACCAAATTTTGACGAGACTTTTGAGATCGAGTGTGATGCAAGTGGAGTGGGTATAGGCACAGTTTTGACCCAAAGTAAGAAACCCATAGCCTACTTTAGCGAAAAGTTGAAAGGAGCCGCACTGAATTACTCTACCTATGATAAGGAACTTTATGTCCTTGTGCGATCCCTACAAACTTGGCAACACTACCTTCAACCTAAAGAGTTTGTGATCCACACTGACCACGAAAGCCTTAAGTATCTTAAAGGGCAGGGAAAGTTGAACAAAAGACATGCCAAATGGGTAGAGTTCATAGAACATGATGCGTGTAACTCGTGGGCTCCAACAATTCCACCTTCCAAACGTCCTTCACAAAGGGTTAGGCACAAAGAAGTAAACTTCCCCTTGCTTCCTTAGTGATCAAACGTGTGGACAACGAGCAAGACCAACACTATAAGATGGTCGTTGATCAGGCAAACCAAGATGGCCCTCCTGGACGGCACCTTTTAGCAATGGCAATACCTTCAAATCGCTCAACTTTGAAGGATCTTAACTTAGGTTTTTAATGCAAAACCAAGAAAACAAAGTATCACTCAAAGTGAAGAAAATATCAAGAATTGTTATTCATCGAAAGGTGAGTTTACAACCAGCCAAAGGGGTCTATTTATAGGCCTAGTAGACGCCCCCTTTAGCTTGAAAATGGCTAGAGATAATTCAAATGAAGCTATCTAACAAATGTTTAAATTTGAACTTTGCTTGAAAATTTAAACTAAGATAATTCTAGCTAAAACTTGAAATGCTTGAAAGATGTTATCTTCAATGAATCTAGTCATGTTTGGTGATGAAATTGGCGTTGGAGATGCTGAAATTGGCGTTGGAGATGTGGTTGACTTTGCATTCAAAGGCTAGTTGAAGATTGGATTCAATTTGACTTCAAACTTGAATTCAATCTTTGAATCATAATCCCATCCTTTTTGATCTTCAAGTGGCGTGTGGATGCTTATCTAGGCGTGTGAGATGTCTTCGATTGGTTGAGATGTTGAATTCAAATGCTGGTTGGAGATTGAGTTTAACTTGAACTTGAATTTTAAACTTGGATTCAAATTTGAATTGCCATCTCATCTTTGCTTCAAACATTGGCGTGTGATGACTTCATGTTGGCATGTGACTTCTTTGGAGTGGATGTAGATTAGGCTGAAATCCTTTTGAACTTTAAGTCTCCAATTGATTGAGATTGAATTCAAATTAAGATTGAATTTTAAATTCAATCCTAGCTTTGAATTTAAACTCAATTGATCATTATCCATTTGCTTTAGATATGGCCGCCCCTTTCTTGTGGATAATGGAGATGATTTTGATTTCAACTTGATCAAGAAACTCTATCTTGGACACTTTTGAATTTGTCTTAGCATAGACAAACATTCTCTTGAAACATTCTCTTCAACATTCTCTTCAAACATTCTTTTGAAACATTCTCTTCAAACATTCTCTTGAACATTCTCTTCAAACATTCTCTTGTACCTAATTTACCTACAAAGCAAATACATAAAACTAAGATCACACGACACAAAATAAAATCTAAAAACAAGAATGTAGGCGTGCATGCTGAGACAAGCTCAAGTTGAAGGTTCAATGAAATGAACCCAAGGAGTTTTAGGTTCATCTTGAACATGTTTGTACAAGAAGGTGGCAACTTGATGACAAAGTTCCCTTGCCCTCCTTCTTGTTATAGGACCTTTGACCTCTTGATGGGGCCCTTGATCCTCATCAGAACAATTTCCTTACGTCATTAAGTACAAACGAGGAAAGGATAATATAGTTGCCGATGCCCTCTCTAGGAGATACATGTTAGTGACTACATTAACTTCACGCTTCTTAGGATTCGAATCACTTAAGGACTTGTACCCCAATGACCATGACTTTGGCACAATTTTCGAGGCATGTAAAGGAGCACCATTTGGGAAATTTTACATACATGAGGGTTATCTTTTCAAAGAACAAAAATTGTGCGTTCCCCAATCATCCCTACGAGAAGCATTGACTAGAGAAGCCCATGGGAGAGGTTTAATGGGTCATTTCGGAGTGTTCAAAACCCTTGAGACTCTTAAGGAACATTTCTATTGGCCCCACATGCGAGCAGACGTCGAGAGGTTGTGTGGTAGTTGCATCACTTGCAAACAAGCCAAATCCAAGTCCCAACCACATGGCCTTTACACGCCTTTACCCGTCCCTGATGCCCCTTGGATTGACATTTCCATGGACTTTGTTCTAGGACTTCCTAGGTCTCGGGGAGGACGCGATAGCATTTATGTTGTGGTTGATCGATTTTCAAAAATGGCACATTTCATTGCATGTAGGAAAGTTGATGATGCCACACATGTTGCTGATTTATTCTTCAAAGAAATTGTTAGATTGCATGGCATGCCACGTACAATTGTAAGTGATAGAGATACGAAATTTTTGAGTCATTTTTGGCGTGTTTTGTGGGCTAAACTTGGTACACAATTGTTGTTTTCCACCACCGCACACCCACAAACTGATGGACAAACTGAAGTCGTTAATCGTACTCTTTCTCAACTTTTGCGTGCCATCTTGCAAAAACACATTAAACATTGGGAAGATTGTTTGCCATATATCGAATTTGTATATAATAGGAGTGTCCATCACGGTACTTTGCATAGTCCATTTGAAATTGTGTATGGCTTTAATCCCTTGGCTCCCATCGATTTGATCCCTATTCCCGTGCATGAACGTTCTAGTCTTGATGGTAAACAAAAAGCAGACACCATAAAGAAACTGCATGAACAAGTTAAAATACAGCTAGAAAAGAAAAACAAAGCTTATGAAAGACGAGCTAACAAACATCGGAAAAGAGTTGTGTTTAAACCTGGAGATTTAGTGTGGTTACATTTGCGGAAGGAAAGATTTCCCAATGAAAGAAAGTCAAAATTGTTGCCTCGAGGAGATAGACCCTTTAAAGTATTGAAACGCATAGGTGACAACGCATACATCCTTGATCTTCCCGACAGGTATGGTTCAATTTCACCTACTTTCAATGTTGCTGACCTCACCCCTTTCAACGATGACCTTTTTGATTCGAGGACGAATCCTTTTGAGGAGGGGGGGATTGATGAGGATCAAGGGCCCCATCAAGAGGTCAAAGGTCCTATGACAAGAAGGAGGGCAAGGGAACTTTGTCATCAAGTTGCCACCTTCTTGTACAAGCATGTTCAAGATGAACCTAAGACTCCTTGGGTTCATTTCATTGAACCTTCAACTTGAGCATGTATCACATGCACGTCTACACTCTTTGTTTCTTTGAATTTTATCTTGTGTCTTGTGATCTTTGTTTTATGTCTTTTCTTTGTAGGTAAATTAGGTACATGAAATGTTTGAAGAGAATGTTTCAAGAGAATGTTTGAAGAGAATGTTTCAAGAGAATGTTTGAAGAGAATGTTGAAGAGAATGTTTCAAGAGAATGTTTCAAGAGAATATTCGAAGAGAATGTTTGTCTATGCTAAGACAAATTCAGACGTGTCCAAGATAGAATCTCTTGATCAAGTTGAAATCATCTCCATTATCCATAAGAGGGGGCGGCCACTTTAAAGTGAAGGATGACATCTTACTTGAATTTGAACTTGAAGATAAACTTGAATTCAAATTCAACCATAATTTGAATTCAAGTTTCAACCAATTTGAGGCTTACATTTCAAAAAGGATTCAGCTATCATCTCAAGGTTACACGCCATTTTTGAAGGATAAGGAAGATAGGGTCACACGCCATTTTTGAAGAATAAGGAAGATAAGATCACAATGCAAAATTGAATTCAAGTTTGAAGTCAAATTCAAACTCCACTTAAATTCAAACTTCAGCCATCTTGTGAACTCAAATCCAAACGCATACTAATCCTCAACAACTCCTCCAAGACGCCATAAACATGACCAGATTCATTGAAGATAACATCTTGCAAGCATTTCAAGTTTTAGCTAGAATTATCTTAGTTTTAATTTTCAAGCAAAGTTCAAATTTAAACATTTGTTAGATAGCTTTATTTTGAATTATCTCTAGCCATTTCAAGCTAAAGGGGGACGTTTCTTAGGCCTATAAATAGACCCCTTTGGCTGGTTGTAATCTCACCTTTTTGATGAATAACAATTCTTGATATTTTCTTCACTTTGAGTGATACTTTGTTTTCTTGGTTTTGCATTAAAAACCTAAGTTAAGATCCTTCAAAGTTGAGCATTTTGAAGGTATTGCCATTGCTAAAAGGTGCCGTCCAGGAGGGCCGTTTTGGTTTGCCTGATCAACGACCATCTTGAAGTGTTGGTCTTGCTCATTCGTTTAATCCACACGTTTTTAATCACTAAGGAAGCAAGGGGAAGTCTTCTTCCTTGTGCCTAACCCTTTGTGAAGGACGTTTGGACGGTGGAATCGTTGGAGCCCACAAGTTGCACGCATCACATATCGTCTAGCCTAGGTATGGGGTACCTATACTTGACGGTGATTTTGTTTATGGCTCGGCAATCGGTACACATTCTCCACGTTCCATCCTTTTTGGGGTACTAAAATGACTGGGACAACAGATGGGCTTAGGCTCTCTCGGACTTGTCCAGTCGCTAGGAGTTCCTCTACTTGCCTTTGGATTTTTTGGTTTCATCGGGGTTGGCTCGATAGGCTGGGCGATTGGGTAACACGGCTCTTGGGACAAAGTCGATTTGGTGTTCTATTCCTCTAATGGGTGGTAATCCGGATGGGGGTTCGGAGGGAAATAGAACTTCATATTTCTTGGATAAGGGACGCAACTGAGGTAGGTAAGTTTGGTGGGAGTTCTTCTAGTGTAAGGTGACACGACTTTGGGATGATGATGAGGACAGTTTGGTTGTTATAAAAGGTGCGTGTGACCTCTCTTTTCTTTGCGACATACCCACACTTCTTTTTGGACTCGTTGACACTTAGGGGCACTACCTCTTTTCCCTTGCTCTCGTGTTTTTTGTTCTCACTTTCATACACTCCACGAATTTTCTCTCGGCTTCTTTTTCCTTAGGATCGGCTCTAGACTTGGACATGCGTTGGTGATCCTCGTGGACTTTGTGTGGTGGAAGTGCATGCAGTTTGTACAATTTGCCATTTAATTTGAAAGAATAACGATTCAAATAACCATCATATGTCACATGTCGATCAAATTGCCATGGCCTACCAAGTAAGATATGACTAGCATGCATTGGTGCGACATCACATAAAACATCATCTTTGTAACTACCAATGCTAAGAGAAATCAAAACTTGTTTACTTACGCTAACTTCACCGCAGTCATTTAGCCACGCAAATTTGTAAGGATGCGGATGATTAGTCAAAGGCAAATTCAGTTTTCTTACTAATTCGATGCTAGCCACATTCGCACAAGAACCGGAATCAATTATCATGGTGCACACTTTACCATTTATCATGCAATGAATATGGAAAATGTTTTCTCTATGTTGTTCGTGATCATCTAATTTCGGATATGCATTCAAAGCTCTACGCACAATAAGAAACTCCTTAGTGTCAAAATCATCTAATGCGCCTAGATCCTCTTCAGGTTCAATTTCATTATCATGCTCAGACTCGTTTTCATGCTCGGACTCGGACACATTCGTTGGTCTCTTCAATTAACATGATTCGTTTTGCATTAGGACACTCTTTTCCTATGTGACCACGTCCTTGACATTTATAGCATTTAATGTCTCGAAACCTGTTTGAGGGATCAGAAGAATTTCCGGTAGGAGCCTTTTGTTGGGTGCGTTCATCTCTCCTTTGTGTGGATTGCACATGATTGTCCATTCTTTGTGACACACCTTGGTCACGTTCTTGGCCTCCTGTAGGCCGTGAACTTCCCGTTCCTGAAGGCTTGCTGTAAAATCTTGATGAAGATTGATTACGATAATTGGAATTGAAATTGGAGGAATTACGTACCTTTATTGTCTTTCAATCTTTTCATCCATATGGACCATGGTTGTGAGGTCGAGATAAGGTTGAAGGTCAACCCTTTGCGCAATCTCCCTGTTTAAACCATGTAAGAATCGAGCCTTGGTGGCTTCTTCAGGTTCCTGCAAGTTAGACCTTTCCAACAAAATTTCCAACTCTTTATAATACTCGTCTACACTTTTGGAACCTTGTCGTAAATTATGCAAACTCATGAAAATAGAGCTCTCATAATTGTTTGGAATAAAACGTTGTCGCATTTCAAACTTCATTTCTTCCCAAGTGGCAATTGGGGGTTGTCTCGTCTTAGTTCTATTTCGACACAAATTCGTCCACCAATTAAGTGCATAACCAGAGAACTCAATAGAAGCGTACCTCACTTTTTACAATTCACTGTAATTGGTACAAGAAAAGATCAAATCCACTTTCGTTTCCCATTCTAAATATTCCTCCGCATTACTTTTACCATAAAACGTGGGAATATTTATTTTGGTTTTGAGAAAATCGTCATCTTGCGGGAAAAGGGGATTTTGGCGTCTTTGGTAACCACGGGGAGGGTGGTCATCAAAGTCATAATCATCATGCTCAAAGGGAATGTAATCATCATTGTACCTTCGTGGGACGTACCTTCTTGGTTGTGTAGGAGGAACAAACCGTCTTGCTTCGGTGAGTGGTGGTCTAAGGTTGTCATCCTCAACTTCTTCTGGGGGATGGCGCCTAGGTTGTGGTAGGAGAACGGCCCTGCTTGTACCTTGGCCATCACTCGTCTTGTAGCTTCGCTCCACGTCTTCCAAGCGATGCTTAATTACCTCATTGTCATGCATGAGTTTCTTAAGCATCTCCAGTATTTGTTGTTGCGTGTTGTCAAAAGTTTTGGCCTCTTTTGACTTGCTAGATGCAGAATGATTGCTGCTCTCCATTGTACCTAAGGAATTGAACGAAGACAAAAAGGAAAAAGAAAGAAGCAAACTCACACAAAGACAAACAAACGTTAAGGGATTAGTAAAAAAAAGTAAGCTATGAACACTCCGCTTTCAATTCTTTCCACTCTCTTACCACTTTGGTTCTTGGATAACCTGAAGTTAAGAAGGCTCAAAGAGATCAATAAGGAAGTGTATTGCCAAGGCTTCTTCAAATCACAATGTTCTCCACTTGTTTCTCCCTCTTTGCGTTCAAGTTGCACAGTTAGTATCAAAGTAGAATCAATTGAAATGAACACTGATGAGCCAAACGAAGGCTAGAAAACGTTGCCAAGGACTTTGTCTCCTATTCCAAACTGATTTGAACAATAGCTATGGCAAAGAACATCACAAAGATACCCCTTGAACTGTAACTGTTTTTCTTGGCTCAATTTATGCCAACACCTCTTCCTCTTTGGCACTCCAACACATCTAAAACCTCAATGAGACCCTAAGATGATGTAATCCAAAAGATGAAGCAAATACTACCAAGTTCTAGGCTAGGAACTTGAAAGAAAACCGTAAGTGGTCTTAAACTTCAACTTGAAATGTTGATAACTCCTCAAGGGAAATTCTGGTTGGAATGTGTATGATAATGGTTGTATTGTTTTTTTTTTGAGTTGTTTTATACATTCAGCTTCCTATGCTATTTATAACAAATGAAAATGATAAAGAGTACAAGTTTATATGCACAAAGTACAAGACTAAAAATAAGGTGCTTGCTTTGAAAATTTGTTGGAGCAACTTTCGGTTGCAAGAATTGCTGGTTGCTTCCCTTTTCTTCTTTGCTTAACTTCAGCCATAATTTTGATTGGTTTATACATTGAGCAGCTTGCTTTGATCTTGGCTTTGATTGGTTGAAAGTGTGGCTTTGAATTTTCAAAAGATTGAAGCTTAATCCAAAGTTTCCTCCTTGCAAGTTTCAGCCAAAGTTTTGATTGGATAATGTAATGTGCAGCTTGGTTTGAACTTAGCTTTGATTAGTTCCAAGTTTGGTGTTGAATATTCAAACAAATTATGCCATGAACCAGCCGATTCCTTCCTTGAATTTGATTGGATCAAATGTTGAGCAGCTTGCATTCTTGTTCTAGCTTGATTGTGATTGGTTTGGACATTTGCAAGACTCCTTCCTATTGGCTAATGATGTGAGCAGCTTGTTTCTTCTTTGTTTCAACCATTTTAACGTGAGGAACAATTTTGATTTTGACATAGATGCTTGTCACCTTTTTGCTTGTAAGCTACTTGGTTATCACCTACTTGCTTGAACAAAAATTCAGGTTTTAGTTGCATCTTCAAGCTTTGTTTGAACAATGACATCATCCGATCAGATGGAACATGGATTGATAGGTGTTCATGCTTCTTCAATTCAAAGCTCTCTTTGACCTATCTTCAAAGACACCAAGCAACAAACACAAGATACACAACATATATGACATGTCCTAAGGGTTAGTTAAGACTATAAGACATAAGAAGTAACACTAGTGTGTGCGGAGCTAACAGTGATATGCCATGTCTTACAGAACTAACATGTGACAATAAATGATACATGAAAATATGTTGCGTTGACCCCATCGTGGGCTCATCATTCCCTCCCTCTTGAAAATGATTCGTCCTCGAATCTCAACATGGATAGAATAAGGGATAGGGGTTTAGGATGTACACATATGCTCAACTACACCATAACCAAATAGGAACATGATAATACAAATGGTGAAGGTGAAATACCTTGGGGCATCCTTATCTTTGAAGAAAGAATAAGGTGTGTACACGCTTTCTAAAATGTTTAGGATGTATTAACAATATGATAACAAAAATTTTAGAACACATACATCCTAACAGATAAAACAACATCCAAATAGCATATTGCAACATGTTAACACTAAATGTACAAATCTTACAGACATGTGCAATATTTAGACAAGATGTATCAATTGAGATGACAACAGGCAGACATTCAACAAGATGAGATGAAATAGATATTTCAGAAATAGAATCTTCGTCTATACTAAATATGTCATTCAATTCATTAACTAGTTCATCCAAGGATTTATGTTCATTTGTAGCTGAATCTATTTCAATAATGACATCATGATCAAGCTCTACATCAAGTAGACAATCTAGTTCAGCTAACATCAAATCATAAGAATCTAGTTTATCAATGTCATTCTCAACAGAATTACTTACATCAATGTCATCAATGAAATGTACAGGATGTAATTTAGATTGTAACCCAGAAACAAGCATCTCAGCAGAATGCAGATCATGCACAGGGATTTCATTTATATGCATGTCACAATGTAAATCATTTTCAGACAAAGTGTTATCATAATTAACATCATCTATAAGCAAACGACTAACACTTTGGAAATCACCAACAGATTCAAGTGAAGTGTCTTCTTCAGACAGTACACAAGGTTGAACATGCAATTCAGATAAATGAGTTCCAGTTTCAGGCATGTTGGGGCTAATTTCATACAAACCATCATTCACAGAAATGTCAGATTGCAAGTCTTTGTTCTTTTCAGATTCTATCAATACTTGCACCATGTCTCTAAGTTGAATCAATGCATTTTCAATATTATCAATAGGCTGACTCAAATTGCTTAACTTAACTGGATTTGGTTTGTCATTTTCAGAATCACAAGAGTTCAGTTCATACCCATAGTTTTGATTAACTTGCCATGGGATTAGGTTTGATTGAACAATCTTTGCCTTTTTATACATGTCATAAAGTGATGAGAATTTTTTAGACAACATGCAATCAGCGATCTCTTTATCTAATCCAGCAAAGAACCTAATCATGCTTAATTCTTCATGTTCTTCAACATAAGCATAGTACAAATCATCAAGCATTTCATTGTAATATGCACTAACGTCTTTATTGCACTGAGAAAGAGTTTGATATCTAGGAGTTTTACATTCCCAATATCCAACCCATAAACCATTCATGCGACCAAAGGAGTTTATACGTTTTTCCAGTTCATCATAGTCTCTCCTATGGCATTCAACTCCCCAAATGGTTTTTAGAATCATGTTTAATCAAAACAATCTCAAAAGCCAATTAAAATATTGACAAGATGCAAATGCTCTACTTTATGTTGACAATTCTTTAAAACAACAACTTGGACTATTTCTCCTAAGGATTCAAGTAAATCACAGAAGTCAAATTGTTGTTCGGGCTGAAAGAAATCTACGGGGTTGTTTTAAGACAATCCCTCAATTTACTTTACAGCATATGCAGTTATCAATTGTAGTAAAGTGAAAGTAAAGACACACAAACAAAGTGCTAGCAAGGGTTTGCTTTAGAAACTTTCAATATCTCAAAACTACAACACTTTGGGTTTGGTTTGGGCACTTTCTTTCTTTTGAGCTTTGCACAGGGATTTTCCCTTTATGTAATGTTTAATTTTGGGCTTTTCCTCACTTGGCTTTCTTGTGCAATTCTCTCTTGTCTTGCCTCTTACTTGTTGACAAATATTGGCTTTTCTCTCGTGTATTTCTCAATCAAGCTTAATTTTCTTTCTTTGGATGGTTTGCTTGATTGTTGTGAGACTACTCCTCACGGCCTACATGAGACATTGCCCACGGCCTTTAATTACACAAGGTTTGTTGTATTTGGAATTTGAAAGTTCCTCGTACACAACACGGCTAAACACTATGTAGTGGGAATTCAATTCACAATTACAACAAGTTCAAATCGTATATAGTGCAATGTAAGTTCAGAAATTGATCTAAAACAACAATTGGATAGCTCTTTAACAATGTGGGGCTTAAACAATTCCTAACTTTCAGAATATATCTAAGTCCAATCAAGTTGTTTGAAACAATTGAAATCAACAAAAAGATAAAGCTATTAGCATTCACCAAGATTTCAAATGAGCCTTTAAAAAGTTGTTTTAATCCACACGGTTTTGGGCACTTATCTTTTTTTCTTTTTCTGTTTTAGATGTAAATGATCTAACTAGTCTTAAGATAGCTAAATGCAACTTAGTTGTTCTAAATGCAATCTATAAGGCTGATTACTATATTAACTAATGGAAAATCAGTTTTGATGCAACTAAGCTAACTTGTTTTGTTTGGTTTTTTTTAAGTGATCTATCCTACTTTGTTTTTGTTTGGTTTTTGTTTGAATGATGCAATTAGATTCTAAACTAAATGATACTCGATGCAAGGGTTGATGTTCAAACGTATGTCTCTTGAACTAGGCAGCACACTTACTAGCTAAAACTACTTTGTTTTGTTCTTTGGTTTTCGGTTTTATTGTGCTTAAACTAATCAACCAACTAAAACACTTAAACTATGTTGTAAACTAGTTTAACTAAGCTAAATAAGGCAGCATATAAAACGTCTAAACAGTTTGCACACAAGTACTAAAAAACAGAATTTTAACTACTACAACTTGATGAAAAACTAAACTATCAACTAGTCTATTTTTGTGTTCAAAGTTTTCTATTTTAAGGAGTCAATTAAACTACCATTTAAAACTTCTAGATTAGGGTCTAATGAAGATTAACTAAGCTAGATTGAACAAGTACAAGCTGGTTACACACGGTTTTAAACTTGAGCTACACAATCAGATTCTAACACACTTAAATCTAGTCTAAGTTATTTTTGTGGTGTTTCGGTTTTTGCTACTAAAAACTAAGTTACCAAACTATTATAAACTATCTAATAAATACTTCAAAACATAAACTAACTACCTAAACTAACAGGCTCTAAACGGACATAAAAAAACAGTTCACTACACGATTTGGGCAGCATCATTCATATGCAAGTTTAAACAATGTAAACATGAATAGAAGACTAACCAACGCTCTGATACCAATTGATGAGCCAAACGAAGGCTAGAAAACGTTGCCAAGGACTTTGTCTCCTATTCCAAACTGATTTGAACAATAGCTATGGCAAAGAACATCACAAAGATACCCCTTGAACTGTAACTGTTTTTCTTGGCTCAATTTATGCCAACACCTCTTCCTCTTTGGCACTCCAACACATCTAAAACCTCAATGAGACCCTAAGATGCTGTAATCCAAAAGATGAAGCAAATACTAACAAGTTCTAGGCTAGGAACATGAAAGAAAACCGTAAGTGGTCTTAAACTTCAACTTGAAATGTTGATAACTCCTCAAGGGAAATTCTGGTTGGAATGTGTATGATAATGGTTGTATTGTTTTTTTTGAGTTGTTTTATACATTCAGCTTCCTATGCTATTTATAACAAATGAAAATGATAAAGAGTACAAGTTTATATGTACAAAGTACAAGACTAAAAATAAGGTGCTTGCTTTGAAAATTTGTTGGAGCAACTTTCGGTTGCAAGAATTGCTGGTTGCTTCCCTTTTCTTCTTTGCTTGACTTCAGCCATAATTTTGATTGGTTTATACATTGAGCAGCTTGCTTTGATCTTGGCTTTGATTGGTTGAAAGTGTGGCTTTGAAATTTTCAAAAGATTGAAGCTTAATCCAACGTTTCCTCCTTGCAAGTTTCAGCCAAAGTTTTGATTGGATAATGTAGTGTGCAGCTTGGTTTGAACTTAGCTTTGATTAGTTCCAAGTTTGGTGTTGAATATTCAAACAAATTATGCCATGAACCAGCCGATTCCTTCCTTGAATTTGATTGGATCAAATGTTGAGCAGCTTGCATTCTTGTTCTAGCTTGATTGTGATTGGTTTGGACATTTGCAAGACTCCTTCCTATTGGCTAATGATGTGAGCAGCTTGTTTCTTCTTTGTTTCAACCATTTTAACGTGAGGAGCAATTTTGATTTTGACATAGATGCTTGTCACCTTTTTGCTTGTAAGCTACTTGGTTATCACCTACTTGCTTGAACAAAAATTCAGGTTTTAGTTGCATCTTCAAGCTTTGTTTGAACAATGACATCATCCGATCAGATGGAACATGGATTGATAGGTGTTCATGCTTCTTCAATTCAAAGCTCTCTTTGACCTATCTTCAAAGACACCAAGCAACAAACACAAGATACACAACATATATGACATGTCCTAAGGGTTAGTTAAGACTATAAGACATAAGAAGTAACACTAGTGTGTGCGGAGCTAACAGTGATATGCCATGTCTTACAGAACTAACATGTGACAATAAATGATACATGAAAATATGTTGCGTTGACCCCATCGTGGGCTCATCAAACACAAACTTGCACTTTCTACTAAGATTCAAAGAAAATAAGCAACCAAAGTTGATGTATAAGGCTGAACCAAAGATAAACTAAGGGTTGTCGTGGGCAATCTTTAGTTAATTTTTATTCTATGCACTTACTATCCACAAAATGGTTCAAGTCATGCAACAATCGAGCAACCAAAAGTGTGATTGGTTCAAGAAGATCAGGAGATGGAGAATAAGGTATATAGGGGACGGCAATGGGGTAAAAGGAAATATGGTATCCAAGGTTTGCGAATCGTACCAAAAATGTTCCACGAATGCACAAACGCTTTGCCCTTTTTTCTTTTCTCGTGTTCTTTTGTTTTTCTTTTTCTTCCTTGCTATTTCAATTGAGCAAGGTTCAGATTCTTTTTTTTTGACTAAGGGCATAATTGAAATTTCACGCATTTTGCACTTAGCACTTGCGCTTTTGGACAGAATAGTGCAATGTATTTAAAATGCAATTTGTAGCTTGGACTTGCAACAAAAATAACCTTGGAGAATGAGGGAAATTGGGGTAAGGCCGAATGGGGTTAGGGTTAGGCTTTTTTTTGATTTAGGGGTTTTTGAACGTTTTGGGAATTTACGGGATGGGGTTTTGGGAACGGAACGGGCGTTGTAAATGGACTATTTGGGGTGGTAATTTATGATTGGTGTGGTCAATTTGGATGTCGGTTGGTTTAGGACTGAATTTGAACAAAATTCAAATTCTAGGGTTAGGGTTTATTTGAATGATTTGGGATCTTTAGAATCTGATTGGGTTTGGTAAAATTGGGTTGGGGCTTTTCGTTGGGGGTGTAAGTAGGGTTGTTTGGGATCAGGTTGGTGAGTTTTTAGGGTTGGGTTGGGGTGGGGCTGGTTGGGCCGTGGGTGTGTGGGGTAGAATTAGGGTTTTGTTGTTGAAGACGGTTCGTGAAGGCAAACACACGTATGACTACTTGTCTTAAAGCATGAAATCAATCACAATGCGAATCATAAGATGCATACAATCATCACCAATTAAAAGCTTTGGTAGCAACAAGATGATTTGAAACCGAGGTAGCTTTATAGGCTGATGGTTGGAATATTTAAAAGAAGTCTGAATGTAACCTAAAATGCAACAAACCCTAATTTGTTCAAGTTTGAACGACTCAAAATCAGATTGTGATGCTAAAAGAAAATAAAGGAAATGACTCTTGAATGATGAAAAGCAAAATGCAGCAATATGCAAGGACTCAAAGCAAATGAGTTCGACTTTTTTTTTTAATGCAAGACAAGGCGTGCAGAGTGTGGAGTAGAAGAAAGACACAACTGAACTTAGAATGACTAGACTCAAACGAAAAAAAAATGATAGATGGTGGAATAGAGTAACCTGTGCTCTGATACCAATTTGATGCGTGCAACTCGTGGGCTCCAATGATTCCACCTTCCAAACGTCCTTCACAAAGGGTTAGGCACAAGGAAGAAGACTTCTCCTTGCTTCATTAGTGATTAAAAACGTGTGGATTAAGAATGAGCAAGACCAACACTTCGAGATGGTCGTTGATCAGGCTAACCAATATGGCCCTCCTGGACAGCACCTTTAAGCAATGGCAACACCTTCAAAATGCTCAACCTTGAAGGATCTTAACCTAGGTTTTTAATGCAAAACCAAGAAAACAAAGTCTCACACAAAGTGAAAGAAATATCAAGAATTTTTATTCATCCAAAGTTGTTTTTACAATCAGACAAAGGGGTCTATTTATAGGCCTTAAAATCGTCCCCCTTCAGCCTTGAAATGGCTAGAAACAATTCAAATAAAGTTAACTAACAAATGTTTAAATTTGAAATTTGCTTGAATTTCAAAACTAAGATAATTCTAGCTAAAACTTGAAATGCTTGCAAGATGTTATTCCCTCTATGTTCAGCCGTGTATGAGGACCAAATGGTGTCTTGGAGAAGCTGATTTGATGAGTGGGATGAGGCCTGAAGTTGAATTCAAAAGTTAGTTGAATTTGAATTCAAGTTGAGTTTGAATTTGAGCTTGCTTTGAACTTGGCTCTTGGATATCTTTTCCTTTGCTCCATCCGTGTATAGCAAGTCCAAGAAGGTCTTGAAATCTGAATTTGATTATGATAATATGGCTGGAGTTGAATTCAAAAGATGGTTGAAGTTTGAGTTCAAATTGAGTTTGAATTTGAATTCAAACTTGGATTCAATTTGAATTGGATTTTATCTCCTTCTTTTCTCTTCAAAAATGGCGTGTGGATGGATGTCTAGTTGGTTGAATTCATCTTGAATTTTAAGGCTCAATCTGGTTGGAACTTAAATTCAAATCAAGGTTGAGTTCAAATTCAAGTTTGGCTTTGAATTTAAATTCACTTGATCATCATCCTTTTTCTTGCAAGATGGTCGGCCCCCTTGTGGATAATTGAGATGATTTTGATTTCAATTTGATCAAGAGATTCAATCTTGGACACCTTTGAGTTTGTCTTGGTGGAGACAACATTCGTTTGGTCTCCTTTTTTGAAACACACGGCTATCTTCCTCAATTTGGCCCTTCATTTTATTTGGATCTTCCATGCACCTAATCTTCCTACAAAGCAAACACATAAAACAAAGATCACAAGAAAAGAAGATAAACTTCAAGACAAAGAGGTACACACACACGTTTGCACTCAAGGTGAAGGTTCAATGAAATGAACCCAAGGGATCTTAGGTTCATCTTGAACATGCTTGTACAAGAAAGTGGCAACTTGATGACAAAGTTCTCTTATCCTCCTTCTTGTCATAGGACCCTTGACCTCTTGACGGGGCCCTTGATCCTCATCAAAACAAGGCGCCTTATGAGATATTAAATGATCGCATGCCTAACATTGACTATTTTCGTGTGTTTGGATGCAAATGTTTTGTTTTAAATACAAAAGATAATTTAGATAAATTTGATTCCAAATCAATTGAATGCATCTTTGTTGGATATTCTGTAAATTTAAAGGCATATAGATGTTATGATCCTTTCACTAGACAAATCATAGAATCTATTCATGTGAAGTTCAATGAATTTGGTGAGATTGATAAAGATAAAGAATATGATGATGATTTTGAATTGAAACCCGTGTTGAATGAAGATGATGACACATTTGTATGCATGATATGCATGATACACTAGAAATGCATGATCACCTAGAAGTGCATGATAACATAGAAAATAATCAACCAAGATGGCATAGTGATGAGGATCAAGGGTCCGACGAGGATCAAGGGCCCCATCAAGAGGTCAAAGGTCCTATGACAAGAAGGAGGGCAAGGGAACTTTGTCATCAAGTTGCCACCTTCTTGTACAAGCATGTTCAAGATGAACCTAAGACTCCTTGGGTTCATTTCATTGAACCTTCAACTTGAGCATGTCTCAGCATGCACGTCTACATTCTTTGTTTTTGAATTTATTTTGTGTCGCGTGATCTTAGTTTTATGTATTTGCTTTGTAGGTAAATTAGGTGCAAGAGAATGTTTGAAGAGAATGTTTTAAGAGAAGAGAATGTTTCAAGAGAATGTTTGAAGAGAATGTTTCAAGAGAATGTTTGAAGAGAATGTTTGAAGAGAATGTTTCGAGAGAATATTCGAAGAGAATGTTTGTCTACGCTAAGACAAATTCAAAGGTGTCCAAGATAGAATCTCTTGATCAAGTTGAAATCAAAATCATCTCCATTATCCACAAAGGGGGCCGGCCATGTTTGAAACAAATGGATAAT
Organism: Eustoma russellianum; assembly: GCA_036186865.1. Lineage (NCBI taxonomy): Eukaryota > Viridiplantae > Streptophyta > Magnoliopsida > Gentianales > Gentianaceae > Eustoma > Eustoma russellianum. The sequence goes on along the minus strand of AP025066.1, from coordinate 7,452,777 downwards.
GATCAATCATGATTTGAATTCAAGTTTCAACCAATTTGAGATTTAAAGTTGAAGAAGATTTCAGCTCCTATCTTCTTGATATACACGCCCTTTTGGAGGATAAATCAACACCACAAAAATTGAATGAAGTTTGAATTCAAGTTCAAACTCCATTTGGATTAAATCTTCAACCATCCTTTGAATTCAACCCCAACCACCTTATCCTCATCAAATCAGATTTTTCAAGACCCTCATCACTCATCAAAAATGGCTGGAAGGATGAAGGATATCCTAGGATCAAATTCAAAGTGCACTCAAAATTCAATCTCAACTTGAAGTCAAACCTCATCCAAACTTTTGAAAACAAGCTCAAGCATATCCTACTCATCAAATCAGCTCCTCCAAGGCTCCATTTTGGTCCACATACACGGCTGAAGATAGAAGGGAAGACACCTTGCAAGCAATTCAAATTTTAGCTAGGATTTGTTTTACTTTTTGAATTCAAATAGTTTTCAAGTTTCAAACATTATTAGCTAGCTTATTTTGAAATAAAATCTGGTCATTTAAAGGCTGATAGGCGTGGGTTAGAGGCCTATAAATAGACCCCTTTGGCTGATTGTAATCTCACCTTTTGATGAATAACAATTCTTGATATTTCAGTCACTTTGTGTGATACTTTGTTTTCTTGGTTTTGCATTAAAAACCTAGGTTAAGATCCTTCAAAGTTGAGCATATTGAAGGTGTTGCCATTGCTTAAAGGTGCCGTCCAGGAGGGCCATATTGGTTTGCCTGATCAACGACCATCTTGAAGTGTTGGTCTTGCTCATTCTTAATCCATACGTTTTTATTCATTAAGGAAGCAAGGGGAAGTCTTCTTCCTTGTGCCTAACCCTTGTGAAGGACGTTTGGAAGGTGGAATTGTTGGAGCCCACGCCTAGCATGCATCAAAGGTGACATCACTCATGGAGTGCGACCACATAGAAGAATAACTTCGGATGAAATAAATCAATTTCATGCTATGATTTCTGAAATTGAACCCAAAATTGTGCATGATGCTTTGAGTGATTCTTCTTGGATTGATGATATGCATGATGAGCTTAATCAATTTGTTACAAATGATGTATGGGATCTAGTGCCACGACCACAAGATAAGACCATAATAGGCACAAAGTGGGTATTTAGAAATATAATGAATGAAGAAGGAAAGGTCGTTAGAAATAAAGTAGACTTGTAACAAAAGGCTATAATCAAGAGGAAGGAATTGACTATGATGAAACATTTGCACCCGTAGCACGTTTAGAAGCTATACGACTTTTACTTGCCATTGCTTGAATGAAAGATTTCAAATTGTATCAAATGGACGTAAGAAGTGCATTCCTAAATGGATTTATACAAGAAGAGGTATACGTGAAGCAACCACCCGGTTTTGAAGATTTGAAACATCCCGATCACGTGTACAAACTAAAGAAGCAACCACCCGGTTTTGAAGATTTGAAGATTTGAAACAAGATAAATCGGATTTACTTATTATTCAAATCTACGTAGATGACATTATTTTCGGTTCTACCTCACACAAACTTGTTGAAGATTTTGAAAATTGCATCAAATCCGAATTTGAAATGTCTATGGTTGCTGAACCTAACTATTTTCTTGGCTTGTAGATTAAGCAAACGAGTAAAGGCATTCACATAAGTCAAGCTAAATATGTAAATGACATGATTAAAAAGTTCAACTTTGAAAATTTGAAACCATCCCCCACCCCTGAGTGTTACTACTAAATTGGACAAAGATGAACATGGTAAAGATTTCGATAATGCCTTATATAGATCTATGATTGGTTCTTTGCTGTATCTTACTGCTAGTAGGCATGATATCATGTTCAGTGTATGCATGTGTGCATGTTTTCAAAGTCAACCTAAGGTGTCTCACTATAATGCGGTAAAAAGAATATTCCGCTATATTAAGCACACGCCCACCTTAGGAATTTGGTACGATAAAGATTCTGACTTTAATTTACATGCTTATACTGATGTAGATTACGGTGGCTGTAAAATAGATAGGAAGAGCACGAGTGGCACTTGCCAATTTATAGAAAACTCACTCATTTCATGGTTTTCCAAAAAAGCAAGCAAGCGTTGCTTTGTCCACTACTGAGGCTGAGTACATGGCACTTAGCCTTTGCTGCACACAGTTGTTATGGATAAAACAACAACTCTCGGACTTTGGAATTACCGTAAATAAAATTCCTATATATTGTGATAGTATGAGTGCCATTAATCTGTCTAAAAACCCTGTGTTACACTCTAAGGCCAAGATATAGAAGTACGCTATCACTTTCTTCGTGATCACGTAAATAATGGTAACATTGTCATAGATCACGTACGCACAGAGGCACAAGTAGCGGATATTTTCACTAAAGCCTTAAATCAAGCCACGTACGAATCTCTTCGTTCTAAATTAGGCATGATTTCTGCTGATGTGATTTGATCTGATTCTCTTTTACAGGCATATTTTGATTGACTTTCAAAAATAAAGGAGCAGAGAAAGCATGATTTAAGGGGGAGAGAGATACTGATTGCATAAATCAAGGGGAGCGGATTTGAAATTTAATATTCAAATTTTGAATTTATGCATGATTGAAGGGGGAGCGATAGGATTTAAATCATGAGTATAGGTTATTTTGAAAATAATCAAAAGGGGAGATTGTAGAGAAAAAGGGGGTTTGAGTGATTTCAAAATATATGATTTAAATGAGCTTAAAAACGTGCATGACATAAATGTGCATGATATATTGCATATAACTACCTTTATATAATTCATATATAATGTTTTCGTACTAACGAGACATGAAACTTTAAAGCTTACATCAAATGGCAAACATTTGTTGTGTTTATACTATTTTCAAGTGCCACCATTAATGAACTAAACTAGTTCATTAAGTAAAGTACTTAGTTAATTAAACTAAGTAGTTCATTAAAGGAAGCAACATTTGGACAAGGCACAAAGGCAACAAGATTAAGAAAGGAAAGTTTCCTCCTCCTCCTCTCACCTTATGGCACACCAATCATACATATATATATATATACATATTTTCAGTTTTTTTTCAAAATGCACGTACACACTTATTCCAACGTACTACCGACACGTTATATATTTTACGTACGTACGTTAACGTCACACCACCATACTTAACTCATATTTATGAGATATTCAGGTCTTATATCATATGATATAAGTCATGGTGATGACAAATTAACTACGACACGTTAAAAGGTTCTAAACCAAAAATTGTCGTATCGGACGAATAACGAAACTTCGCCAACGTGTCACGTACTTGCCATAAATAGATGGTCAGCCCCTACACCTCAAAAATCTTTATAATTTTCGTGGGTATGATGATGGTCACAGCCATAAAATCATTCCATGTTGGCACACACAAATCACCCCACATTAAGGCCAAATTGTGGAGATTCTAATTTCAATTTTGTCACATGTAAATGGCACCACTTTAGACCAGCCAAGTGCTGAAAATTAAAATTTATATTATGTATATTATGTGTAACATAATATATATAACATGTGCAAAAAGTTGGAATTTAATTAGAGAAAAATCGGGTAATCGATAAACATCAAAAATTCGGTTTTCTACGTACACAACACATGGAACGTTTTTTGGCACATCATACGACATGTATCTAGACACTTTTTACATGTGCCATACATCTTAAAATGTTTTAGAAAATTAAATTAAGGGCTGATTGGAATATACCATGTGTGTATTATTAAATGTGCACTATTTTACAAAGTTTGCAAAAATAAAATTCAGCACATGTATATACATATCATACACGCCTATACATTTGAGATGGAGCATATGTGGAGCCTTTTTGGCATATTGATTGGTCAAGAATCAATCATACAATGTTGGTGATTTAAAGAAAGAAGCTACAAAAGGTAATATTTCAAATTTTATCTCATTTAAAACACATGCTGAAAATTTCAGCATGTGCACAAAGAGCTGGCCGATTTTCATCATTCATGAGGGTATATTTTGTGTATTGAAACATGGAATTAAATGGAAGACAATTGGAATTTATTTGAATAAGATATGAAAGTAAAATTGTGATATTTTGAATATCACACATGCTGAAAAATTTCATCATGTGTATGAATGTATCTTGGCCGAAATATTGGCCTTGTTGGTCTCTAATTTCTATTCCATAAATGATGAGATTATTGTCTACTAATTGGTGATTTATTTTTAAGAGAAAAATCAAAGAAAATTTGGCAATAATTTGAAATAAGCACCATGCATCACATGCTGAAATTTCAGCATGTCAAGTCTCATTCATGGCTGATTTTATCATCAATTTTGTGGGAAAATTATCTTGCTTAATTTATGTGATGATCTTGGAAGTTATGATAATTGTTTTATGATGATTTTGGAACATGTTTTTAGTGGAATTCTCAGATTTTCCAAGTCATCAAATGATGACAACATTCAACCTATCAATGTGTGCCAAGTAAGCAAAAGTTAAATGATCATCTAATGAGGAGGTGCCAATTAAGCAAGAGCATGTCACAATGATGCCACATATTCTCCCAAGGACTTAGAAGATAATTTTCAAGAGGAGAAGGACTCCAAGGGGGACGGCTATGATGTTAAAAAGGGAAGGAAGAAGAACAAAACAAGAACAAGAACAAGTCTTCCAAATCAAGTGATCAAAAACGCCTATAGCCTTCTTCTTCTACACTCTCTTTCTTTCTTCTTCCTAAAAGCTTATTGTAATTATATTCATATTCTTGAATAGGCTTATCTTAGACCACCACACATTCTTTATCTTTGTAAAAGATTGATCAAGGTGTGATCAATCTTCAATCTTGCAAGGTGGTGGTGTTCGTGCGCAATTATATTCATCATACAAGGTTTGTAAAGGGTTGGAGTTGGTGTGTAACTCCATCAACCCTGTGGTAAGGTGTATTTGTGTTGTGTGATTAGTGTGAACCGAGGAAGGTGTTCCTCGAAGATTGGAGTAGGTTGTTTATAACCGAACCAGTATAAAATTCTTGGTGTCATTTACTTTCAGCACTTATATTCTGTTTCAGCACTATTTACTCTTTTTGATTACGTTCGTAAAAATAGTAAACGTTTTTCAAAAATTACAAAACTTTTCAGAATAATAGCCACACGTCTTAAGGTTAATTTGGCACAAGTTTCAACCCTTTTGGACAAGTATAAGCCAATCAAACATCCAAAGTTCTGAGACTAGTGCAGTCTGATTTTCAGGCTTGCAAAGGTTGAGACTTTGAGTGTATTTGACTAACTTCCCAAAAGAATTTTTCAAAACTGTTTCAACCCGTTTAAATATAACATATAAGAGGTTAGTGGTTAAAATTTCAGAGCATTTGGAGTTACGTACAAATAGGAATAAATTTTTCAAAACAGTCTACCGTTTCTGCCAGATTCGCACAATCTGACCACCAACGATTTTTGAAGGGGTTAAAGGTTGAATTTAAATCTGAACTTTTTAGGAGACACTCATAACATCTGAGGCTAAGTTCTCTCAAAATTTCAGAATTTTTGAAAACTTACAACCTAGTTTTAAAAACGTTTTAGAACTGGTCCTGAAAACAGAAATTGTTTTCAGAAGTTGAGTTCTTGAGTCAAAACAATTTTAAAAACCACACTTTCCGCACCAACTATTCAACCCCCCATTCTAGTGGTGCCTTGCAGATCCTACAGTTTTCCACCACCGCACACCCATAAACGGATGGACAAACTGAAGTCGTTAATCGTACTCTTTCTCAACTTTTGCGTGCCATTTTGCAAAAACATATTAAACATTGGGAATATTGTTTACCATTTATCCAATTTGCATACAATAGGAGCGTCCATCATTGTTGTACCCCGCGAAAATCGTATCGTACTTGTATACGAATGAATAAAGCAATAAGTGAAAAGACAATATTGACCCCCAAACTCTTGTAAATTCGGCCAAAGGCCTTGATCAACCTTAGAATAAATTCGTTTTGATAAGAATGCAAACGTAAATGCGCCCCACGAAGCAAGATTAAGATCATAATTAGGAAAATTAAATAATATCATAAATTAATTAAGCACGGGATATGATAAACACGAAACGACTAAAATACCCTCGTATGTTAAATATACTCACATACGAGTAGTGAACATATATAGTTATAGACACGATACATACCACTATATATGTATGTACGTATATATGATATATGTGTATAAGATGTATATGTACATAAATGCGTATACAAAGAAAGACATATATAAAAAGTATATGCACATATAGGCGTATGTATATTATCATGCATATGTATATATGTGTGTACATAAAAGTTATGATAATGCATGTTTAGGTGACATACATATTGTACATCTTAATATATTTATATATGCTATTCTTGGAATAGAATAAAATAAGAAAGACAAGATAGGTTGTCTTGGGGAAACAATAAAATAAAGAAAACAAGAATAAACATGAGCTATTAGGTATAAGAAATACCCAATTTCCTCCTAAAGCCTCCAAAATTTCGACCCTAGCCAAGGGGAACTCAAGATTCTCCTAATTTATTTTAGAACAAGAGAAGGGGAAATAATTAATAAAAAGGGGGAAAATACCCACATGGCTTCTCATTAAACCCATTTGGAAAGAGATTAAGCATGGTAGAGTCTCCCTCAAAGGCCCTTAACGCCGGCCCCCTTCATGGGTAACCAAGGATCAATTCAAATTTTACCATAGTTACTCTATATTAACTACAAGGTTAAAATAACTCAAGTTAACCCATAAAGTAACTCTAGTTGGACAAAGTAACCTAGGTCAGCCATAAAGTAACTATAGTTGAATTAAAGTAACCATAGTGACATAAAGTAACCTTGGTTGGGTAAAAGTAACCAAGATTAACTAATTCTTAACTAAGCTAAGGAAACCCCCTCTCCCTTCACAAAACCAACGGTTACACTCCTTAACCAAGGGGAAGAAAACTTCCTTCAAAGAAACTCTAGAACATTCAACTCTCAAGAAGTCACAATGGAGCAAAGAGACTTCCCTATTCCTCAATTGAAACATACGGCTAGTTGAAGGGGTCCAAGAACCATCTTCAAGCTCAACACTTCAAGATGGTCGTTGATCAGGCAAACCAATATGGCCCTCCTGGACGGCACCTTTAAGCAATGGCAACATCTTCAATATGCTCAACTTTGAAGGATCTTAACCTAGGTTTTTAATGCAAAACCAAGAAAACAAAGTATCACACAAAGTGAATGAAATATCAAGAATTGTTATTCATCAAAAGGTGAGATTACAACCAGCCAAAGGGGTCTATTTATAGGCCTAAGAAACGTCCCCCTTTAGCTTGAAATGGCTAGAGATAGTTCAAAATAAAGCTATCTAACAAATGTTTAAATTTGAACTTTGCTTGAAAATTAAAACTAAGATAATTCTAGCTAAAACTTGAAATGCTTGCAAGATGTTATCTTCAATGAATCTGGTCATGTTTATGGCGTTTTGGAGGAGTTGTTGAGGATTAGTATGCGCTTGGATTTGAGTTCACAAGATGGCTGAAGTTTGAATTTAAGTGGAGTTTGAATTTGACTTCAAACTTGAATTCAATTTTGCATTGTGATCTTATCTTCCTTATTCTTCAAAAATGGCGTGTGACCCTATCTTCCTTATCCTTCAAAAATGGCGTGTGACCTTAAGATGATAGCTGAATCCTTTTTGAAATGTAAGCCTCAAATTGGTTGAAACTTGAATTCAAATTATGGTTGAATTTGAATTCAAGTTTATCTTCAAGTTCAAATTCAAGTAAGATGTCATCCTTCACTTTAAAGTGGCCGCCCCCCTCTTATGGATAATGGAGATGATTTCAACTTGATCAAGAGATTCTATCTTGGACACGTTTGAATTTGTCTTAGCATAGACAAACATTCTCTTCGAATATTCTCTTGAAACATTCTCTTGAAACATTCTCTTCAACATTCTCTTCAAACATTCTCTTGAAACATTTCATGTACCTAATTTACCTACAAAGAAAAGACATAAAACAAAGATCACAAGACACAAGATAAAATTCAAAGAAACAAAGAGTGTAGACGTGCATGTGATACATGCTCAAGTTGAAGGTTCAATGAAATGAACCCAAGGAGTCTTAGGTTCATCTTGAACATGCTTGTACAAGAAGGTGGCAACTTGATGACAAATTTCCTTTGCCCTCCTTCTTGTCATAGGACCTTTGACCTCTTGATGGGGCCCTTGATCCTCATCGGACCCTTGATCCTCATCACTTAGGTTGCAGATAATGTTGCCAAGTTTGTAAAGAACGGACAAGGGCATACAATTCTTTGTCATAGGTTGAATAATTTATGGAAGCTCCTTTCAATTTCTCACTAAAGTAGGCAACAGGTTTGTTACCTTGATGCAATACAGCTCCAATGCCAACTCCACTGGCATCACATTCTACTTCAAACATTTCATCAAAGTTGGGCAATCTCATGATAGGTGCAGAGGTTAGACGTTTCTTAAGTTCTTCAAAGGCTTGTTGTTGTGATTCTCCCCATTCAAAACTTACATCTTTCTTAACTAACTCATTCAAGGGTGCAGCTATGGTAGAGAAATCCTTCACAAAACGTCTATAGAAGCTAGCTAATCCATGAAAACTCCTAACATCTCCAGCAGACTTAGGGGTTGGCCACTCAGTTATGGATTTAACTTTCTCTTGGTCCATTTCAATTCCTTCAGCACTAATCACAAATCCTAAGAATGTAACCTTCTCCAGACAGAAAGAACACTTCTTGAAATTAGCATACAACTTTTCTTTCTGTAGGGTGACAAAAACAGCTCTTAGATGGATCAGATGTTCACTTAGGGTTTTGGAGTAGATAAGAATGTCATCAAAGTAAACTACTACAAATTTCCCTATGAATTTCCTTAAGACCTCATTCATTAACCTCATGAAAGTACTAGGGGCGTTGGTTAAACCAAAGGGCATAACTAATCATTCGTACAATCCAAATTTAGTCTTAAAGGCAGTTTTCCATTCATCACCTTCCCTAATTCTCACTTGGAAATAACCTTGTTTAAGATCTACTTTGCTAAAGCATCTAGACCCATGCAACATATCCAACATGTCATACAACCTAGGAATAGGGTATCTATACTTCACAGTGATCTTATTGATGGCTCTACAATCAGTACACATTCTCCAAGTTCCATCTTTCTTAGAGACAATGATAATAGGAACAGCACAAGGACTCATACTCTCTCTTACTTTACCTTGGGTCAATAATTCCTCAACTTGTTTTTGGATTTCCTTAGTTTCCTCTGGATTGGCTCTATAGGCAGGTCTGTTTGGTAGAACAGCTCCTGGAATGAAATCTATTTGATGCTCAATGCCTCTTAGAGGTGGTAAACCTGGGGGATCTCCTTTAGGAAACAAGCTAGAAAATTCTTGAAGTAAAGATGCAACTTCACTTGGTAAAGTAGATGGTATTTCAGATGAAGAGAACAGAGTTTCTTTGTAAAGCAAGATATAAACATTTTTGTTTGAATTGATAGCATGGAATACCTCGCTTTGAGATGCAAAGAATGCATTTTTCTTTAGAGATGGTTCGGCAGAAACTTTGATTTCTTTCGTTTCAATTTTAAGATGAGAAGTTTTCAGTTGGTTTTCTTTGATGAAAATCCTTTCCAGTACCTTTTCTTTTGGATCTTTATGGCTTTTTAACATTCGTTGTTGATCCTCAAAGACTTTGTGCGGGGTCAAGGCATTTAATTTGTACAATTTGTTGTTACGCCTAAAGGAATATCTATTTAGGTAACTATCATATGTAACCTTGTTGTCAAATTGCCACGGTCTACCTAATAAGATATGACTTGATTGCATAGGGGCTACATCACATAACACCTCAGCAAAATACCCACCAATTGATAAAGAAACTAGGACTTGCTTTGTTACTTTAACTTCACCACACTCATTAAGCCACGTAAGTCTATAAGGATGGGGGTGATTAATTAAAGGTAACTCAAGTTTCCTAACAAGTTCAAAACTTGCAACATTGGTACATGAACCGGAGTCAATGATTAAAGTGCAGACTTTCTTTTTAACCATACAGTGAATGTGGAATATGTTCTCTCTTTGTATGTCAGGTTCTTCAGTTTTAATTTGGGCACTTAGAGCTTGACGGACAACTAAGAACTCTTTTGTTTCACACTCATTAATCTCTTCACTAATCTCTTCTTCTTCCTCACATGTTTGTTCAATTTCATTGTTTTCCTCACTCTCTTCCAATTCTTCTTCAGAATAATACTCATTAGACTCTTCAATAAACATGATGCGTTTAGGGTTGGGACATTGATTAGCAAAATGACCTTTTCCTAAGCATTTAAAACATTGAATATCACGAGTCTTAACATTAGGCATACCTTCCACCTTGGCTTTGCCTTTATCAGTGATTGGAAACTTCGGACGATTTTGGATGTTCTGGGTTGATTTTCCTTGGAATCCACGGCCTTGACCTTGTTGTGGACGGAAAGGCGTCCTGGGCTGTGTTCTAAGAAAACTCAAAGGATTAGTCCGAAAAGAAGGGTTAGAAGTCTTTACCTTCAATTGTCTTTCCACTTTCTCAGCAATGTGAACCATAGAAGCCAGATCAGAGTATGGTGTAAGTTCCACCTTAAATGCAATCTCTTTGTTCAAACCAGCTAGAAATCTAGCCATTGTGGCTTCCTCAGCTTCTTCTATGTTAGCCCTGGTAAGCAGATGTTCTAATTCCTTATAAAATTCATCAACAGATCTATTACCTTGAGAAAGTTGTTGCAATTTCTGGAAAATGCTTCTTTCATAGGAAGGAGATATGAATCTCTTCCTCATCTCTTGTTTCAGCTCGGACCAAGTAACAACAGGGGACTGTCTTGTTCTTCTCCTGGTGTTCTTCAATTGTTCCCACCAAAGTAAAGCATAATCTACAAATTCAAAAGTTGCATACCGCACTTTGGCCAATTCAGAATAGTTAGTGCAAGAATACATATGATCTACTTTTGTTTCCCATTGCAGATATGTTTCAGGATCACTTTTCCCTTGGAAGGAGGGTATTGTCAGTTTAGTAGTAATGAACTCTTCTTCAAGAGGTTCATCTCTATCAGGCTGACGTTCATCATACCGTTCTTCCGGATAGGGTTCTTTATTGTACTCAGGGAGATAATCAAATCTCTCCTCAAAAGAAATGTTCCTACGACCACCATTACTACCTCGACCTTTACCTCTACCTCTAAGTGATGTGACTTTTCTACGTTCAACATGAGACTCATTACCATAAGAGGTGCCTTCTTGAAAAGGTATACTAGGTTCCTTTTGATCTGAGGTTGGCTTTTATACTTTGCTTATCCTCTGTTTGTTATCCTCTATGTCACTTCTCATTAAACCAAACTGATTAACAAGGAAAGTGAGTGTTTGCTGTATATTCTCTAGGGTAACAGGGACTGGGGATGGGACAGGAGTAGATGGGGACGGGGATGGTGCATTATCTTTCTGTTGGGGACCCATGATTCAGAAAACAATCTCAAAAGCCAATTAAAATATTGATAAGATGCAAATACTCTACTTTATGTTGACAATTGTTTAGAACAGCAATTTGGACTATTTCTCCTAAAGATTCAAGAAAATTCACAGAAGTCAAATTGTTGTTCTGGCTGAATGAAATCTACGGGGTTGTTTCAAGACAATCCCTCAATTTACTTTACAGCATATGCAATTATCAATTGCAGTAAAGTGAAAGTAAAAGCACACAAACAAAATGTCAGCAAGGGTTTGCTTTAGAAACTTTCAATATTTCAAAACTACAACACTTTGGGTTCGGTTTGGGCACTTTCTTTCTTTTGAGCTTTGCACGGGAATTTCCCCTTTTTGCAATGTTTAATTTTGGGCTTTTCCTCACTTGTCTTTCTTGTGCAATTCTCTCTTGTCTTGCCTCTTACTTGTTGACAAATATTGGCTTTTCTCTCGCGTATTTCTCAATCAAGCTTAATGTTCTTTCTTTGGGGGGGTTCGCTTGATTGTTGTGAGACTACTCCTCACGGCCTACATGAGACATTGCTCACGGCCTTCAATTGCACAAGGTTTGTGGTATTTTGAATTTGAAAGTTTCTCGTACACAACACGGCTAAACACTATGTAGTGAGAAATCAATTCACAATTACAACAAGTTCAAATTGAATGTAGTGCAAGGTAAGTTCAGAAGTTGATCGAAAACAACAATTGAATAGCTCTTTTAATAGTGTGGGGCTTAAACAATTCCTAACTTTCGGATTTATCTAAGTCCAACAAGTTGTTTGAAGCAATTGAAATCAACAGAAGATATAGCTATTAGCATTCACCAAGATTTCAAATGAGCTTTAAAGAGTTGTTTAATCACACGGTTTCGGCCTTGTTTTTCTGTTTTTTGATACAAATGATCTAACTAATCTTAAGATAGCAAAATGCAACTTAGTTGTATCTAAATGCAATTTATAAGGGCTGTTTACTATAACACTAATGGAAATCAGTTTTGATGCAACTAACAAACTTGTTTTGTTTTGTTTTTCGTTGGTATGATCCAATAAGATTCTAAGCTAGATGATACTAGATGCAAGTGTTTATATCCTACTTATCAAACGTATATCACTAGAAACTAGGCAGCACACTTAGTTAGCTAAAACTACTTGTTTTGATCTTTAGTTTTCGGATTTCTTGTGCTAAACTAAACAACCAACTAAACACTTAAACTATGTTGTAAACTAGCCTAACCAAGCTAAATAAGGCAGCACCACAACGTCTAAAACAGGTTGCACACAACTACTAAAACAGAATTTTAACAACTTGATTACAAACTAAACTATCAACTAATCTATTTTTGTGTTCAAGTTTTCTGTTTTAAGGAATCACTAAACTACCGTTTACTTCTAGATTAGGACCTAATGAACATTGTCTAAGCTAGATTGAACTAAAACAACAAGTTTCACACACGGTTTTAATCAAAACTACACAAAGGGATTCTAACACACTTAAGTCTAGTCTAAGTTCTTTTTTTGTGGTGTTTCGGTTTTTGCTACTAAAAACTAAGTTACCAAACTATTGTAAACTATCTAATAAACACTTCAAAACATATACTAACTACCTAAACTAACAGGCTCTAAACGGACATAAAAAAAAACAGTTCACTACACGATTTGGGCAGCATCATTCATATGCAATTTTAAACAATGTAAACATGAATAGAAGACTAACCAAAGCTCTGATACCAATTGATGAGCCAAACGAAGGCTAGATAAACGTTCCAAGGACTTTGTCTCCTATTCCAAATTGATTTGAACCTCAGCTATGGCAAAGAACATCACAATGACACCCCTTGAACTGTAACCGTTTGTTCTTGGCTCAATTTATACCAACACCTCTTCCTCTTTGGTATTCCAACACATCTAAAACCTCATTGAGACCCTAAGATGCTGTAAACCAAAAATGAAGTAAATACTAACAAGTTCTAGGCTATGAACTTGGAAGAAAACCGTTAGTGGTCTTAAACTTCAACTAGAATAAGCTGAGAACTCCTTAAAGGAAAATCTGATTGAAATGTGTTTGAAATTGTGGTTTGTACATTCAGGTTCCTACCTTACTTATAACAAACGAAAATGACATAGGTACAAGGTTTAAAATACAAAGTACAAGTCTAAAAAGAACATGCTTGCTTTTGAACAATTTTGGTTCCAAGAAAGCTGGTTGCTTTGCCGTTTCTTCCTTGCTTGTTTTCAGCCTTCTTTCTTGATCAATTTTGATTGGATAATACTTTGAGCATCTTGCTTTGAATTGCCTTTAATTGGTTGTAAGTTTGGCTTTGAATTTTCAAACCAATTAAGCCTTAATCAGCCGAATTTCATCAAAGGAGTTGATTGGATCAAATTTTGTGCAGCTTGCTTGCTTGTCTCTAACTTGATTTTGATTGGTTTGAACATTTGCAAGACTTCTTCCTATTGGTTAAAGCTTTGAGCAGCTTGTCCATCCTTGTTTGCGTGGAGAACAATTCTTGAATTTGACATGAGTGCTTGTCACCTCCTTGCTTGTAAGCTACTTGCTTATCACCTCCTTGCTTGAACAAAAATTCAGGTTCTAATTGCATTTTCAAGCTAAGTACGTGTACCTGAAAAACAAGGCAATAAGACAACACAAGCTATCCTAAAACAAGGTTAACCAACCAACAATATTAAAAAGAACAACTAAAGATATGTACAACCTGGTTTTAATACAACTAGATCAAAGCTTGTATCATATAAACCCAATGGACATCATCTTTGCTTGGTTCATCCTCTTCATGCCTATAAAGAAATGATTCAACACAATGTAACAACTTCTTAGCCATACTCCTTGTTATGGGACCTGTGCGGGGCAGTGAGGTGTCATCATCAGTGTTTGTATCCACAAGGTTAAGTTGTAGCTCATCATGTGCAGACATGATGTTTGTATTATTAACAATGTTTGATCTTTCGGAATTTCTGTTATGTTATTTTGTGGGAATGTTACTTTTGGGGACTTAGTACTTTCGTAATGCATGTTTATTTCGAAAAAGTTTTAATTCTGCCTAATTTTTACTGCCATGTTAAATGTTAGCATGGGAGTCCATGGCTTATGTTATGGATTTTCGCATGTTTTGCATGACGCTTTGTACTCTCTTTAGTGAAGTACGGCGGGTGCACCGTATTCGGACGAGGTCCGGGTGCGGGTCGCTACAGGTGGTATTAGAGCCCAGACTCTAGATTTCGGGCAGAACATAGAACTAAGTTATGATCTTAGCAATATAAGTTTGATCTTAGACCTAAGTCATGATCTTAGATGAGAGTGGGTCTTAGATTAGGATGGCTTAGACGGGAAACTAGGGTCATGACTTAATAACAAAGCCCAGGTCGATGAAGCTTGTACATGTCATAGAATTTAATTCGTATTTTATTTCATGAATAACCATTGAACTGGATTATAAATTAAAGTTTACCGCCAATCTAGCTATTTTAGCATTGAATAAAATCCAGATGCTCCGTAATGCAGATGACATCACGGACTGATGAACAAGCATTATCCCTATCACCCCCAGGAAGCAGCGGGTTCTATTATCGACAATTAGTTAGAACACATGTTCCAAGATTCGATGGAGAGTCTAATCCGGAGGAGGCTGAAAGATGGTTAAATGAAGTCGAAAGTAGCCTCTTTTTGATACGAGTGCCAGATTATATAAGGGCACGAATTGTCCGGCCCTTTTTAGTTGGTAAGGACAGCCAGTGGTGGAAGACTTGTACCCAACCACCACCCTGACCGGTAACTTAGGCGGAATTTTCTAGAAGAGTTTAGTGAGTTCTTCTCCCAAGGACTTAGTTACGAAAAGAGTTGAGGATTTTGACTTATTAAGACAAGGGTTAGGGGTCACCATCTCAGGGTACGCGTTCACCACTTTAGGACGGTATGCTCCTTTGATCATGAGAAATGAAAAGTTTAAGGTGATCAGATTTATGCGCGGTCTAGACCCCCATATCAAATTAAGCTAAGCCAAGTCGTATTCAAGGACCTTTAGTGAATTATTGGAGGACCGCTACAGAGCGGAATGCGATAATAAGGGAACGAAAGGATGAAAGAAACGATTTAATGAGCGTACTAAGAAAACGAAGTAGAAGGTGGGAGTGTATCCACATAAGGGTAGTTTATCCGGATGATAAAGAAACAACCAAGGTACGCCTAATAAATGTGAAGTACCTATGTCTTATGTCCTACTTCTTATTAACCAAGTATGAGTGATTATGATAGTTTTCTTTAAGTTATGATTATTAGTGATAGCATGACTGAGTATAATACCGTGATTGGGACACGGGGCCCTCGCCATGAGGCGTCCCTATTCGCACTTGTACACATTTTGTCGCACCATATGACGAATGGATCGGCATATCGTGTGTTATTAGCAAGAGTACTATAGCCAAATTTGAAAACGTTATGACATCACGATATGAAGCGTCATGATAGGCGAACTATGAAAAGTAAGTCACAATGATGAAAACCATGTTTTATGAGAACGAGCCACCGTAGGATGATGATAAAGAATTCCCTAAGAAGGTAACTCACTGAAATGCGCTTGCTGAACCAAAAGGAACAAGTGCATGAGCCTTTAAGGGAGGAACTTATTTCCCAACGCTTTGTCCAGGGTGCTTTCGTGTCATTCGTAGAAAGGAAGGATGGAGACACGCGTCCTTGCATAGATCATAAAGAACTCAACATATTCACCATAGGAATAAGTACCCCCTGACTAAATCAATGATCTACTTAACCAGCCTTGGGAAATAAATTGATAAGTGGTGTATTGTTTGGGAAGTTGCTTAGTGAACCTGTGTGTTAGAATTTCTTATGGAAGAATTCATAGAAAGGTGGTAAGATGAAAAAGCGTTACGGGACTGTTTAGGAGAGACCTAAAACAATGACTAATTGGGAGGTGTAATAGAGAATCCCATAAGACAAAATGTTTGGATTAGGAATTTATAAGTTGAGGGTATCTAACACAACTCCAGCGGAGACGTTACACCTTGGCATATCCTCATTTCATATGTATAGCATGATGATCCAAATATCTATGAATACATAAATAGTTATACGTACATGTTTCGGGTATCGACAGAGAAAACAAGGACTTATGATGAACAAGAAACATTTGACATGTCATAAAGGGGACATAGGTTCAAGGGAGAAACCACAACTTCTAGTTTGATTTTATGAAATGATCGCAAAAAGGTAAAAGTTATTACGTAGTAAGGCGATTAACAAGACGGATGAATGTGGCACATACCTTATGAAGAGCTTGGTATGTGTACCTTATGGGAATTATTCCAGGTGTCTTTGGATGCTATTCCGGCATAGGATGACCGTTACATGATTACTGAAAGGACGGTTACAGAAAAGAGCTAATGGTCTATATCCCGGAGTTAATGACCTCTGCCAAGCTTTTCGTATTATGGAAAAGGAAATTACAAGCCTTTTATGATCATGATTACACGGAATGGATGTCATTAGCAGTACATAGCATAAAGATTGCAAGTGCTTAAGATATGAGATAGGTTACGATAACACTTCTAAAAAAATTTTGAATAAGTTCCGATGAGACCTCTAAAATGAATGGAACGAAGCAGTTCTGAGGAAATTAAATGGACGCTTTAATCTAAAGATAAGGAAGGAGCCCTGAAGGTTGTTGAGACAAAAGAAAAGGAGTGGAGAAAGAGATCCATAACCATGGTAAAGGTTCAGTAGAAGTACCATCCTGGAGTAGAAGTCACAAGGGAAATGGAAGAAAACATGAGGAGTAGATGCCCCATTTTTTTGACTAGTCTCTTAAGTTTCGAGGACGAAACTTATGTTAAGGGGGGATGATGTTGTACCCCGCGAAAATCGTATCATACTTGTATACGAATGAATAAAGCAATAAGTGAAAAGACAATATTGACCCCCAAACTCTTGTAAATTCGGCCAAAGGCCTTGATCAACCTTAGAATAAATTCGTTTTGATAAGAATGCAAACGTAAATGAGCCCCACGAAGCAAGATTAAGATCATAATTAGGAAAATTAAATAATATCATAAATTAATTAAGCACGGGATATGATAAACACGAAACGACTAAAATACCCTCGTATGTTAAATATACTCACATACGAGTAGTGAACATGATGAGCCAAATGAGGGCTGAAAACGTTTGCCAAGGATGTTGTCTCCTATTCCAAATTGATTTGAACCCAAGCTATGTCAAAGAACATCTTAAAGGACACCCTTTGAGCTTTAACCGTGTTCTTGGCTCAATCTATGCCAAACCTCTTCCTCTTGGCATTCCAACACATCTAAAACCTCAATGAGACCCTAAGATGTTGTAAACCAAATGATGAAGTGAATACAAACAAGTTCTAGGCTGGAACTTGCAAGAAAACCGTTTGGTGGCTTTAAAACCTCAACTTGAAATGTTGAAAACTCCTTGAAGGAAATTCTGGTTTTTGATAAATTGATAAGTGTTGTTCTTTACATTCAGCTTCTAACTACTTATAACCAACTAAAATACATAAGGTACAAAGTCTAAAATACAAAGTACAAGCCTATGATTAGCATGCTTTCTTTTGGAACAACTTGGAGCAACTTTCGGTGATAAGGAGCTGGTTGCTTCCTTCTTCTTCTTTGCTTGTCTTGAGCCATTGTTTTGATTGGTTTAAACATTGAGCAGCTTGCTTGAGAAAGGCTTTGATTGGTTGCAAGTTGTCTTTGAATCTTCAAACCTTTTCATTCCTTAAGCCAACGGTTTGCTTCAAGTGTTTTGATTGGATGAACCTTTGTGCAGCTTGATTAAAACTTGGCTTTGATTGGTTCTCACTTTGGTGTTGAATTTTCAAACATATTAGTCATGAACCAACGGTTTCTTCATGGAGTTTGATTGGTGCAATTGTTTGAGCAGCTTGTACGCTTATATTAGCATGAAGAACATTGCTTGAAGCTTGGAGCAACTTGTCTTGGTCATCATTGGCGTGGAGGACAAGTCTTGGTGTTTGACATGAGAGCTTGTCACCTCTTTGCTTGTCACCTCTTTGCTTGGATAAAAATTCAGGTTTGAATTGCATCTTCAAGCTACAAACGTGTACCTAAAAGACAAGGCAAGAATACAACACAAACTATCCTAAAACAAAGTTATCAAACCAACAATATTGAAAAGAACTCTAAAAATATGTACAACATGTTTTTGATACAACTAGATCAAAGCTTGTATCATATAAACCCAATGGATGTCATCTTTGCTTGGCTCATCCTCTTCATGCCTATAAAGAAATGATTCAACACATTGTAACAATTTCTTAGCCATACTCCTTGTCATGGGACCTGTGTGGGGCATTGAGGTGTCAACGTCAGTGTTTGTATCCACAAGGTTAGGCTGTAGCTCATCATTCCCTCCCTCTTGAAAAGGATTCGTCCTCGAATCTGAATCAACACTAAACGGAGAAAGGTCAGCAACATTAAAAGTTTTAGAGATAGGGCCATACCTTTCTTCAGGAAGATCGAGAACATAGGCATTATCACCAAGTCGTTTCAACACTTTGAACGGTCCATCGCCTCTTGGCTTCAATTTGGAGTCCCTTTCCTTAGGGAATCTTTCTTTTCTCAAGTGTAACCAAACAAGATCACCAGGCTCAAATATAACAACTTTACGATTCCTGTTGGCTCTATTGGCATACACTTTATTCTTAGCTTCAAGTTGTGATTTAACCTTTTCATGCAATTCTTTCACAAGTTTTGCTTTTCGTTCACCATCTAAACTAACACGTTCATGAACAGGTATGGGAACAAGATCAAGCGGGGACAAAGGGTTAAAGCCATAAACAACTTCAAAAGGAGAATGCAATGTTCCACTATGAACAACTCTATTGTATGCAAACTCAATGTAAGCTAAGCAATCTTCCCAATTCTTTAGATTCTTTTGAATGACAACACGTAAAAGTTGAGACAAAGTTCTATTAACGACTTCAGTTTGACCATCGGTTTGTGGGTGAGCAGTTGTGGAAAATAGCAATTTAGTACCAAGTTTACTCCACAAAACACGCCAGAAATGACTCAGAAACTTTGTATCTCTATCACTAACAATCGTACGTGGCATGCCATGCAATCTAACAATTTCCTTAAAGAACAAATCAGCAATATGAATAGCATCATCAACTTTCTTACATGCAACGAAATGTGCCATTTTGGAAAATCTATCAACAACGACAAAGATGCTATCTTTACCAGTTTTGGATCGAGGCAATCCCAATACAAAGTCCATAGAAATATCAGTCCAAGGTGAGCTTGGAACAGATAAAGGAGTGTACAATCCATGTGGTTGTGTTCTAGACTTTGCTTGCTTGCAAGTAATACATTGGTCACATATCTTATCAACATGTGCTCTCATATGCGGCCAGAAGAAATGTTCCTTAAGTGTTTCCAAAGTCTTTAACGAGCCAAAATGACCCATTAAACCTCCTCCATGAGCTTCTTTTATCAACAACTCTCTTAATGAACACATTGGTACACATAACTTATGTTCTTTAAACAAGTAACCATCATGCAAGTAATATTTAGCAAAAGGTGAATCAGTGCATGCTTGATATATAGAACTAAAGTCATGATCAGAATGATACATCTCTTTGATAGATTCAAAACCAAACATGTTACATGAAAGAGTAGTAATCAAAGTATAACGACGAGATAAGGCATCAGCAACAACATTTTCTTTTCCTTGTTTATACTTGATCACATAAGGGAATTGTTCAATGAATTCAACCCACTTGGCATGTCTTTTGTTCAGTTTTCCTTGACCCTTTAGATACTTAAGGCTTTCATGATCAGTATGAATCACAAATTCCTTAGGTTGCAGATAATGTTGCCAAGTTTGTAAGGAACGGACAAGTGCGTACAATTCTTTATCATAGGTTGAATAATTGACGGAAGCTCCTTTCAATTTCTCACTAAAGTAGGCAACAGGTTTGTTACCTTGATGCAATACGGCTCCAATGCCAACTCCACTGGCATCACATTCAACTTCAAACATTTCATCAAAATTGGGCAATCTCAGGATGGGTGCAGAAGTTAGACGTTTCTTAAGTTCCTCAAAGGCTTGTTGTTGTGATTCTCCCCATTCAAATCTTACATCTTTCTTGACTAATTCATTCAAGGGGGCAGCTATGGTAGAGAAATCTTTCACAAAACGTCTATAGAAACTAGCTAATCCATGAAAACTCCTAATATCTCCAGCAGACTTAGGGGTTGGCCACTCGGTTATGGATTTAACTTTCTCTTGATCCACCTCAATTCCTTCAGCACTAATCACAAATCCTAAGAATGTAACCTTCTCCAGACAGAAAGAACACTTCTTGAAGTTAGCATACAGCTTCTCT
The DNA here is from genome assembly GCA_036186865.1 of Eustoma russellianum. Classification (NCBI taxonomy): domain Eukaryota; kingdom Viridiplantae; phylum Streptophyta; class Magnoliopsida; order Gentianales; family Gentianaceae; genus Eustoma; species Eustoma russellianum. The sequence continues at coordinate 7,431,812 of AP025066.1, read as the reverse complement.
TTCTGTAGGGTGACAAAAACTGCTCTTAGATGGTTCAGGTGTTCACCTAGGGTTTTGGAGTAGATAAGAATGTCATCAAAGTATACTACTACAAATTTCCCTATGAATCTCCTTAAGACCTCATTCATTAACCTCATGAAAGTACTAGGGGCATTGGTTAAACCAAAGGGCATAACTAACCATTCGTACAATCCAAACTTAGTCTTAAAGGCAGTTTTCCATTCATCACCTTCCCTAATTCTGACTTGGAAATATCCTTGCTTAAGATCTACTTTGCTAAAGCACTTAGACCCATGTAACATATCCAACATGTCATCCAACCTAGGAATAGGGTACCTATACTTCACAGTGATCTTATTGATGGCTCTACAGTCAGTACACATTCTCCAAGTTCCATCTTTCTTAGGGACAATGATTACAGGAACAGCACACGGACTCATACTCTCTCTTACTTTACCTTGGCTCAATAATTCCTCAACTTGCTTTTGGATTTCCTTAGTTTCCTCTGGATTGGCTCTATAGGCAGGTCTGTTTGGCAGAACAGCTCCTGGAATGAAATCTATTTGATGCTCAATGCCTCTTAGAGGGGGTAAACCTGGGGGATCTCCTTCAGGAAACAAGCTAGAAAATTCTTGAAGTAATGATGCAACTTCACTAGGTAAAGTAGATGGTATCTCAGATGAAGAAAATAAAGCTTCTTTGTAAAGCAAGATGTAAACATTTTTGTTTGAATTGATAGCATGGAATACCTCACTTTGAGATGCAAAGAAAGCGTTTTTCTTTAGGGATGGCTCAGCAGAGACTTTGTTTTCTTTTGGTTCAACTTTAAGATGAGAACTTCTTAGTTGGTGTTCTTTGATAAAGATCCTTTCTAATTCCTTTTCTTTTGGATCATTGTAGCTTTTTAACATTCGTTGTTGATCCTCAAAGACTTTGTGTGGGGGTAAGGCATTTAATTTGAACAGCTTGTTGTTATGCCTAAAGGAATATCTATTTAGGTAACCATCATAAGTAACTTTGTTGTCAAATTGCCATGGTCTACCTAATAAGATATGACTTGATTGCATAGGGGCTACGTCACATAACACCTCAGCAAAATACCCACCAATTGACAAAGGAACTAGAGCTTGCTTTGTTACTTTAACTTCACCACACTCATTAAGCCACGTAAGTCTATAAGGATGGGGGTGATTCAATAAAGGTAACTCAAGTTTCCTAACAAGTTCAAAACTTGCAACATTTGTACATGAACCGGAGTCAATGATTAAGGTGCAGACTTTCTTCTTAACCATACAGTGAATGTGGAATATGTTCTCTCGTTGTATTTCAGGTTCTTCAGTTTTAATTTGGGCACTTAGGGCTCGACGGACAACTAAGAACTCTTTTGTTTCACACTCATTAGTCTCTTCACTAATCTCTTCTTCTTCCTCACACGTTTGCTCAATGTCATTGTTTTCCTCACTTTCTTCCATTTCTTCCTCAGAATAATACTCATTAGACTCTTCAATAAACATGATGCGTTTAGGGTTGGGACATTGATTAGCAAAATGACCTTTTCCTAAGCATTTAAAACATTGAATATCACGAGTCTTAACATTAGGCGTACCTTCCACCTTGGCTTTGCCTTTATCAGGGATTGGAAACTTTGGACGATTTTGGATGTTCTGGGTTGATTTTCCTTGGAATCCACGGCCTTGACCTTGTTGTGGACGGAATGGCGTCCTGGGCTGTGTTCTAGGAAAACTCAAAGGATTAGTCCGAAAAGAAGGGTTGGAAGTTTTTACCTTCAATTGTCTCTCCACTTTCTCAGCGATGTGAACCATAGAAGTCAGATCAGAGTAAGGTGTGAGTTCCACCTTGAATGCAATCTCTTTGTTCAAGCCAGCTAGAAATCTAGCCATTGTGGCTTCCTCAGCTTCTTCTATGTTAGCCCTGGTAAGCAAATGTTCTAACTCTTTATAAAATTCATCGACAGATCTATTACCTTGAGAAAGTTGTTGCAATTTCTGGAAAACGCTTCTTTCATAGGAAGGAGATATGAATCTCTTCCTCATCTCTTGTTTCAGCTCGGACCAAGTGACAACAGGGGGTTGTCTTGTTCTCCTCCTGGTGTTCTTCAATTGTTCCCACCAAAGTAAAGCATAATCTACAAATTCAAAAGTTGCATACCGCACTTTGGCCAATTCAGAATAGTTAGTGCAAGAATACATATGATCTACTTTTGTTTCCCATTGCAGATAAGCTTCAGGATCACTTTTCCCTTGGAAGGAGGGAATTGTCAGTTTAGTAGTAATGAACTCTTCTTCAAGATGTTCACTCCTATCAGGTTGACGTTCATCATACCGTTCTTCCGGATAGTGTTCTTCATTGTACTCAGGAAGATAATCAAATCTCTCCTCAAAAGAAATGTTCCTACGACCACCATTACTACCTCGACCTCGACTTCTACCTCTATGTGATGTGACTCTTCTAGGTTGAACATAAGACTCATTAGCATAAGAGGTGCCTTCTTGAAAAGGTATACTAGGTTCCTTTTGATCTGAGGTTGGCTTCTCTACGTTGTTTATCCTTTGTTTGTTATCCTCTATGTCACTTCTCATTAAACCAAATTGATTAACAAGGAAAGTGAGGGTTTGTTGTATATTCTCGAGGGTAACAGGGACTGGGGATGGGACAGGTGTAGATGGGGACGGGGATGATGCATTATCTTTCTGTTGGGGACCCATGATTCAGAAAACAATCTCAAAAGCCAAATAAAATATTGACAAGATGCAAATACTCTACTTTATGTTGACAATTGTTTAAAACAGCAACTTGGACTATTTCTCCTAAAGATTCAAGTAAATCACAGAAGTCAAATTGTTGTTCGGGCTGAAAGAAATCTACGGGGTTGTTTTAAGACAATACCTCAATTTACTTTACAGCATATGCAATTATCAATTGTAGTAAAGCGAAAGTAAAGACACACAAACAAAGTGCTAGCAAGGGTTTGCTTTAGAAACTTTCAATATTTCAAAACTACAACACTTTGGGGTTTGGTTTGGGCGCTTTCTTTCTTTGGAGCTTTGCACGGGATTTTCCCTTTATGAAACGTTTATCTTTGGGCTCTTTTTCCTCACTTGGCTTTCTTGTGCAATTCCCTCTTGTCTTGCCTCTTACTTGTTGACAATTTCTGGCTTTTCTCTCGCGTATTTCTCAATCAAGCTTAATTTTCTTTCTTTGGATGGTTTTGCTTGATTGTTGTGAGACTACTGCTCACGGCCTACATGAGACATTGCCCACGGCCTTTAATTGCACAAGGTTGGTTGTATTTGGGATTTGAAAGTTCCTCGTACACAACACGGCTAAACACTATGTAGTGGGAATTCAATTCACAATCACAACGAGATCAAATTGTATATAGTGCAATGTAAGTTCAGAAATTGATCTAAAACAACAATGGGAAAGCTCTTTAACAATGTGGGGCTTAAACAATTCCTAAATTTCAGAATATATCTAAGTCCAACAAGTTGTTTGAAACAATTGAAATCAACAAAAAGATAAGACTATTAGCATATAGCAAGATTTCAAATGAGCTTTAAAAGGTTGTTTTGATCCACACGGTTTTTGGGCAGTTGTTCTTTCTTCTATTTTCTGTTTTTGATGCAAGTGATCTAACTAGTTCTAATATGGATAAATGCAAGTTGGTTTTGTCTAAATGAAGTTTACAAAGGCTGGTTACTAACAACTAATGGAATTTCAGTTTTGATGCTAAGTATGCTACCTTGTTTTGTTTTGTTTTCAAGTGATCTAACCTACTTGTTTTTGTTTGGTTTTTGTTTGTATGATGCAATCAGAATCTAAACTAAATGATACTAGATTCAAGCTTCTAACAAACGTGTGGGAACTAGGACTAGGCAGCTCACTTTAGCTAGCTTAATTCTACTTTGTTTTGGTTCTTTGGTTTTCGGTTTTCTTAAGCTAAACTAAACAAACATCTTAAACACTTAACTATGTTGTAAACTAGCCAAACTAAGCTAAAGAAGGCAACACTATGACGTCTTGGACAGTTTGCACTCAAATCACTAAAACAGAATTTTAACTATTTGATTACAAACTAAAGTTCCAACTAATCTAGTCTTGTGTTCAAGTTTTCTGATTTTAAGGACACAACTAAACTAACACTTAAACTACTTGATTAAGGACTAATGAAGATCAACTAAGCTAGATATGGCAGCATATAAAACGTTCAAAACAGTTTGCACATATGAACTAAAAACAGAATTTCTAACTACTACAACTTGATGAATCACCAAACTATCAACTAGCCTATTTTGTGTTCAAGGTTTTCTGATTTAAGGAGTCAATCAAACTACCATTTAAAACTACTAGATTAGTGTCTAATGAACAATATCTAAGCTAGGTTGAACACTCACAAGCTGGCCACACACGGTTTTTGCTTCAAGATACACAAACAGCTCCTAACACACCTAAAACTAGTCTAAGTTGTTTTTGTGGTCAGTTTTCGTTTTGCCTACTTAAACTAAGTAACCAAGCTATATTATACTATCTAACAAGCACTTTAAAACATAATCTAACTATCAAAACAAGCAATAACTAAACGTACTAAAAATCAGTTCAACATTGGGCAGCAACATTCATATGCAAATCTAATCAATGTAGACATGAATAGAAGACTAACCAAGGCTCTGATACCAATTGATGAGCCAAATGAGGGCTGAAAACGTTTGCCAAGGATGTTGTCTCCTATTCCAAATTGATTTGAACCCAAGCTATGTCAAAGAACATCTTAAAGGACACCCTTTGAGCTTTAACCGTGTTCTTGGCTCAATCTATGCCAAACCTCTTCCTCTTGGCATTCCAACACATCTAAAACCTCAATGAGACCCTAAGATGTTGTAAACCAAATGATGAAGTGAATACAAACAAGTTCTAGGCTGGAACTTGCAAGAAAACCGTTTGGTGGCTTTAAAACCTCAACTTGAAATGTTGAAAACTCCTTGAAGGAAATTCTGGTTTTTGATAAATTGATAAGTGTTGTTCTTTACATTCAGCTTCTAACTACTTATAACCAACTAAAATACATAAGGTACAAAGTCTAAAATACAAAGTACAAGCCTATGATTAGCATGCTTTCTTTTGGAACAACTTGGAGCAACTTTCGGTGATAAGGAGCTGGTTGCTTCCTTCTTCTTCTTTGCTTGTCTTGAGCCATTGTTTTGATTGGTTTAAACATTGAGCAGCTTGCTTGAGAAAGGCTTTGATTGGTTGCAAGTTGTCTTTGAATCTTCAAACCTTTTCATTCCTTAAGCCAACGGTTTGCTTCAAGTGTTTTGATTGGATGAACCTTTGTGCAGCTTGATTAAAACTTGGCTTTGATTGGTTCTCACTTTGGTGTTGAATTTTCAAACATATTAGTCATGAACCAACGGTTTCTTCATGGAGTTTGATTGGTGCAATTGTTTGAGCAGCTTGTACGCTTATATTAGCATGAAGAACATTGCTTGAAGCTTGGAGCAACTTGTCTTGGTCATCATTGGCGTGGAGGACAAGTCTTGGTGTTTGACATGAGAGCTTGTCACCTCTTTGCTTGTCACCTCTTTGCTTGGATAAAAATTCAGGTTTGAATTGCATCTTCAAGCTACAAACGTGTACCTAAAAGACAAGGCAAGAATACAACACAAACTATCCTAAAACAAAGTTATCAAACCAACAATATTGAAAAGAACTCTAAAAATATGTACAACATGTTTTTGATACAACTAGATCAAAGCTTGTATCATATAAACCCAATGGATGTCATCTTTGCTTGGCTCATCCTCTTCATGCCTATAAAGAAATGATTCAACACATTGTAACAATTTCTTAGCCATACTCCTTGTCATGGGACCTGTGTGGGGCATTGAGGTGTCAACGTCAGTGTTTGTATCCACAAGGTTAGGCTGTAGCTCATCAGAACATATATAGTTATAGACACGATACATACCACTATATATGTATGTACGTATATATGATATATGTGTATAAGATGTATATGTACATAAATGCGTATACAGAGAGACATATATAAAAAGTATATGCACATACAGGCGTATGTATATTTATATATGCGTGTACATAAAAGTTATGATAATGCATGTTTAGGTGACATACATATTGTACATCTTAATATATTTATATATGCTATTCTTGGAATAGAATAAAAAAGAAAGACAAGATAGGTTGTCTTGGGGAAACAATAAAATAAAGAAAACAAGAATAAACATGAGCTATAAGGTATAAGAAATACCCAATTTCCTCCTAAAGCCTCCAAAATTTCGGCCCTAGCCAAAGGGAACTCAAGATTCTCCTAATTTATTTTAGAACAAGAAAAGGGGAAATAATTAATAAAAAGGAGGCAAATACCCACATGGCTTCTCATTAAACCCATTTGGAAAGAGATTAAGCATGGTAGAGTCTCCGTCAAAGGCCCTTAACTCTATATTAACTACAAGGTTAAAATAACTCAAGTTAACCCATAAAGTAACTCTAGTTGGATAAAGTAACCTAGGTTAGCCATAAAGTAACTATAGTTGCCATAAAGTAACTATAGTTGACATAAAGTAACTATAGCTGACATAAAGTAACTATAGTTGAATTAAAGTAACTATAGTGGCATAAAGTAACCTTGGTTGGGTAAAAGTAACCAAGATTAACTAATTCTTAACTAAGCTAAGGAAACCCCCTCTCCCTTCACAAAACCAACGGTTACACTCCTTAATCAAGGGGAAGAAAACTTTCTTCAAAGAAACTCTAGAACATTCAACTCTCAAGAAGTCACAATGGAGCAAAGAGACTTCCCTATTCCTTAATTGAAACATACGGCTAGTTGAAGGGGTCCAAGAACCATCTTCAAGCTCAACACTTAAGCAACTCTTCCATCTCCCTCCACACAACACAACTTTCGGCCTCACCATTGGAGCTAGGAGTTCCAACTCAAATTTTACCTTCAAGCTCAAGAATCATTTAGGTAAGCCTCACTTCAAGTTTCTTAAGCATATTCTTCATGACAAAATAATGAAACTCACATTAATACCCTATTTTGGATGAGGGAACCGTGACCCCTAAGAGGTCACTAGGTGAAGATTTTCAAAGGTACCAAGGGGGAATAGCTTCTTGGTGGGGTGGATTCATCTCAACCTCCATTCAAGATTCAAGTTGGTAAGAAAATCTAAACTCAAAATAGCCTATCTTCATTACGAAATTAATGACTAACATCCCCTCTTCTCCTTACCCCAACCGTACACTCAAGAGGTGAAGAAGGAGGATTTCAACTCAACCTATCCAAAATCCAAGCTAAGAAAGGAGCTTTAGCTTGAAGAGGCAATTATACACTATTCTCTCATGATTTATTTAAAGAATTAGTAGCTTGAATGGTTAGAAGTTCCTAAGATATGACCTTTAGTTGAATATCTTAAATTTAAGAATGTATCTTAGTGATTTCTTAAGAAAATGCTTTGCATGTGGTTTATTCTCTCAAAGATGGAATCCTTTCTTACATTCAATAAGTTATAAGGCTGCCTTAGCATGAAACAAGATCCATCAAAGTGAGTCTAGGCAAGATTAACTCTTGATTGAAATTTGAGAGGTCCTAGGGAAGCATGCATGTGATGGATATGAACTATTATGAAGTTTGTTTGTAAGATTGAACTAAAATGACTCTTGGATGTGTTGCATGCTTGAATATGTGTTGTAAAATGTGGTTAAGGTACCACATATGTATCGGCCTTAAGGATGAAGAGAGAGAAGGTGAGCTTTGACTCAAAGAAGAACATTTGTTTTGAGTATATGTGATATTCGTTGTACAATCTACAAATTGTTTGGTATGGTGTGAAAGTGGCCTTATAATAAGCATGAAATCTGGATATTCATATTATAAAGGAGTATAAGTGTAACCAATAATCTATTTCATAAGAACAAGATGAATAGTGGACATTTGACTTGAATGAATGACAAAACATCAAACTACTGGAACTGGGCAGAATGGAGTGACGTCTTCAACGGCTTAAGAACTGACCTTGCAGACCTCCAATAAATCTGATTTTTGGTACCAAGTTAGCCTTATGAGTGTAGCACAAGTGAAAGTTGGAATGCTGATAAAATAAGTTACGGATTATTTTTAATAAAATATTTGGTGGAACTGCTCAGGCTGGAAATTCTGGATCTTGGCAGAATGGTGTAACGTTTTAAATGGCCTTAAAATGGATCTTGGAGATGTTCAATAAGGCTGATTTTCGGTGTGGTGGTAGTCCTGTGTGTATAGAAAGTAGGAAAGTTGGAATTTTGGAAAAATCAATTGTGGAATATTTTTAATAAAATATTTAGTAAAACTGCTCAGACTGAAAAGTCTGGAGCTGAGCAGAACTGTACCTCTTTTTGATTGGCTTAAAAAGGGACTTTGTAGATCTTCAATAAAGCTGATTTTCGGTGTGGTGATAGCCTTGTGTGTCTAGGAAATAGAAAAGTTGGAATTTTGGTAAAACAACCTGTGGATTATTTTAATTATTTAATTACTAAAACTGCTCAATTGAAATTACTGGAACAGAGCAGAAATTAAGTAACGGGTTACTGGACTCAGAAATGGACCTTAGGAACATGCAAATGGGCTAATTTTCGGTAGAATGCTAGTTTCACATGTTTGTAACATGTGTGAGTTGGAATTTTGGAAAAAGAAATCATGGTTTTGCCACAATTGAATTTTTAGTGAAATGGGTCAGTCCAGTTTCATCACATGACCTGTTTCAGAAAATTAATTAAATGAGCTCTTTAGGGTTATCAGATTGATCTGAAAATTTTATGACAATCATCTAAGACATAAATGAGTAAGATCATGTAAATTAATCAAATTGCTCTTAACATTTTGGTGGGTAAATATGTACATGAAGTGGATGTATTAAAACTGGAAATTGGGCTGAACAGGGGATTAATTATAAAAGGCCCAATTTGATGGATTTGGATCTATATACACGGTTTGGGCTCATGAATATTAATCCTTAGGGAGTTTTATTATATTTTCTGGGTTATGGTCCAAATAATTAAGGTTTTACGGCCTTAAAAGATAAGGCAATGTGGTGATTATACCGCAGAATTCAGCATGTACACTCGATAAGGATTGGATGACTTAAGGACTTTATTCGTCTTAGGAAGTTACGAAAATTTTACGACATGTACATAAGACCCCACCAAACGCATGTATGACAAAAGTTTATTGAAATGGATCCGTTTTGTTGGCTTGACCGCCCTATAAACAGGAAGTAAGAATCTGGAAATATTTAATTTCCAAAATCATGCTTATTGACATGTTATAAGAAATGTTTACGACTATTCACGTCATGATTTGCATTGCATATCACTACATGTATCATGCATGATCATATGCCACATGAATTTGATTTTATGAATTTTATGCAAGCAAGTCTTTTCAAGTAACTATGTTTTCCGATACGCATGAAAAGTTTTTATGGTCCCATGTTTTAGAGAAAGCTTCATGACTCCTTTGCCGGGCAAGAATGCGACTAACCCGACTCCAGACCCGGGGACATGACATGTTCTGGACCCGTTCAGATCCGGGGTTAATTGATCTGATACATGTTCTGGACCCGTTCAGATCCGGAGTTAATTGATCTGATACATGTTCTGGACCTGTCCCAGACCCGGGGTTAATTGGTCTGTTGATATGTTCTGGACACGCTCAGATCCGGGTTAATTGATCTGACACTCTGTTTTATGACACGTTATTTTATGGGACCAAAACGATGTTTTGACATGACATGACATCATGCATTGCATTTTGCATAGCTCACGAGCATGTAGACACGTTGCATGCTACAGTTAATGGTTGATAAGTTATTATTGGTATAGCATTACCTGAAATTATGATTAAGCTAAACGTCAAGCAAGCTCAGGATTAAAGATCAGTTATGAATTATTATTATTTGAGGTTTTCGGGGTATCACATTCATGTTATAATTCTTTATGTATTTCATGGTAGTTTATTGTATTCTTGCTGGGTGATTTTTATCACTCACACTTTTATTTTTTCCAGAGCCAGATAATGTTAACATTGAGTGGATCGAGGATGAACTGAGGGTACCCTACCCGTAGGCGAAGAAATCTGGAGGAAGCAAAGCTTAAGGACTTTTGTGCAGACATGATGTTTGTATTATGAACAATGTTTGATCTTTTGGAATTTCTGTTATGTTATTTTGTGGGAATGCTACTTTTGGGGACTTAGTACTTTCGTAATGCATGTTTATTTCGAAAAAGTTTTAATTCTGCCTAATTTTTACTGCCATGTTAAATGTTAGCATGGGAGTCCATGGCTTATGTTATGGATTTTCGCATGTTATGCATGACGCTTTGAACTCTCCTTAGTGAAGTACGGCGGGTGCACCGTATTCAGACGAGGTTCGGGTGCTGGGCGCTACAATCATGGTACCTTTCATAGTCCATTTGAAATCGTGTATGGCTTTAACCCCTTGTCTCCCCTTGATTTGATCCCTATTCCCGTGCATGAACGTTCAAGTCTTGATGGTAAACAAAAAGCGGAAAAGATAAAGAAACTGCATGAACAAGTTAAAATACAACTTGAAAAGAAAAACAAAGCTTATGAAAGACGAGCTAACAAACATCGAAAACGAGTTGTGTTTAAACCTGGAGATTTAGTGTGGTTACATTTGCACAAAGAAAGATTTCCCAATGAGAGAAAGTCAAAATTGTTGCCTCGAGGAGATGGACCTTTCAAAGTTTTGAAACGCATAGGTGACAATGCATACATACTTGATCTCTCTGAAAGGTATGGTTCAATTTCGCCCACCTTTAATGTTGCTGACCTCACCCCTTTCACTGATGATCTTTTTGATTCGAGGACGAATCCTTTTGAGGAGGGGGGGGTTGATGAGGATCAAGGGTCCGATGAGGATCAAGGATCCCATCAAGAGGTCAAAGGTCCTATGACAAGAAGTTGTCATCAAGTTGCCATCTTCTTGTACAAGCATGTTCAAGATGAACCTAAGATTCCTTGGGTTCATTTCATTGAACCTTCACCTTAAGTAAGCATGCGTGTGTACGTTCTTTGTTTTTGAATTTTATCTTGTTTTGTGTGATCTTTGTTTTATGTGTTTCTTTGTAGGTAAATTAGGTGCATGGAAGATCCAAAATGAAATGGAGGCCAGAAGGAGCAAGGTAGGCGTGTGTGTTGCAAAAAAGGGAGGCAATGTGAATATTGTCTTGAAGAGAATGTTTGCCTCCACAAAGACAAATTCAAATGTGTCCAATATAGAATCTCTTGATCAAATTGAAAACAACATCATCTCCAAATACCAACAAAGGGGGCCGGCCATTTTTAAAATGCAAAGATAAAGATCAAATTGAAATCAAACTTGAAGTTAAACTTGAATTTAAATTCAACCAAGATTTGAATTCAAGTTTCAACCAATTGGAGACTTAAATTTCAAGAAGATTTCAGCCTATTTTTCCAGCCCTAAACACGCCATCTTGAAAGATAAAAGAGGGATAGATTTCAATTCAAATTGAATCCAAATTTGAATTCAAATTCAAACTCAATTTGAATTCAAACTTCAACCATCATTTGAATTCAATTCCAGGCATTTTATCATCATCAAAATCAGATTTCCAAGGTCAAGGCAAGCACACATGGCTGGAAGGAAAGGATATGCAAGAGACAAATTCAAAGTGCACTCAAAATCAAACTCAACTTGAATTCAAATTCAACCAACTTTTGAATTCAACTTCAGGCCTCATCCTACTCATCAAATCATCTCCTCCAAGGCATTATTTGACTCTCATGCACGGCTGAACATGGAGAGAATGGGATCTTGCAAGCATTTCAAATTTTAGCTAGAATTTGTTTTAGTTTTGAATTCAAATAATTTTCAATTTTCAAACATTATTAGCTAGCTTATTTTGAATAATTTCTGGTCATTTGAAGGCTAATAGGACGAGTAATAAGGCCTATAAATAGATCCCCTTGGCCGATTGTAAACACAACTTTTGATGAATAACAATTCTTGATATTTCTTTCACTTTGTGTGAGACTTTGTTTTCTTGGTTTTGCATTAAAAACCTAAGTTAAGATCCTTCAAAGTTGAGCATTTTGAAGATGTTGCCATTGCTAAAAGGTGCCGTCCAGGAGGGCAATATTGGTTTGCCTGATCAATGACCATCTTGAAGTGTTGGTCTTGCTCACTTGATCCACACGTTTTTATCACTAAGGAAGCAAGGGGAAGTCTTCTTCCTTGTGCCTAACCCTTTGTGAAGGACGTTTGGAAGGTGGAATTGTTGGAGCCCACGTCTTGCACGCACCAAGAAATTGACATCTTGTTCGTTGCATTAAGTCTAAATATTGCACATGAACGTTTAGCATATACCTTTGATATACACATGCTGAAATATGTCATTTGGATGTCACTTTACTTGTTTGGATGTTTCTGGTGCAGAATGTTTTAATTTTTACTTTTGGAACATCCTAAACATATTGGGAAACAATTACACACCTTATTTTTTTCTTTGGAAAAATAAGGGTGTTTCATTGTATATCATCTTCACCCTATTGCTTTATCATCTTGTTATTTGATCCAGGTGGAGTTGAACATATGTGTACATCCTTTAATCCTATCGCTTACATGTATTAAGATTCGAGGACAAATCCTTTCAAAGGGGAAGAGAATGATGCAGTCCCATGAGGCATCAACAACACATGTCAACATTGCATTGTTAGGTCTTTAGGACATATAGTACTTGTACACACTTTTAATGGTCATTTGACTTTCATATATATAAGTATAGTCTCATTAAGTCTAGCATATCTTAGGACATGTTGTATATGTTGTTTTGTATGTGTTTGAACTGATTTTAGGTCAAGAAAGAGTGATTGAAGTCAAGACAAAGTTCAAACATAAAGCTGAGCTAAGATTGGCAAGTAAGCAGCTCGACGCACTGATGGTTTTTCAACCATATCTCCACAACTGTAACTTCGATTGACCTGATTCAAATTAGAGCTTCAACATAAGAGACTGAGATACAAGAAAATGACTTTATCAGGTTCAAATATTGCATGGAAGATGAAGCTGCTTATCAGCTGACTGCTTGAAGGACCACTCAGAAGCATTTGAAAATTCAACACGTCATATCTCCTTCCTCCCAACTCCAAATCAAATGATTCAAAAGCTAAAATTGAAGTTCTTTTAATTATCTACAATATTTATGACGACAAGATTGGAAAAATATGATGGAAGGAACCCAAATGACGTAGGACAATTTGGCATGTGCCGAAGATACACAACTTGACCCACTTGCCCAATCAGCCTCAAAGCTCAACCAATCAAGGGGAGGACACCAAGCTGCTTACAAGGAACATCAAAAGGCATCATAAGCGAGATTTATTGTAATTGGAAGAAAATGTTCAATACAACATGAAAAAGGGTATACACGTCAAATGTCCAAATCTGCCAGCAAACTGAATTTATTTCCTTTCCTTGTAACTTTGTTCAAACTTCATTTTTTTCAGCAATTGATTTCATTGGCTATTAGTTATGTTGATATATTGTTGTTTAACTTAGATTTAGTCTGTAAATAGCCTAGCTTCCCTTGTAAGAGATCAACAAATTCTTCATTTTATACAACTTCAGTCGAGAGCTGCCTTTTTTTCAAGAGTTTATCTTGCTTTCCTTTGATTCAAGGGATTTTGGATCCCTTCAAGGGTTGAACCTGTTTTGTAGGCTTATATACTTGGGGCGAAATCATTTGGGAGGGTTGAGGCTTGCCTAGATGAGTTGAAGCCATTTGTTAGCCATTGCTCAAAACCGGCCAAAACAGAAAACGATTGTTGCAAGGTGAGCTGGGTGCTTGTTGTGCTTCATCCTTTCTTGTCCAAGCTGTGTTAAGGAGTTAAAGGAAGGTCCTTCTAAGAGCTTAGCACTAGCTCATCAACTTGTGCTCCTTAAAGAGGAATCCTTCATGCATGTAAAATTTTCCAAAAAGTGCCTCTTGACATGCTTCAAATATGGTGCCAAAATCATGGTCATTGGTATACAATTCCTTAAGTGATTCAAAGCCTAGAAATCTTGATGACAAGGTAGTCACTAAGGTATACATTCGAGAAAGGACAACGACAACTACGTCATCCTTACCTTGTTTGTACTTAATCACGTATGAGTCGCACAATAAATTCTACCCACTTGGCATGTCTCTTCTTCAACTTACCTTGCCCTTTAAGGTACTTCAAACTTTCATGGTTAGTGTGGATCATAAACACTTTAGGTTGGAGGTAGTGTTGCCAAGTTTGTAGGGATCTCACAACGGCATACAGTTCTTTATCGTAGGTGGAGTAATTTAAAGAAGCTCCTTTTAATTTCTCACTGAAATAGTCTATGGGTTTCTTCCCTTGGGTCAAGACAACGCCAATATCCACGCCACTAGCATCACATTCAATCTCAAAGGTCTCATCAAAGTTAGGTAATCTAAGAATAGGTCCAGTGGTTAGCCTTTTCTTAAGTTCATCAAATGCCTGTTGTTGTGGCTCCTTCCACTGAAAAGGCACATTTTTCTTGACGATTTCATTTAAGGGTGCTGCTATGGAAGAAAAATATTTACAAACCTCCTATAGAAGCTTGCAAGGCCATGGAAAACTATGCACCTGCCCTATAGTCTTAGGGGTAGGCCATTCAAGTATGGACCTAACCTTTTCTTCATCCACCTTGATTCCTTCAGCCGTGATTACAAAGGCTAAGAAAACAAATCGGTCTAAGCAAAAGGAACACTTACTTTAAATTAGAACAGAGTTGTTCTTGTTTGAGTTTCTCGAAGATGGCTCTAAGATGGTCCAGGTGATCCTTAATGGTTCTGAAATAGATAAGGATGTCGTCAAAGTACACCACTACAAATCTTCTTATGAATGATCTCAAGACTTCATTAACCTCATAAGGTACTAGGGGCATTGGTGAGGTCGAAGGGCATCATTAACCACTCATAGAGCCCAAATTTTGCCTTGAATGTTGTCTTCCATTCATCTCCCTCCTTTATCCTCACTTGGAAATAGCCTTGTCTAAGATCAATTTTGGTGAAATACCTAGAACATGCAACATATCTAACATATCATCCAGCCATAGGTATAGGGTACCTATACTTCACAGTGATCTTGTTTATGGCTCGGCAATCTGTACACATTCTCCAAGTACCATCTTTCTTGCAGACTAGGATAACAGGGACAACAGATGGATTAAGCTCTCTCTAATTGCCCACTGGATAAGAGTTTCCTCCACTTGTAATTGGATTTCTTTGGTTTCCTTAGGATTGGCTCTATATGCGGCCTACTTGGGGAGGACAGCTTCTGCGACAAAGTCTATTTGGTGTTCTATTCTTCTTAGGGGTGGTAATCCTGATGGTGGGTCAGTTGGGAATAGAACATCATACTCCTAAATAAGGGATGCCACAGAGGTAGGTAGGGTTGAGGGTAAATCATCACTAGAGAGGAGGCATTCTTTATAGACTAAGATTAGGACGGTTTGGTTATTATGAAGGGCATGTGTCACCTCTCTTTTTTTTTTGCAAAATGCCAACATTTTTTCTATTTTCTTTTGTACATGCAGGCACTATTTCCTTTCTCTTATTCTCTTGGGTTTTAGCATCGTATTTCATGCAATCCACAAACTTTTTCTAAGCTTCCTTTTCCTTAGAATTGGCCCTACACTTAGACATACGCCTTTTTGTCTTCATGGACCTTATGGGGTGGAAGTGCATGCAATTTAAACAGTTTATCATTCAATTTGTAAGAATATTTGTTTAAATAACCATCATACGTCACATTATCAAATTGACATGATCTACCAAGTACGATATGACTAGCATGCATCGGGACAACGTCACACAAAATATCATCTTTATAACTACCACTGCTCAAAGAAATCAGAACTTGTTTACTTACGCTAACTTCACCACAATCATTTAGCCATGCAAGTTTGTAGGGGTGGGGATGATTAGTCATAGGCAAGTTCAATTTTCTAACTATTTCAACACTAGCCACATTTGTACAACAACCAGAATCAATGATCATAGTGCACACTTTACCATTTACCATACAATGAATGAAAATGTTCTCTATGTTGTTCATGATCATCTATCTTCTGATATGCATTCAAAGACCTTCTAGCAACAAGAAATTCTTTAGTATCATAGTCATCTTCTTCACCTAAGTTTTCTTCAAGTTCAAGTTCATTATCATGCTTAGATTCAGTATCATGCTCAGATTCAGTCACATATTCATTAGTTTCTTCAATTAGCATAACTCATTTATTATTAGGGCAATCTCTTCCTATGTGACCATGTCCTTGACACTTGAAACATTAATATCTCTATATCCACTAAAAGGTTTAGAAGAACTCCCTGAAGAGGCGTTTTGTTTGCCTCTTTCGTCCTGTTTTTGTGCGCTTGGCACACGTGTTTATTCCTTTGGGGCCTAGAAGGGTCACGATTTTGGCCTCCTGGAGGCCGAGATCTTCCAATACTTGTAGACCTGCTTTGAAACTTGAAGAAGAAGATTGATTAGTACGAAAGCCAGAAATAAAATTGGAAGAGTTACGTACCTTAAGTTGTTATTCAATCTTCTCAGCCATATGTAGCATGGATGTCAAGTCAAGATAGGGTTGGAGTTCAACCCTTTGGGCTATGTCTGGTTCAATCCATGTAGAAAACATGCTTTGGTTGATTCCTCAGGTTTCTGCAAGTTAGATATGTCTAACAAAATCTCTAGTTCTTTATAGTATTCATCTACACTTTTAGTTCCTTGTCTTAAGTTATATAATGTTGTGAAAATGGAACTTTCATGATTGTTAGGAATGAACCTATCTCTTAACTCATATTTCATTTTTTTCCCATGTTAGGACTTGTGGTTGTCTTGTTTTAGTCCTATTTCTACAAAGATTAGTCCACCAATTTAATGCATATTCTGAAAATTCAATATATGCGTACCTCACCTTTTGCAACTCACTATAGTTTGTACAAGAAAAGATTAATCCACTTTAGTTTCCCATTCTAAGTATTCCTCCGCGTTACTTTTACCATAAAGCATTGGAATGCTTATTTTAGTTTTTAAGAAGTCATCTTGGGGATAAAGAGGATTTTGTCGTATATGATAACCACGAGGTTGATAATCACCAAATCGCTCTCATTCTGTTCAAATGTGATGAGGATGAAGGGTCCGATGAGGATCAAGGGCCCCATCAAGAGGTCAAGGGTCCTATGACAAGAAGGAGGACAAGAGAACTTTGTCATCAAGTTGCCGCCTTCTTGTATAAGCATGTTCAAGATGAACCTAAGGTTCCATGGGTTCACTTCATTGAACCCACTCTTTGAACGTTGATGCATATGCGTGTGTGTTTTATTATCTTGTTCCTTGTGATCTATGTTTTTGATGAGCCAAATGAAGGCTAGAAAAACGTTCCTAGGACTTTGTCTTCTACTCCAAACTGATTTGAACCTCGGCTATGGCAAAGAACATCCCAATGACACCCCTTGAACTGTAACCGTTTGTTTTGCTCAATTTATACCAACACCTCTTCCTCCTTGGCATTCCAACACATCTAAAACCTCATTGAGACCCTAAGATGCTGTAAACCAAAAATGAAGTAAAATACTAACAAGTTCTAGGCTATGAACTTGAAAGAAACCGTTAAGTGGTTTTAACTTCAACTAGAAAGTTGAGAACTCCTTAAAGGAAAATCTGATTGAAATGTGTTTGAAATTGTGTTTTGTACATTCAGGTTCCTACCTTACTTATAGCAAACAAAAATTATAAAGAGTACAAGGTTTAAAGTACAAAGTACTAGACTAAAAATGACATGCTTGCTTGGAACTTGTTTGAGCAACTTTTGGTTCCAAGAAATCTGGTTGCTTTGCCGTGTAATCCTTGCTAGATTCAGCCTTCTTTCTTTGATCAATTTGATTGGATAATACTTGGAGCATCTTGCTTTGAATTAGGCTTTGATTGGTTGTGAGTTTGGCTTTGAATTTTCAAAGCAATCTTGCGTGGTCTAGCCTTCAAACAACAAGGATCTGACTGGTTCATTTGTTGTGCAGCTTGCTTGGTTGTCTCCTTGCTTG
>AP025066.1:7361774-7406873 GCA_036186865.1 Eustoma russellianum | reverse complement strand
GGCGGTGGTGGGTGGGGGTGGGGGTGGATGGTTTACCCTGCATACATACATACACAGCCGACATTTCATTTAGTCACAACAATAAAACCTTGGCATGCGTTGTACACAAGAACATAAATCAACAGTTAAACTTAGGGCCTGCGGTGCATAGAAATCTAAAAAAAATCAAATTAAATTAAAGTCTCGCATTTGCTTAGTTAGGATGGAAAGGAAAGGAAAAGGTGTTTTGGCTAAAACTAAGAATTTATAGTTAGTGCAAAACCTTAGAAAAGTCGACACAGGACTATGAAACACTTGAGGAAGTACGTACACACCATGCGAAGTTGATTCCTTCTGACCAAAGTGTATAGCTATAGATATAAAGGTAAGGCCGGGCCGGAGCTTGGCGGGTCAGAACCGGCAAGACTCGCGCACCTTAACCCTTAACTTTGAAAAAAAGTGTATATTGATGAACTAAAGCTCGCCAGGTTATCTAAAAGTAAATCCACCGGTGAGGACACATTTTGTTCTGGGTTTTCTCGGATCAAAATACTAGAAAGCTTCTAAGACCGGGCCGGGTCTTGGCGGGTCAGAACCGGCAAGATTCCTGCACCTCAACTCTTACCAAGCGGACTAGGAAGGTGTCTGAAACTTGAAGTCAGTATACAAAATGCTCAAATAAAGCCTTTATATTTATAGCATATGCTTAGGTCTTAAATATGAGGGAAAGCGAGGTACATGTCATGCATGCATCTGATAGTTTGATTCACTTGGCCTTGTGATCTTGCCTAGGGTGGTTACTAAAAATAAATTTGAATTTTAGCCAAAATATTCGATTTTAAGTACTTGAAGTCTAACTAGTCAAATGCAAGTACTATATAATATATGGAAATCATTTGCTACATCTATGCACCTATAGGCACCTTAGTTTAAAGTGTTCATTTCATGAGTCTTGTGCTTCTCATGTTCTCTTGGTTGAGTCATAAGGTTATGGTTGAAATGAAGATGTGCATTAGATTAAATGTGGAATAGTTTGATGAATCCATGTTATGTATTAATTAACTAACACATACTTGACATTTTTCTGTACTATAAACATGCTGATATCTGTGACAAACTCGGAACAGATGCATTTTTGAAGGAACGTCATTTGTATTTAAGGATGTAACATATAGAATCTGCATTCACGTGTATAGAGTAATGTATAACCTTTTACCTACACATTTTAGATATAGGCGCTGCTCCCATTGGTTAAAATTGCTTACATTACTGAATATATATTGTAGGTCAGCATGTTGAACTGCAAGTAGGGCTTTTGTATGGGTTGAATTTTTTGATGCTTTGATCTCTCTGGTTAATATATTAACATTTTAATCAACAAAAACATGCTGATATTTTGCTTTCCTGATATGTTTGTTCTATAAACATGGCAATATTTCTAAAAGGTTTAATAGATTTCATGTCTTTTGTGATTAAATTAACATGATCTTTAGAATATTACGTGTCTTGAGGATATAGATTTTCTTGCTTTTTAGTTTTAGACTAATACTATTTTGAGAATTTCACATGACTAAAAGACATGAAGAGGAAGATTGAGTTTGATTGCAGGAATTATGCCTAGAAAGGACTATGGATTAGCGTTAACTCTGCCACCAAAAGGATGTTAGTATTAATCTTAAGAATCCCATGTGCACATGTAAATTTTTCATTTGAAAAAAAAAAGTGCGGAATAGATTGACAATATTTTGAAGAAAAAAATTTTACAAAAAATAATTCAGACGCACATCAGTATTTTTGTTTTCAAATGGTTTGTTTAATTAAAATCTAGTTCCTTATAAAAGATCTTTGAGAGGTTTCCAGTCGTAGAATTTACACGTCTGCACAAACGCACGAGTTTCTGAAATATTTTTGTGATTATTTTGTATCAGATTTTTCACAAAATAAGTTTACATTAAACATATTTCTTTGTTTTGTTTTGGAATGGATTCTTCAAAATCTAATTCTTTTCAAATTGTCTTTCTAGAGTTTCATTTGCACTTATAAACCTTACGGCCGGGTTGCTTTAAGTGGATACAAGTTTCTTAAATGTGTTTTTGCATGTTTTGAATAATCTTTTTCAGCAAAAATATTTCTTACGCTCACAAACATTTTTTTTTTAAATGATTTCTTCAAAATCCTAATTATGTTAAAAAGGACTTGTAAGAGTTTTATATCATAAAAATTCGGGTTACTTTTCACGCACAAAAAGGACAAGTTTCTTCAAAAGTCTTGGAAATAGATTTTGGACATCATGCAAGAACTGGGGAATATGATTTGGATATTATTTTTGGCTGTGAAGACTGAAGGCATGTGGTTATAGTAGAAGCAATCTTAAATATTGGGGTCAGCCATCTTGTCTTTTAAAGCATCCGTAAACTAGCGATCGGAGATTATTTCAAGATGACGTTCACAGTTGGAATCCATACACGATAAAAAAAGAGTTGAAGAAAATATGCTCTATCAAACAACCCATCACAAGAGGAATTAAACCATCATGCGTAGCAAAGTCATCAGATAGGAGTTGTAGTAGAATAGTTACAAAATCTATTTTGAAAACACTACTTTGAAAACAAAATACTATTTATATTATTTGAGAGAGTGTGATTTGTAAAAGAAGAAGAGTCTTAAATATTGAAGGCATGTGGTTAGAGTTGAAGCACTCTTAAATATTGGGGCAGTCATTTTGCCTTTCGAGACACCAGTAAATTGGCGATCAGAGATTAATTTGGATGTAGATATGGTTTAAAGATGACGTTCACAGTTGGGATCCATACAGGATACGAAAAAGAGTTGAAGAAAATATGCTCTATCAAACAACTCATCACAAGAGGAATTAAACCATCATGTTTAGCAAATTCATCAGATAGGAGTTGTAGTAGAATAGTGAAGAAATAATTAGTCTTATGCTTGTGGCTTCTAATAAAATAGCCTTGTTGAAGGAGAATTGTTGTAGTAGATAGTATAAATTTACCAACGAATAGTTGAAAATTTATTTTGAAAACACTACTTTGAAAACAAAATATTATTTACGTTATTTATGAGACTGTGTGATTTGTAAAAGAAGAAGAGTCTTCTGTTTGAGTGAATATTGTGAAGAGCAAGGTGTAGATCGTTGTTCAAGAAGTAAGGATGGTTCTTGTTTGAAGAAATTCAAGCCTTCAAGGGTTAGTTGATGGTGTACTGGTGCACGATACTCCGAACAAGAATTTTTTGAGGAGCAAGGAAGTTTTTTGGAGGCTAAACTTCAAGGTAGTTGGATTTTCTTATTTCAAAGTTTAGGTGTGTTACCTAGTTCAACCACTTGTATCTTTCTTTTTGTCTGTTGCTTCCCCTCAATAGAAATAACGATCCCCTTGTTCAAAAATCCTTCTTGTGAAAGGCAAGAAGGTAGAGGAGTAGAGTCTTTGACTTGAACCTCTATATATTTGGTGTTCTTTACGTTTTTGCAAGTTTATTCATCTTAAAAAACACACTCAAGTATTGGTTTGATCTCATAATTGAAAAATATCCGAAAAATTACACACTATTTAATTCCCTTCGAGTGTGTTCTAAGGACCTAACAAATGTCACAGTTGTTAAACTATAAGGTTCCTACCTCCATTAATTCTGTTATTTCACAACACTTGTAATGCAGACACAACTATATATCCAACGAAGTATATTTTGTGAAATTGTTGTCAGAATAATATTGGTTCCATCATGAGACAACGTGCACCCGGCAATATTTACAAACCAATTCAGAAATTAAATCTTTCGTCCATCTCTAAATTTCCTTCAGAATATGAATTAAAGACACTAAATATGTGTAATATTTCAATAATATATCAGTCCTCTAAACTTACTTAGTTTAGAACACCTATGTAGATGACTTGAAAACATATTTCTCCCTCATACGAGAATGATGTCTAATCATATACATGTCGGTCATAATTATGATCAACACCAACTTTTAACAATTAATCTTGATCAAGACAACACTTAAACGTACATGTGATATAAATTCTCACCTTATCAATTTGTAACACTATATAATAGTTCTCTATGGACTTTATTATTTCACTAATATGAGAAGAAAAGCAATGAATTAACTAATACATACTGTCATTGAACAAATATGTCATAATTAAATAAGTACATGTGACATTGTGCATACACTATCACAACTTTGTTATTCCGTGTAATACTATAGATTCTAATGGGAAAATACTTAATTCAATCAAATTTTACTTTTATGTCTCAAAAATATTTTTACAGTTGACTTCTTTACGTAATTTATTTAAAAAATATAAAAAATCAATTATGAAAATAATATAAGGAATCTACTTTCTCGACCATCCTCTTCTAGATTTAATGTTGGCTACTGGCTGTATTTAGTGTTGATATTTTGAATTATTTTGAAACGACTGATAACAAAAATTTTGAAAAATATATTAAAATTGTATTTATACACCTTCCGACTATGAAAATGTGACGAAGTCATCATCATCATCATCCAGACCCAGTATATCCCAACGACAGCAAAAGCTATCATTAGGGTCTGGGGAGGGTAAGTGGCAGGCAGACAATACCCATATCCCAAGGGATAGAGAGTCTGCTTCCAGTGAGACCCCCGGCTCTACCTGCATAAATGACATGATAATAAAGATATGTTGTGCTAGTGTGTTAGTGAAGGAATTCAGAAAATACAAAGAAAGGCTTTTCGATATTAAAATACACATCACTTATATATGTACATGTAATGTAAAACAACGGTATAACATACGCCACCAAGTGGAAAATCAACCTAAAGCATAGATAGTATCTACGCCTATCTATGTCTCTAAAGATACTATAAAGTGTCTCTATATATGACCTATACCTCGTTAACCTTAATCTTATGTCCTATCCTGTACCATGTCCTCAGAGAGGTGCAAATCTAGTAAGTCGTGTCTTATCTGCTCATCCCAAGTTAGTTTGGGCCTGCCTTTACTCTTGTTTCCCTCTATAATGAGACTTTCAATTGCTCTGACTGACGCCGTTGTCTGTCTCCGCATGACATGGCCAAACCACCTCAATCTTCCCTCCCTTATCTTGTCGGCTATACTAGTCACGCCTAACTTTTCTCGAAATACCTCGTTTCGGATCCGGTCTAGCCTTGTATGCCCACACATCCATCTTAACATTTTCATCTCTGCCACTTCCATCTTCTGTAATTGTGACCTCTTGATGGCCCAGCAATCTGTCCCATATAGCATTGCCGGTCGCACTGCCACCCTATAAAATTTTCCCTTTAATTTAGTTGGGAAATTTTTGTCACACAGCACCCCTGATGCCGCCCTCCATCTACACCAGCCTGCTTGAACTCGATGTGCTACATCATTATCTATGTCGCCATTCTGCTGCATAAATGATCCTAGGTACTTAAACTTACTTACTTGTGGTACCACTTGACCATCGATGGTGAGCTGGCTATCCTCACTGTCTACTACGCCGCTGAAGTCGCAGTGCAGATACTCGGTCTTAGAACGGCTAATCTTTAAGCCTTTTCTCTCTAAAACCCCTCTCCACTGCTCTACTCTCATACTCAGAGTATGTCTACTTTCTGCGACTAATACAATATCGTCAGCAAAAAGCATACACCACGGCACTGCCTCCTGTATCGACTTTGACAACTCGTCCAGGACAACTGCAAAAAGAAATGGGCTCAAAGCAGACCCTTGATGGAGACCGACCTCCACCGGAAAAAAGTCTGTATTCCCCACAGGCGTACGAACGGTTGTTTTTGTCCTAGCATACATATCTCTAATTATGTCTATATACTTCATAGGGATCCCTCTCCAGACTATCTCATATCAGGCTACGCGGCACACTATCATATGCTTTTTCAAGATCGATGAAAACCATATGTAAATCACGTTTCTTCTCCCTATACTTCTCCATCAATCTCCTGAGAATGTGTATTGCTTCCGTAGTTGACCTACCTGGCATAAAACCAAATTGGTTCACCGTAACCTGAGTTTCTCTCCTAATTCGAGTGTCGATTATTCTCTCCCATAACTTCATGGTATGGCTTAGCAACTTAATCCCTCTATAGTTCACACAGCACTGTGCGTCTCCTTTGTTCTTATATAGGGGGACCACGACACTCTTTCTCCACTCATCTGGCATCTTCCCTGTTTTAATAAAATAATGAAGAGATCGTTTATAGAAATTGTTATGGTAACATGAAAACACGCAATTCTATTTTAGGGGATGAAATCATCTCATCCATTTTCCTTCAACCTATACGTCACCGCGCGATACGTGGCAGCAAAGGTGGGTGGTAAGGCTAGATGCTGGTCACCCTCATCTAGCCTCACCACCCACCCCTATTGCTACGTGTCGTACGGTGACGCGTGGGTTGAGGAGTTTGGAGTGAGAAGATCCTAACCCCTATTTTAGACTGAGAGCATGATTCATAAAATTAATGTCATTAACGTAGAGGACGGGCCTTGGAAGGGGGGACTTCAAGAAATTAGTAAGGCTACGTTTTGTGATTTTGAGGTCATAGATTTGAGCCGCAGAAATAGGCTTTTGCACAAAGTGTAACGTAAGACTACGTACATCAGATCGTAAAATGATTCGGCCCCTCTTCAGATTTTACGAAAATACACAAAACTAATGCACGAGAAACGCTCTTCAATATCATTAACATAATGTTTACCATAATCATTGAGACAAAGCTCTTCTGGCTTCCAATGTTATTGGTAGACTGACGTAAAGTTGTAGACAACACACGACAACAAGATTGAGGTTAACGAGGTATAAGTCATATATAGGGACACTTTAGAGTATAGTTAGGGACATAGATAGGCATGACACTATCTACGTTCTAGGTTGACTTTCCACTTGGTTGCGTATGTTATACCATTGTTTTACGTTACATGTACATATACACGTGATGTGTATTTTAATATCGAAAGTCCTTTCTTTGTATTTCTTGAATTTCCTCACTAACACAATAGCACAGCATATCTCTATTATCATGTCATTTATGCAGGTACATATAGAGCCGAGGGTCTCAATGGAACCAGACTCTCTATCCCTTGAGATAGAGGTATTGTCTGCCTACCACTTACCTTTCCCAGACCCTAATGATAGCTTTTGCTGTCGCTGGAATATATTGAGTCCGGATGATGATGATATACATATATATATATATGTGTGTAGTTAACAATAACTATTATCTATGGATATTTAATTATCAATCAATAGAAGTAGAGTAATGGATAAAAAATAATTATTTATTGACTAATAAAAGGTGGTGAAATACGAGACATAAAGAAATACTACTTTCCATATAAAGTACTACTTTCCATATTATGGAAAGTACTACTTTCCTTATGGGCTTCGGAATTAATCAACCGACTTACCACTACATATAAATACTATAGGGTGTCATGTTTGTATCAATTCAATCTGAGATTTCCTGCGGCCAAATACACACAGAAGAAATTGCATAAATTTTTTGATCTACCCTTCCCCGAAACCATGGCCGTACAATTTTTCCCTCGGAGTTCTCGTCGTTCATTGCCCAAATCTCGCTTTTATTACGAATTTGAGCGCCAAAAATTACTTGCTCTTGCTGCAGCCGGCGATAAGAAGCCACCGGAGACAGAAGAAAATTCTGAGCGTGATTTATCGGAACAGGAGCACCGGCGTCATAGTGAAGATAATGATCGGAGCCCTAATTACTCCGATGAGGTGATCTTCCCTCCCAATTTACCTCGCTTAAAGCTTAGGATCTCGTCGGAAGATCACAAGGAAAACGAACCGCAAACGGCGAAGCATCACCGGGAGACTAGAGGCTTTGAGGAGTGTCCACCATTGCTTGAGAGTGCAGCTGCTGATATTGATGATAGTGCTGCAAAACCACATACCGCCGACCGTGTTTCTTGCTTGACGGAGTACGAGGATTTCGGACCTGAGTTTAGAAGTTTGAGGGTCCGAACCACGCGCCGACCAGGATTCGAAGGCCCTATGTTATATTAACGAGACTAATTCTATAGTGGGGATTGAGTATATACGGTAGTTAGTCAACTTACAATTAAACATAATAATTTAGGACAAACTTTTTTACATTTATTATTTTCACATGTGAATTTGCATTTATTTTATTAGTTATAAATGCATAACAATTATTTATTAAATACAATAAAATGTATCATTGATTCTTGGAATGAGATTCTGACCCATAAATTAAAAAAATACAGACTCAAAATTACAAAGTATCAACCTTACTTACGATTTGCGTATACTTGAATAAATTAATTTTGATAAAGTCCCCAGAAATAATGATAAATGAACTCAATATTCCGTATACATCATGCAGCAAGCACACTTTTACAGCATGAACCTTGTCCAAGGGAAATGATTAAAAGAATAATCCAAATGCAAACACACAACAAAAAAATTATCAGATTCTTTTCTACTCTGTTATATTCTTCTCTGGGAAGATGCCCCGTGGATTGCAGCGATGTAAATTAATTGCGTGGCGGAAAGAATAATCAAGAATGCTTCCATTGTTCTCTGCACAAAAAGGGGAAAAAAAGAAGAAAAATTATGAGAGAATTACAAGTGAAATTAGGCGATATAGAATATTCTTATGGGCTTACCAGACGAGAGTTCCTGATGTGAAGATGAATCTCTTTGCATCCAAAGCTGCACAAAAACGTCCATTGATAGCTGAGTAAATTTTATAGTTTCCATATTTAACTCAAACATAACACGTTTCCGGTACACTTGGCTTTCGTGTTTGCACAGAATTTAGAAATGGGTTTACGATCTGATGTACACAGTCTTACTCTACACTTTGTATAAGAGGGCTGTTTCCGCGGCTCGAACTCGTGACCTCAAGGTCATAATATTTATTTGCTAGTTAATAAAATATATTTATAAGATAAGGAAAATTGATATATTATCCGTGGTAAGTATAGCAAAATAAGAAACATGTCTCTATTATTTTATTTTTAATTAATTAATAGCCTAATAATTGCTTAGGGATTTTTTGATAGAAATTAGAGAAGCAAAAGGTTCCTGTATCATTTTTAGCTACTCGTCGTTCCTTATTCTGATCTTATGAATATACGTTGAAAAAGAAAAAAAAAATATGTGTTGCCAATATTTTCTATATAAAATATTTATTATATTAATCATTTTTACAATATATCGCGTGTTTAACATAAGGTTATTGATTTTACCAAAAAAATTTATTTATATTTCCAATGGAGTCAATATCACACTCTTCATTTACTTTGTAATATGATGGAATAAATCAAAATGAATCACTAAATTAGTTGCGCTTTTTATATTGTGAAGTAGCAGTTGATCGACACAGCTTGACACAATTTCCATTATGGGTCATCGGGAGACAACCTCTGTGTGTTTCTAACAGATGAATATGGTTGCATAGATCCGACCATCATACCCTTCTATATACGAGAGCTTCTAAAGAAATGGAGTAATGTTGTTGTTAATTTTACCAAAACTGCCATTCTTTTGAATTTTCACTTTTTTTTACCTTTTTGAAACAAGATTTGGAAAATTAACTAACCCCATAGCAAGTAAAGTGAGACTCCAAGCAATAGTGGCAGCAGAAACAGCAGAAGGCAAGCTATCCACATCCCAGAACCGAAGATGGTTCAGTCCTGATAGGGCAGCTGCCACCCCAACTACACCGGCGATCAAAGCGAACACCACGAAGAATCCGGTGGCCGCGTTTCCCATCGGAAAGTATATCGGCGAAAAGTGTGCTGGTAAATCAAATCCAGGCCCTGTACGAAAAATGGAAACCTCCCAACAAGTTAGCACATCAGGAAGATCAAACACTTGCATGGCACAAACGTATCCAATATATGAACCAGGCTAGTATCATCAAAGTTGTTACAATATCTGCACGTGCATTGCTAAGCATTAGATATGTATGTGAGCATGTGTGTGTATCTATACATGAATATGTATACATAACGCATGTATGTATACGTATATGTAAGGGCCAAAAGAAATGTGGGGCAAATGAGATGACTCTAGTGTCACGCTTGTTAGAAAGATGAACATTTAATTATGACATGTTGATTAAGGATGAGATATATTTTCTTGATCAAACAGGTCACCCCACCTTTGGACACATTTAATAGATGGGACTATAGGTATGGGTGTTAACAAACCGAGCCATACCGAATACTAAGTTTTCGAATTCGGATTCATTTAGCTAAACAAACTATTCGACTCGGTTCATTTAGCTAAACAAATTTTAAAATTGGTTCGAGTTTGGCTCGATAGCCTTATAACTGTTTAAACGAGCCGAACAGTTTGCGAACAGTTTGGCTCATTTAACTAAACGAACCCGACTACCTGTTTGGATTTGACTCGTTAACAAATAATTACCGAATGAATACGAACTGAACACGAACCATACTCGAACAGGTCACAAACTGTTCGGTTCATTCAACCGTCTTAACTATAGGTGACATAAGAACAACAATTAATAGTGATGAGTGTTTCTACTAAACAAAAATGGCTTACCAAGTTATATGTTCGACCTTGTCTTATATACTTCTTTCAAAAAATATTGTTTTTTTTTTTACTTTTCAACATAATATATTTAGATTATGTTTAAAATTAGCAAAAAAAAATATTTATGGGACAGAAACAATATATGACACAAGTTTTAAAATGGATCTGGTAATAATAATAACTGGCAAATGGGACTAGGATCTTATATTTTGAATATATCCACTAGATTACAACAACAACATTACTCCATTACCTTAGAGGTTCATGCAAGATGTGGGGGGTCTGATGTACGCAACCATACATGTGTGTTAGAAAAGCATAGAGGTTGTTTTCTAATGAATCATAATGAAAATTGTGTCATGTTGTATCGATCAAATGATTCTTCACAGTCAATTTAATATATCCACTACATTAAGGATATTTTCATTTACTTGTACATGTGGTTAAAGAGTAAGACTGTCTCAAATAAAAATGACTACTGTATATAAAACTAGGAGTTTAGGGCGAGACTACTAACCAATGACGAAACCATGATCGATGGCTCTATTCATTGCCCAGCTACCAATGCCCAAAACAATGGCGTACATGCAGAAATTCAGGACCAGAAGCAGCCCGGCGACCGGCTTGATCTGTTCACCAGCCATTTCTGTTGCTGTATCTGATCCTTGATTGTCTGCTTCCTTCCTGAACTTGGTTGTGTTGTTCCCTTTGGCTAAGTTGGGATCTTATAAATGGGTGTAAGAAGGGAGGCTTTTGTTCTTTTCTTGTAAGGCTGAACACCAAAGGGCTTTGTGGGGATGCAAAGCTTGATGCTTTAGGTTCAAGGCAAGGCGCCAAATGTTCGGATTCTCTCTTCTTTGCATTAATTAGTTCTCTTTTTCTTTGTGTTTGAAGTCCAACCATTAATGGTCCCTACTACACATAGTTTCAAAGGTAGTGTAGAGAGGTAAAATAGATACTCAACGGCCCGCTAGCAGGAGCTTGGTCATTTGCACAGTAGTCTTCATAAGGAAGACCAGCACTGGTCTGGCAAGCCTAAGCCAAGAAGCTCCCACACTATACACTTGGTGGTAAGGGGCCCCTAACCTCCCTTTCGAGAACCTTTGTCCGGAACCAGTTGAGCTATGTTCTGAGTACGTTTTTTTTCTTTTTGAATCCTTATTGTAACGGGCCGCACAAAATTGGATCTTTTGAACAAGCCAAGTTCAAGAGAATGCATTAGGCCAAGCCCAAGTTCATTCCACAAACCCACATAAGTAGATTTGTGTAGAACTTTCTAGATCCTTCTTGTATATTCTTTAGGAACTTGAAGAAGTTCTCTAGAATTCTCTAGAATGCTTCTAGAAGGCTCCATTAGAAATATCTAGATTAGGAACTCTCTAGAAGGTCATTTGTAGCCCTTAGATCAAGTAGATCTCAACCGTACATTCGTAGAGAGGCTAGTATAAATAGGAGGACTCACCCTCATTTTGTAACCATCAAGCAAATCAAGCAAGCTTTCAAGCAATACACTTCCAAAAGCTTCAAGCGCTCATATAGTCTTCCGCTACACTTGTTTCAAACTTGTCTTTGCTTCTCAAGTTAGGCTGACTTAGCTAAATCCGTACGGGGCGGAGTCGAGCATCGCTAGGGTGGGCGAATCGAGGCTAAGTGCCGCACGACTTTGAAGGAAATTTCAAGTCCGTGACATTATGCTTGCTTCCATGATTAGCCACTTCTTTTTGGGTTCCATTTGATCAAGATAATCAAACTTTGTTTGCCTATTGTGATGTCTTATCGCTTAATAATAGAAATTTAGGCAGATTTTGCAGGGGTGTGAATAAATTCAAATAGATACTCATCGACTAATAAAAAATAATAGATCTCATATTTTATATATTCATAATTTTTCTAACATACATCATGATCAAATATCAACTATTTTGATTGATTATTTAATATTTACTTATTTACCACGGTAAAAGTAACTTTTTTTCCACTTTACCTTATTTTGATAGAAAAATCTATATTCGAAATGCTACTTTTTAATATTATACAAGTGGGGCCATAAAATATACGAATAAAATGATGAAATCACATAAAAAGTACACCTAATTGCATGTTTTTGGAATCCCGAGACGAGATTTCTTTACTATTCCAAAAAGGGAGCAAAGCAATGATGATAAACAATGAATATACCTAATCTTCGGTTAGAAACATAGATTTGAGATGTCGGTAAGACATAGTTCAGTTGGTATTTGAATTCGAACTTAATGACATACAGTCTGGGTGTTCCTCTGTTGCTAGGCCGAAGGCTTAGTTTGCGGAGGACACCTTGTGTGAGTCATTTCATAAGTCCCCACCAAACCTAAAAAACTGCTGAGCTCCTGATTTATATCCTCCATAATGATCCTTGGAGCTTGTACGAGGGCCTTCAGGGATTTTGCTCCAACACAGATTTCAGGATGGCAACATTGTTAAACAGACCCCAGGATTTATGATGTTAAAAAGACATACTGCAACATTGTTACAATATTTCTTTATGCTGTAAGTGAAAAACAATTAATTAGTTTCAAATTTGAATAAAAACCAAAAATTAGATAAAAAGAATGTTTTCGGTGCACTAAGCTTCGTTGTTTGTGCAAGGCCCGGGAATAGACCGGATCGTTTCGCGATGTGATATACGTAGCATTACTTTATACTTTGTGTTAAAGGTTGTTTCGCCGATTTGAACCCGTAACCTTAAAACTACAAAACGGCAACATTTCTATATACTCAAAGGTCCGCCCTAAAAACAAAAAATTAAATATAAGTATAAAATGACCTTGTCACTAAGCCCAAAAACTAACATTAGTTACAAGACAGCCTACCTAGGATTTCATCTCTCTCTCTCTCTTTCGGCATTTTCTCCTCTTCCTACATGGAGAATTTGGAGCTTAGTTCCCTGTTAAAATCGCTCTCAATTCCCAGCACGAGAAGTAAATTGCTCGTTCAGAATAATAATGTCAACAATAATGTCAGAATAATAATCTCAGCTTTGCTTCTGCATTGCTTCTTGACACTACTGGTTGTTTATTGCTCTGCCATATAATCAGGTTGCCCCATAAAAAGGTTCCATAGCCAGTTGTCGCTCGTAGGTCAGTTTTGCATCCAACCCAGTTAGCATCTGTATAAATCTTGATACCTCGGTCGAAATTCTTCCTGAAGCATAGTCTCTGCCCTCGTTCGTTCTTGAGGTATCTGAAGATTCTAAATGCAGCTTGGATGTGCTCATTAGTATGACTGCATAAACTATGATACAAAACTTACTGCATAGCAAATATCAGGTCTAGTGTGAGATCATCATCATCATCATACCTAGTATATCTCAACGACAGCAAAAGCTATCGTTAGGGTCTGGGGAGGGTGAGCACCAGACAAACAATACATCTATCCCTAGGGATAGAGAGTTTGCTTCCAGTGAGACCTCCGGCTCTGGTTGTACCTGCATAAGTAGATTAATTTTTCCACTAGTTTTTGATGGCTTAGTTTATTTGTTGGGGTGTTATCCTATTGATCTCTGGGTTTATATCCAGGTTCAACAGGGGTGTTGGTTGGTCTGCATCCTAGCAGACCAGTTTCTTTGAGAAGATCCAGTATATATTTTCTCTGAGATATATACAGTCCATATTTGTTTTTTGCAATTTCCATTCCTAGAAAATCCTTAATTTTCCTATCTTTCATTTTAAATTGTGGTGATAGTTTAGTCTTGATACTTTCTATGCCCTTTTTATCACTTCCAGTTATTATAATATCATCTACATATACAATAATGACAGTCAGCTCCCCTTGAGCTGAAATTCTGGTGAATAAAATGTGGTCACTATGTTTTGGATTAAATCCCAGCTCAGTCACTGTCTTAGTAAATGTTTTAAACCATGTCCGAGGTTACTGTTTTAGTCTATATAATGACTTTCTCAACTTGCAGATCTGACCTTTATTAGTATAATAATAAATCCTGGTATAATCATATAAACCTCTTCAGTTAAGTCTCCGTTTAAAAATACATTATTTACATCCATTTGGTGCAGCTCCCGGTCGAGATTAACTGCTATAGAGAAAATTACTCTTATGGTATTTAGTTTAGCAACTGGTGCAAATATTTCTAAGTAATCTATTCTCTAGGTCTAGCCTTATATTTATTCACAGTTCCGTCATTATTATATTTAATAGCGAATACACATATGCATCTTACTGGTCTTATCACGATTGAGCTAGGAGTGAGCTCCCAAGTTTTTTTTCTAAGGCATCCATTTCTCCCTGCACAACCTTTCTCCAATCAGGTTGGCTAAGTGTCTCTTCTAGGTTGTTAAGAATTTTCTATTATCAAGTGAACACAAAAATGTTTTAAAGTTAGGATTTGATTTATTATATGACACGTATTCTGTAATGGGATATTTGGTGCATATGGGATTCTTTGGGCATTCTATTATTCCTTTCCTTAAAGCTATGGTCTGTCATCTATATTAGTTTCATATTCATATTCTGTGTTTTCTTCTTTAGTGTTCTCTTCTGAATTTCCTTGAGTTTGTTCGTAGATATCAGGTCAGCCATCTCTTCCGCAGTCCACCTGGTCATTGGAATCTAAGAGAAGATAAATTCCAGGTTGAGAACTGGATGTGCCGACCTAAGGCGTTATATTGCCAAACTGCTGTGTGCAGCTCGGCTGAGTTCCGTCGCTTGGCAGAGATCCCTGAATAGAGCTTGGCTTAGTATTATCAACTATTCTCCAATACTCGCTTGGGCTTAAGTCTTTTCCTTCAGTTAAAGATTTGTAAAATGCATGTTTTTCATTGAAAGAAACATCAAGTGTTACGAAACATTCTTTTACTTGTAGGGCAGTAACATTTGTAACCCTTTTGTAAGTTAGAGTATCCTAAAAAAATACACTTAACTGACGTAGGATCTAGTTTTCTCCTAAGACTAGGCTGAACATGTACATAAGTTGTGCATCCGAATAGCCTGGGTGGCAACTCAGAGAATAGGTTGGTATGTGGGTAGAGCTTAACAAGTATTTCTCTAGGAGTTTTAAATAACAAAGTCCTAGATGACATTCTGTTTATTAAGTAGGTGGCTGTAAGTAGAGACTCTCTAGTATTGCTTAGGTACATCCATTATAAACATAAGAGATCTAGTTGCGTCAAGTAAATGTCTATTTTTCCTTTCGGCTACATCATTTTGATGGGGGTATAAGTACATGATGTTTTGTGGTATATGCCATTTTCTATCAAAAAATTTTGAACTGTTTTGTCTACGTACTCAGCTTCATTATCTGACCTCATTGTTTTGATGGTGCAGCCGAACTGGGTCTTAATTAGTGAGATGTACCTTACGATAGTTTATCCTATATTACTTTTATTTTTTTAATAAGTAAACCCAAGTAACTCTAGTGTGATCGTCTACGAATGTTATGAACCATCTTGCACCATTAATATTAGTTATTCTAGAGGGTCACCATATATCAGAGTGGATAAGATTAAATGGTGTTGAGGACTTATATGTTTTTGCAGGATAATTTTGTTTAGTCTGTTTGGCTAATTGACAAGCCTCACAATTCAATTTTCAAGATCAGCTGAGCTGAATAATTCTATCATTAATAGTTTGAGATATACAAAATTAGGATGACCTAGTCTGTCATGCCATAACAAAATTTCATCTATACACGTATTTCTAGGGTGCAAAGTACTAATAGTGTCTTGGTCACTTGGCAGCTCGGCTGAGCTTATTAATGCCCTGTTTTTCGACTCTAGTATGTATAGGCCTCCTATATTCCTAGCACTGCCAATCATCCCATTCACTTTATTTTTCTGAAAACAACATTCTGTGGATGAGAAGCATGCTAAGAAATTATTATCCATAGTGAGTTTGCCAATAAATAATAGGTTGAAACTTAGACTAGGGACATGCATAACTTCTCTCAGTGTGATTTTCTTATTAATTATAGCAGAGTCTATTCCGACAACTTCTAAGGTAATTTCATTTGCAATTTTTACCTTCTTAGGTACAGAAAATAAAGAGTAAGAGTTCAGAAGGATACCATTATTGGTCATGTGGTCAGTTGCCCTGGAGTCAATGATCCGTGAACTGTTGAAGCTCGGCTGGACGTAGCCTGTCATAGTTGTCTTGTGCAGCTCAGCTCGGATACCTTGTTTGTTCAGCAGATTGATTAGAGTGACAATCTGATCCTTTGTAATAACCTCAGCATCGGCTACTTGGACCGGACTAAGGTGGGTTATGTTTGGCTGAGCTGCTCCAAGCTGAGTTGTGCTACTTACCTGATGTGCATCACTCTGTCCAGTAGTGAATGGTTTTTGTTGTGGCCTCCAAGGTGCATTGCTGGTCTTCAGAGGTGGCTTCCTTCTCGGACCAGCTTTGCCTGTAATTTTCAACAATCATCGGCTGTATGGCCTTCTTTTTTGCAGTAATTGCAAATTTTACCCCCAGTAGAGGCAAAATGTCTTTTAACAGCTAGCACATAGGCTTCAGTTGGCTGTTCAGAGTGCAGAGCTGAGGAGGTTGTAGATCCTCCCATCATGACCTTCTTCTCGCTTTCTACGTGTTTGATTTCGACGAAGGTAGCCTTTAAAGTCGGTAGTGGTTTTGTACTCAGAATCCGACTTTGTGCAATGTCAAACTCTGGGTTCAGTCCAGTCAGAAAGGGACAAACTCGCTTCCTTTCTGTTATTTCTTTATAGAGTGTAGCATCAGTGATGCATGACCACTGATGTGCTTCAAAAGAGTCAATCTGCTGCCACGCTTTTGTTAGTAGTGTGTAGTATTTGTGGACAACTGCCTTGCTTTAGCTTATGAAGATGAGCTTCGATTTCATATAATTCTGAGATTTTGTCCTACTTGGAATACGTCTATTTGACTACATCCCAAATGTCTGCTGCAGTATTACACATCATGAAATCATCAGAAATGTCTGGCTGCATATAACGTATCATCCATGACATAATCATACTGTTCTCTGACTTCCATAATCGGAAGTTCACATCAGTTTCAGATGGGACGTGGTTGTCCCATATAAGTAATCCTCCTTGTCTTTTCCAGTGATGAACATCTCTACCCCTTGAAACCGTGAGAGTTAGTGTCTCTGTTGAGTTTGCGGCAGGTGATGACAATAGAGGAATCATTAGTCAGGTGAGGAACACGCACCACTCCTGATGATTGATCAGAAGTGGAGGTGCCCTTTGTATATTCAGCAGGGCTGAAGGGAGTTGTCGTTTTGGAAAAATTTTAAGAATCGCCAGAGAATAAAGTATAGAAATTGCAGGTACTTTGGATTAGCTCTGATACCATGTTGAATATTGAAAGAATTTGCATTCATTCAAGTTAATTGTAATTTACAAGGTTGTTTCCATTTTATAGGGAAAGAATTCAACTTCTAAAGGTTGTTTTTCATCGCTTGGACAGTGGCTACTGTTCATCTAGAGTAATTTCTAACGTCTATGGTAACTGCTAGTTACCTTTTCAGCTCAGCTATGTACAGTAAAATTATTCTAAGTTACAATATTTACAAGCCTAAGTATGACAGCTCAGACTTACGTTGCTGCCTTGATTGTGCTTTACCTCGGGTACCTCGGCTCAGCACTTCTTCACTTTGGTTAATTCTTCAGTTCTTCACTTCAGCACGATTCGTCCTCATTCTGTCCTTTCCTTTTTAGTTCAGTTCTCTTGTCCAGGTTAGCTCGGCTGACTGACTTGGTCACTTTCTATCATTGTTCAAGTACCTTTGTCCAGGACGACCTTCTTTAGTTCAGCTCAGCACATCTTAGCTGGACTTGTTTCTTCATTTTCCACCAACTTTTGATAACTCAACTTGTCACTTGCAATTTTATCCCACAACTCGGTGACCTGGTTCCAATTGTGTCGGTATTTTAAAGTCCATATATTTACCTATAAATTTTTATGTCGGCATCTTCAGATCGATACGTCTTATATAAAGCTAGCTACAACGATTTTGCAGTTCTGTAAGTATAATACAAACCATACAGAGTATTATCTAAGCAACTCAAAATTTGGTCCAAAAAGACATAATTACTGTAAGACCAAGCTTCAACCGCCAAGTTGTTCTGTATGTTCAGATTATGGTCATCAACAGGAATCACAACAGGAGGGTCCTCGCTCAATAGTTTGGCTAATCCTAACGTTGTCAAAAAACAACATCTTCTAGTGCCACCTCTTAAAGAAGCTTCTCCCGAACTTCTGAGGTTTCTCCATGTGACCAAATGCAACATTTGCAGCATTCAGTCCAGCATTCATTGGCACAACAGCATTGGGCGCCAAGGGAACATCATTCACTTTGGGTGCAGCACCAAATTGTGCACCGTTCATGCCATGAACTGAGCTTCTGCTTTAGTTCTCCATCGTTGTTCAGTCGAGAAAGAACATATCAGAACAATTTCGGAAAGCAAAGTGAGTAGGAAAAGATTGCAAACTAGTGTAATAACACTGTTTTGCATATAGAAAATAAAATAGTACAGAATTGAATACAGGAATACGTCTTAAGATTGTCATAAACAACCAATCCTGTATCAAGACACTGTAATAGTGTGCACGTATGTAAAGACAGTAAGCAGTAGACCAAACCCGGGGAGTATCGAGGATTATGTCCTTAAGACGTATTGCTCCTGTATATTGTGCCCAACCAACGTTAGCAATCGTCTCTCATGATACAACGGGTACATGTTCAATCGAGAGGCACTGCTGCAACTTGAACATCAGCGAACTTTTGAGCGTCTCGGTTTCTCTCGGACTTAATGCAAAATGGAGAAGGAGAAGAGAGCAGAAGACAAGATTGTGTCTTCTGATTGCACCCAAGCCTCGTTTTATGGATTCACGAACTTATTGAGTTCCAAAGTCCATATTTTGGTTAATGTCTTCTCTAATCATCCCCAACCATTTTTAAATTGACATTCCTATGATCCGATGTGATGCTAAAATATGTTCAACTATGGCGCTCACGGAAAATTCGGATCTTCTAATATTGATGCGCTTTCCTCAGGCTTGCTCTAAGACGCCAGTTACAGTTTTGGGTCTTCCAATTTATGCGTGTGACACACCAATATTCTTTCGAGCTTGACACAACCTTGAAATATATTTTATGCTTAACATGCTATAATTGAACAGCATGTAGCATGCCTTGTTTAGTTTTGAAAATATCGTCTCTTTTATATGTTCAGATTTACTCTCTTTTCAAAGACAATGTGTAAGCCCGTTGTGGCCATGAATGAGTGTGTCCTTTTGATGTTCGTAGTCTTCCAAAAATGCAACTTTTTCATCAATGTGAGGTACCCTTGGCAGAGACACCTCTTTTTCGTCCCCCTTATCCACCAAGTCTTCTAAATAATCTTCTTCATCTTCATTGTCCTTCTCATCGAATTCTTCTTCTTCTTCTTCTTCTTCATCGTCGGCATGTCATTCTCTCCACCATCTTTATTTGTTTGATCTTTTACATTTACATATGATGAGCAACTTCCAAACACATGATTCTTAAATCCGACAAAGACATCTACGTCCTCAGTACCATCAATAAGAGTTGCGGCGGCATGTATATATTCACAGCTGGAAGAGTCAGACAACGAATTAGTATTTCTTGAGTAGTTTCCAAGTCTTCGAAAATGTTAGCCAAGTTGTCAACGTAACTAGACGCATCAAACTCGAAAGGGTAGCAACAGACCAGCTTGATTTCTTCAACATTCGCGTCCAGCTTGAGTCTTGATTTAACTCGCTCTTTAAACTCTCTATAGGATATCCCTTGGCACCCTCATTATTTTCGTGAAGCCACAATTATAACAAATTACATTGTGTGTGAAGGCACCGTTCCACCTCTGTAATACAAATCAATTGGAATTTTAGATACCATTTTCTATGTGTGAATACTTTAAAAAATGTTTCTTTTTGGTTTCTTTATTACACATTGCGATAATAAATAGAATTTCATACATAAAAATTTGGATGTCTAGGCCCTGGAAGCTCTATCGAAAGCCTTGGACGTGTCTGACAGAGCCCATTCAGGCATAGGCAGTTTTGCACCCCAAAAGATAGCATTTTCTGGCCCAAAAATAGTATACCCTTTGAATGTAACTGTCAGTGTCATCCAAAAATGGATTCTTGGACGACACACTCAATCGCATCCATGAGCTCTTAAGATGCCCTAATTATTTGAAGAATTTTCCCTATTTCATATTTTTTTTAAAAAAAAACCTACAATAAATTATAAAATTTCTCATGGTTTTGGTATACGCACACTTGGACAGTATACAACAATTCCCCGTTTAACTGTCTCTGAGTCGTGTGTCCTGAATCTCCAGGTGAGGTTAACTTTGAGGCACGGCTAATCGTCTAGGACTAGGGGTGCACTGTACCAAAAACAAGATGGCTAGAGCTAGACTGGTTAGTTCTCGACATTTTCAAGAATATTCGATAAAATAAAACAAAATATCAGGGATTTGAGATCCCTTCTTTCAACTTTAGCTTCCAGTCTCCCACAGTTTGTCTGCTTCATTGCCTGTAATCACAGCTGTTACACCCACCAAGGTGTTGCTGCAATGGATGCTTTCAGGAGGCAGGCAAGCAAGCTCAGAGATCAAGTTGCAAAACAGCAGCAGGTCTCTCTTTTTTCTCTTTATTTTGAAGTCGTTTATCATTTTTATTCTCTTATGGGTCCAGCCAAATTTCGAAACGAAAAGGGAAAAGGAAACTCTTGAGTCACTTGGGAATTCATCGAAAACCCTTTACATAATGCACAGGGAAAATGAAAATTGATTGTCCAGAGTATAAATTTTGTGAAATCCCATACGGTATGCTTATAATTTCAAAAAAGGGTGAAATTTGTGGTTAATTTTGAAAGTATGAGCTGATTATGTGCTAAATTGGATATTTATTTGTGTCATTGTATGGTTTATTGAAGGGGAAAATAACGGGATTCCAGGCTGTCATCAAGCAATTTGGTGGGAGTGGGTATGAGAGTTCTGATGTGGTGGTTATTGATGAGGTTGAAATGCAAAGACATCAACAGTTGGAGAAATTTTACAGGTCTACACGCTCTGGAAGGGTAATCATCATTTCATTTGATTTTTTCCACCTTCTTTTCTTCCAAATCAAAATATTGATTCCCTTTTGTGTGCGAATTTTTCTCGTGTTTAAGTTTTTCTTTTATTGCGCTAGGCTGATCACTGCACAAAAATTTGATAGCTTGGGAAGTAGTTCCATATTTTAGAAGGTATGGAGAAGGAACAAAACATAAGCGGACTGATCTGTTTGAGAATTTTGAGCATCCTACCAGCTGATTGCCACTAGAGATTTGCATTTCGTCAAATGGTTGAGCAAAACAAAACTAAAAACATGTATTTGAGGAAAAGGCTAACAAAGTTACCTCTTTGTTATCCTAGATGTATTCTCTTGCTTTTCAGTTATCTTTAGTGTTTATAACGAATGGCTAGCTTACTTCATGGGAGAGAATATAAATATGTGCTACATTTCTTGTCGATGTACCTGATCTTCTTTACCGACTGAGACTGTGAATTGGTAGTCTGTTATTAAAGGTCATATGCCCTTAAGCATTAAGACGGCGACTTATTCTTCCAGTCAAATTTCTCTGAGAGTGAATTTTTGGAATAGCACAAGGATTATTTTAGCCAAATCCAGAGTTACTGCATCCTCTATTTGTGACAAACATGATAGAGAGAAAGTGATCCAATTTTTCAAAGAAGAAAAAGGATAATGTGTATTCTTTTCAATGTGAAGGTGCCTTCGGGCTGTGAGGAATAGGAACTGCTTTTCGTGTTGCTGAATTGCACATGTAGGATATGGCATATGCGCTTTTGGAACTTTAGTGTGATCTGATAGTATGTTGTTCAGTGTAGTGGAGCTGTACAACTTTATTCATTTGTATTTATTATGTTTTTAGTTTGGCTTATTATGCTTGAAATGTCTTGGAATAACAAGTTCTTATCAATTCAACTATATAATACG
This sequence comes from Eustoma russellianum, assembly GCA_036186865.1. Taxonomy (NCBI): domain Eukaryota; kingdom Viridiplantae; phylum Streptophyta; class Magnoliopsida; order Gentianales; family Gentianaceae; genus Eustoma; species Eustoma russellianum. Next base: position 7,384,325 of record AP025066.1, on the reverse strand, counting down.
CTTTCTGAACATCCCAGGATTTTCAGAAAGAAATTGTCAAAGCGGCTGAAACATTTATGGCTATCGGATCTAAGCATATAGAAGCAGGTGCAATATTTATCAACTTATATATGTTTGCATGCACAATATATAAATTCTTTTTGGAACGATTATTGCGTAAATCTTGTTTATCTTCCACTGGTTCCTTCAATTTGTGTTGTAAACTTATGTCATTATCTAGGGACAAAATTATCTGAAGACTGTTGCAAGTATGGAATTGAGAATGCTCATGATCAAATTTTAGCCAAAGCGGCTTCCATTTGTGGTGATGCTTACAAACATGTAGAAAAGGAGCAAGAAGACTTAAACAAGTTGTTGTTTTCTCAGGTCAGTTGTATCTAGCGCGCTCAAATTTAACAGCATTCTATCACTGGCTTTGTTGAAGCTGTTGCAAATAGGAGTCCGCTACTAGTTAGGAGTTGATATTAGAGGTAGCAATTACCCATAGTTGTTTTTTCTCAAGTTGCTGAAGCTAGAGGGTTTTCTTTTAGTTGAAACTCTGTCCTGACATGTTATCGTTGTCTGCAAGAGTACATACAATAAAGAGCGAAATGATAGGGTCCACGAATATATGTAAGAAATTGGAAGATGAAAATTCCTTTACAAAATTATGTCTAGCTATTAATGATAGTTTGAGGCAGCTAGTTCAACAAGTTTTACACCCTAGTAAGATTTTATTCGGACATAAGTGGGTTAAATATCTTTGTTTCATCTTTATACTTCTATAACTCAACTATTGCTAAAATTTATATTTGGCCAAGACAAGGAGAAAAAGTAATTGTAACAGAGTTTTGTGGATAACTATGATTTTTTTTAGTTTTAAGTAAATGTTATTTTCATGTGCAGAAAAAATGTTTGTATGTTATTCTTATTCACGTTAATGTAAAGCAAAGCTTGTTACTAGTAGTCTTATGCTTAGAAAGATTCCCCTAAGCACAATTGTAAACTTGGCTTGCTCAATTTGACTTGTTTACTAATTGACGGGTGAATGATAGATGTTCCAATTCATGATCAAGGTCTGGTTTAAAATAAAGCATCAGATATGGATTTGGGAAAGAAATGGATTTGGTAGTTTCAATAACTTGCTAGGATCGTTAGTTAGTGCTTTTGTGTTCCTATTTTTGCCAAACTAGTCCTTGATAAAACTGCAGTACCAGCAAGGTTTCTCGGAGCTATGACTGTTTCCCTATCTGTTTTTACCACATCTTTTCCAATTGACCTTTTTGTTTCATTACTATGTGTTTCCGGTTGGAGGACTCCACTGGTTGGCAAGCCAAAAAGAACCTTCTTTAAATGATATTTGCCATGAAAAATCCCATCAATCCATCATAACGTTGATAGTGCCTGACTCTATGAAGATCTCATGTGACTGGAAGCTTGTGAAATTGGTTCTTCACCACGTTAATGTTGACAGTGTGGGAACAAATAAGTTGGTGCAAATGGTAAAGGTAACTGAACAATATGATGATTAAGGTAGCAAAAGTGGAACATAGGGAATAAAACTGGAACTCGAAGTTGTCTTTCACTGCATTGGTATAGCAAAAGTCATAGGACTACAACTGGTAGTGCAATGATGGTTTATTTGCAAGTAGGTGCTTTCAAGTTTCTCAGAATACATACAGCTTCAATTTCAAAGTTAATTATTTATGAGTGGCAAGATCCATTTTCTCATGTACTAATCTACACTCTGAGAACACAGTAGAATTTTGTCTTTTTAACCCCACTCTTGCTCATGGGGTGTCTGACAAGGCGAAAGAAGAGGGTGTTGTGAAAAGATATCCGGTCAAATGCATCAAGAAATACATTATTTTTACGTTTAAAGCACCCACACACATTCCTTTAGTGCAGAAACAGCAGCATATATAGTTAAGTGGCCCAACACATGGTTAAATCTCTTTCCCCAGAAAATAGGTGGTTGTAGCGGACTTAGAACACTGCACATCCTACTCTTCTTGCAACTAAGAGCATCTTAGAATACCTTGGCTTCCATCTCAAAAGCATTGGAAATGAATGTGGACGTGAATCACATCTATCCCCGTTGGTTTTGGTCGGAAAACTTTATAGATTCAAGTTTCTTAATATAACTCTTACTATATGGCTGCCTTTTTCTTTCTTTTTCCCTTTTTTATCCTTTTTTATTTTTCCTATACTCGCAAAAGTTTCTTTAGCTCAGTAAACTTGTATCTTTTTTATCTTTTGAAAGCAATCAATAAAATTAGTAATCATCCTTTTTTATATTCATTTTATTCAAGCATGACATAGTACATTAATGACATTATCGTTATTTTCTATTGCTCACTACTTGGTAAAATCTTTTGCCTGTGCAGGTTCTAGAACCAATGAGGGCAATGATAATGGGTTCTCCTCTGGAAGAAGCTCGCCATCTTGCTCAACGTTATAGTCGAATGAGGCAAGAAGCAGAGGCACAGGTAGGTTAATAACTCGGGTTTGATGTTATCACTCCAATCATGCTCAGTACTTAAGTCTCTTTGAGTTAATAAATTTTTTATTGAGTGATGCTGAATGAGCTAACAAAGCAAGTAGGCAGCAGAGGTTTCTAGAAGGCATGCACGAGTCAAGGAAGCTCCTCTTCCAGAGAACGTGGCAAAACTGCATGCAGCTGAATCTAAAATGCAAGAACTCAAAGCAAACATGGCAGTACTAGGTAAAGAAGCGGCTTCAGCCTTGAGTTCCGTAGAGTCTCAACAGCAGCGGCTTACAGTTCAGAGGCTCATCGCGATGGTAGTGTCCCTGTTATGAACCTTTTGAGTTTGGTATTACGTCTCTTATGTTGGTCTGCTCTTTTTAGGTTGAAGGGGAAAGGATATTCCATGAGAGAGTAGCTGCTATCCTCGGTCAAATTGAAACTGAGGTAATTGCTCTAGGCTTATAGTTTCACGAGGAAGAGGAAGTCTATTATGTGCGAATAATGTTGCAATTACAGCTATTTTTATTTACTTATTTATTACGTTATTGTTGTAGATGGTATCAGAGAAACAACGGAAAGAGGCTGCTCCTCCAGTTATTCTCCCGAATCATGCACCTGAGGCAACAAAGTACTTTCTGGCTGAGGTACCACTGACCTAATCTCTCACATATTGTTCTTTTTCATTTTGTTTTTTTTTTGTTTTGTTTTTTTGGGCTTAGGTGATAGATTACAAGTTGCTCAGATGAATTCGTGTCTTCCAGGCGGTGCACCCTTTCTATGCTGAAACCGAGAAGGAGCTGAGCTTGGCTGTGGGCAATTATGTTGTTGTTAGAAAAGTAAGCTCTTTGCTTAGCTTAAATGGGCTGGAATCTGAAACAAATTTAAGTTATGTGCTGATTTTTTTATATTCCAGTGGAATCCAGCACATTGCCTAAAGACATTGTGACTCGCTCTTCATGATTTCATCCGTAATTTGTGGAGCTTACAAATGTTAAGATACCAATACAGTACTTCTAATTCGTTATCATTGATGAGATTTATTTTTAACATATAAACTTGCCAATCTTTGGAAAGGAAAAAAAACATATAAACTTACCTTACAGAAGATTTGTCGTTCATCCATCTCACATATCCTGAAGGAAAGCAGTACATGCAGAACCGTTTAAGCAATTTCGTTATCAACGTTTCCCGTATGTTTTCATTTCTTTTAGGTGCAGGGCCGTTTTGGTTGGTGGAGTTTAGTTGTTTGATTCAGGAAAAATGTTCCCCCGTAGATTCTGTCATAGATAATGTTTCTTTTCAATCCGCTCTTTTATCCTGACAGTTGATGTGTTCGATAACAGCTTCATTTTATAAGAGCTGTGTAATTTAAGTGGCTAAACCATAGAATTGCTAAAGCACTCATGGTCTAATCATAGTGGATGGTTTAGTTTTGAAATTGCTGTAAAGAAAATCACCACTAAGGTTAAAACTGGGAACCTCTGCAAAAGAAACATGCAGTTTGTTCACCAAGCTCACAGTCTATTTCGTCCCAAATGCCATTAGAATAGATTTGGACCATTACTTCTACTTTGCAATTGCTAGATTCTACTATTTTTATACGTTGGCAGACACATCCATTATTTACGACGTTGCTAAGCTAGTTAACAAGTTTATGCTGGAAATTGCAATCCTTAAGTTTCATGATATCGATGGTTATAACTTTCCAATAGGACAATGGTAAATAGTACTAAAGATGATGCTATTGCTGCCAAGTATAACAATACTACACTAGACTATCTTTGTTTGTAATACTAGGCTTTTTATATAGTTCTTCGGAATTTTAAGTTGATATTACTTTAACAGGGATATGTATTAATCAGTTTAGATGTTGATATTCCTTGATATTGGTTGTAACCAAAGGACTAGCTGACACATATGTAGGTCGATTGCATTCCTAAGTGCTGTAGTTCAGCCTTGTTTCGGCTTGGTTTTCAAAAATTTTCAGCTGAATCAGTTTACTTACAATGATATCGTTGGTCCAGGTGAGCCCAACAGGTTGGTCAGAAGGGGAATGCAATGGTAAAGCAGGCTGGTTTCCTTCTGCATACGTGGAAAGGCGAGAGAGACTTCCTACTTCAAACGGGGAGACTGAAGTTTTCTAAGGTGCTTATGCGTGTTTACTTGTTTTCGAAGTTCCACGATGGTGCACTCTGTAGTCCAAACACCATTTGAGTAACAAATGCAAGTAAAAGGTGACTGGCCTACTACCAGATGTGTGTAATTCCTGGTTAAGCCTTTCTTGTAAGAACTTTTGCACTTCAAACACTCGAATTTTTCGTTTTCTTGAGTTCTGATCCTTTAGATGGCATGTAAAGTTTAACGGCAGAGTGTTTTATACACCTAATATTTGTATAAATAGTCGTGGAATGTGAGATACAGGGATTCACTAATCTCTGCTAAGTAACCAGGGTGCATTGTTATGATGTAGTTCTTTGATCTACTCCAAACTATAGATGAGAAAGCTGCTTAATCCAGGTCGGTTTTCTTGCTAGGATATCATACTACTGTGAAAGTACTTGGTCACTTCACATTTGCAGCAAATCTAAACGAGGCTATTGCTTAAGCGACATTGTAATGCTCTAGAACTTGGGTTGATGTCAACATTATAGGTCTTTCCAGTTATAAACATAGCCAAATGTACCACCTCCATGTAAGTGTTAGCTCGTGTACACCATGCATTTTATAACGCAATTGGCATAGCTCCCCGCGCTCCCGCCAGCCCATGGATCACATTATACCATGCATGTTATGGATCATTCTAAAACAAGGCAGGATGTTCTTAATGTGTTTTAAAATGAGAATTTCAACAAATATCAATAAAGAACCGCTACAATCTCTTCTCAAAGACTAAGCAAACAAATCAAGCCGAAAAAAAGGTAATGTGTTTTCTTTGGTGAAGGGAGGGAGGGGAGGGGCTTGGGGGGGGGGGGGGGTTAAAGACTGTTGAACCATGCAATATCACACAATCAACAGAGATATCATATGAAACATCTGGCGGGTTACAAACATGCAATAGTGTAAAACATAGTATATCATGCATCTGTAAAAATTCATCTCACACATCAAATGGAGTATATACTAAATATTTAGGATACAACTTGCAAATGTATGCGCTCACATTTTTTGAACTTCTAAATTATGTGTTGGTTCTGAATGTCACAGGTAACAAGACGAAGGAAGACGACCTTCACAGTAGCTTGCCAGATGTTTTCTTGCTAGCATATCATGCTTCTGTGAAAGTACTTGGTCACTTCACATTTGTAGCAAATCTAAACGAGGTTATTCCTTCATTTTAGAATATGATGGCATAAAACAAAACTAAATTGTAGCCCATGCCACGCGTTGCAAATAATTGCCACGTGGAGTCAAAAATACTATTCATCTTCTTTTTCCACTCATTCTCGTTCTGTTTCCCCGCCCCACAACTTCTTTCTTTTTTCTTCATTCCCAGCATTCAAATTTCAAGCTTCCATGGAAAAGTCAGGGTAGGTTTGCAGGTATATCAGAGGCTAATGATTACATACTTCAAGCACAGAGCTCTTACAATTTAATATGACAATTCAACTGCTCAGCAGAAGTGAAGAAACACTTTACTGCACCCACAAAAAGAACAAAAAAAAAAACAACGAAAGCATTACAAAGAGCTGAACATGAAAAAGATAGATGGGCAGATTGATAGAGTAGACCTCCATGTGCCTCCACACAGCAAAAAGCAAGCACATATTCATACACGATAATATACAGAAAGAAAGCAATCGTGACAAATCAAATGTTCAATCTGAGAAGCTTAGGGACCAATCATGGCTTCTGAACTGGTCACCAAAATATAAACTTGCAGAAGAAAATCAGTGCAGCCTTCACGAAATTATTTTCCCTGGGTCACACTCATGAAAGAACTTTTCCCCAAACTACAAATGTTAATAGCCTTTCTTAGTAACTCCTGATATCTCCCGCAAACACTTATTCCAGCCTATTAAAAGAGCTCTGTGCCATCAAACCTACCCTCACTCTCCCATGGAAGCTTGAAATTTGAATACTAGGAATGAAGAAAAAAGAAAGAAGTTGTGGGACGGGGAGACAGAACTAGAATGGGTGGGAGAAGAAGATGAATAGTATTTTTGACTCCACGTGGCAATTTTGACTCTACGTGGCAATTTTTTTTAAAACACGTGGCATGGGCAATTGCCATGTCACTCTTTTCGATGAATTTTTGCCTGAAATGACATTGTCCAAATCAGTCCAATAGTTTAAGGGGGTTTAGGGTGTGATATTAAACCTCAAGGGGCAAAGGGTTAATTAGGTATAATACAGAGGGCAAAAGGTGATTAACCCTTACAGGATTAAATTGAAATCTCTTAAGTCATCCATTTGCAAATTCATTTCATTTTATCCATTTTTTTTTGCATACTTTAATCATTGTTTTAATTAATAATTGAAGGAACCGTAATGTGAAAAAAGAGTAAAATGCAGATATCCATATTTTAAATATATAGTCATTTGGTCCAGATTAATTTTTCAGAACAAAAAAATACCGTAAAAAAGTCGGCTCCAAAAAATGTGTACAGAAATAATATTCTTAAATAAACGCCAAAACAACCATTCAACGAATATTTAAAGTTACCCCAAGTGGCTCTAAGCTTGCGTGCTCTTTCATTGGAATTTAATTAAACGATTAGATATAACTTGTTAATTTTGTAAACATACCAAGTAGCAATGAGTCCTTATTTTATGATTGGTGACAGCCTCATGTGTTATTTTAAACCAATTTATACAAAGTTTGACACCAACTTATACAGTAAAGCTCATCTTGTGTGCAAAAGCTACCTTACTATATTTTGAAAAAAGAATGAAAAAAAAAGAATTAACAAAATAAGAAGAAAGAAATAAAGAAAGAAAATAAGCAAAATATTTTGGGCCAAAGTAAAAAAAAAAATGCAATTAAAATGTGGCAGTAGTATTTCTTTCCAACAACAACACATACCTAGCATATCCCAGCAACATCACAAGTTATTGCTAGGGTCCGGAAAGGGTGAGAAGCAGACAAATAATACTTCCATCCCAAAGGATAGAGAGTTCGTTTCCAGCAAGACGGACGCTATATGTACCTACATAGACATATAATGAATGACAAATAATGAAAGACAAAGACAAACACAAAAAGTACAAAATCAACCTAAAGTTGATAGAGTATATAAGCCCCTTTATATACTGTGACTCTATTTTTTACATAAACCTCGTTAACTTTAATCATCTGTCTTCATGAGCTCGTATCTTAGACCATGTCATCAAAGAAATGCAAATCTAGTATGTCATGTTTAATCCGTTCATTCCAAGTCAATTTGGACATGCATTTACTTTCTTCTCACCTGGACCATGAGGCTTTATTTCCAAAGAAGGAAAAAAAATTAGTAGTATGCCTCCCAAAAAAAAAAATAATAATAAGCAGCAAAAAATTAGCGCAAAAAATTTCCCGCCATCCACCCTCTTCAGTTTCTTCACCGTATCAAAGAGAAAAGTCGTCTTCACTAAATTCTCAGCACGCCAGCCCACAGTCTACTACCTCCCCCCTCTCCCGCCTCTTTCTCCTCTGTCGGATTCTACCATGTGCAAAGGCAACGCAAATGAGTAGGGAACTACTCCTCATTTCGCCCAAATCTCATTTTTTTCCTGAATTGAAACTAGATTTTCAGAAGGAAAAAAAGACATATTCTTGAGCAACCAAAATAGTAGAAAATGGGAATCCAAGGGCTGTTGCCTTTATTGAAATCAATAATGATGCCTGCCCACATCAAGGATTTTAAAGACTGCTCTGTTGCAGTGGACACGTATTCTTGGCTCCACAAAGGGGCTCTTTCTTGCAGCAGAGAGCTCTGCAAAGGCATCCCTACCTCCAAGTATCCCTTTTTCATCCTACCCTTTTTGGGGCCTCACGTTTTTCATTGTAAACGGAACTGATTTTCATGTGGGGTTTACCAGTGTCTTAGGTTGCATAGTGAAAAATGGGTTCTTGATTGCTTTCTGCTAATCCCTGATGATCAGCTTAATTCTGGGACTTAGGTCATCGTTTTTGTGTGCTTTAAGGTGTAATATGGCTTCTTTTGTGTTCATAATGTGAAGAATTTGATTCGTCTGTATTGTTAGGGTCCTTTTTGCTGGACTATTCACTGAAACTATTGTTTATTCATCTGCACCTATTTGGGCCAAACATATCTTATAGTAAAATTAGTAGTAGACTCCTTAAGAACCCTGGAGAATGTCTTCAGATCTCACAGGGTTCTTTTTTGTATTGAAATAGGAAGCAAAAAAGAGAATCAATTTATGTCTGGAAAAAGATTATCTTCTTCTTCACTTTCCTTTTCTTCATTAATTTGTCAGAAATTTTTCACTTACTGGTTTGCTATCTGAAACTTATATGATATTGCTGGAAGAATTAGGTACAAGGGAAATCAAGATGCTGCGTTTCTATGGATGAGAATACGCAGTCTAACATGAGATACTTTTTGCAGGCATATTGACTACTGTATGCACAGGGTGAACTTGTTGCGGCATTATGGTGTGAAGCCCGTACTTGTTTTTGATGGAGGTCTTCTACCAATGAAGGGCGAGCAAGAAAATAAGCGTGCAAGGTTTATGAATATCTAAGAATTATGTTTTCTTGTACTTAGTTCAATTTGTTTGGGTTCTTTGCTGTGGTGTCCTCGCATAGCTCTCTTGCTTTTAGTCATTTTTGTTATGAAGAACCATGTTTTGAATAGTAATTATAGAGTATATTAACAGTGCTTATTGTTTATTTGTGGCAATTTCATCTAGTAAGTACAATGTTCTGAATGGTTGTTTACCGTAAATTAGAGGAGACCAAAATCTTAGGCTGCTGTTTGATCAGTTGTTAAGTCTTAAACTGGGGAGGGATAAACACTTAAGCTACTACGCTAATCACCACTGCTCATTCATCTTTAATTACTTGCAGTTATCCAAAGGGGTTAGATAATATGATCTATATGCTCTTCTGCAAGAATGTAATCCTCAATGGATCTCACTTAGAGTGTTCGATCTTTTGTTAAGGCTTTCCTGATTACAGTTATTAGATAATACCAGGATGCCTTAGGATGTCTCAATATCTAAAATTGCGTTCAGGCGCTGCATGTGGATCTAGCTGGTTGAATTATGATTACCATACTAGTTAAGCGATTTTTCCTGAGAGTTGGCTGTACAGACTATACTAGCGACTAAACGCAGTGAGAAATGGGAAGGATTTCTGTGTTATTGTCCTAAGGCTAATAACTTTTCTGTTGTTAGTGAACATGTAGCTCTGTCCACCATGTGGTAGGGGTATAAGATCATTACAGTAACTACGTCACTCAATATCCTTTTGTGTTGTCCCCACTAACTTGATACCTTAATGGACTTACAATATGATTTTCCTTCTTGTTCCTTACATTTTGCTTTCCACTTTTATTATTTTTTTCTTTCACCTGTATTCCAATTTTAGAACTGTCTTAGAGACAGACATGTTATCCTGCCTGGTTCATTTGTAAAGAAAACACTTGCTTCTGTTTCTTTTTCACTTAATAGTGTCATCTATGTCAGTGATATGCTAAAAGCACTTTCAAATACATCTGTAGCAGATTTAATTCAAAATTTATATATTGTTCCCTTGATCTGATTTTCATGAGAGGCAATGGAGACCACGAGCGAGAAATTCCCAAGGAATCTACCTGACCCAAGCGAGAAATTCCCAAGGAATCTACCTGACCCAGCCATAAGGATCTCCAGAAAAGAATGAAAACAATCAACGTCTTCTATACAATAGCAAAGTGGAATCGAACAGTTGGCACTCTTAATAATGAAATAATCTGAATGCAGGTCTAGAAAAGAAAACATGTCTCGTGCAATGGAGCATGAGTCGAATGGTAATCTTGCTGCAGCTTATGAATGCTATCAGAAGGCTGTTGATATATCCCCTGGATTGCATATGAGCTAATCCAGGTACTAGGTGTGCTATTGAAGTGCATTATGGCTCTCACTGTGCCACATAATGCAACTTTCAAGTTCAACTGTAAAATTGTTTTTGGTTTCTGGTTGATGCGCTCTCTTATACATATATCTCCATATTATTTTTCTTCGAAGGTTTTGAAAAAGGAAAACATTTGCTATGTTGTGGCTCCATATGAGGCAGATGCCCAGATGACATTTTTGGCACTTAGCAAACAGGTTGACGCAGTTATAACCGAGGACTCTGATTTAGTGGCCTTTGGCTGCCCTAGAGTAAGTTCATCTTTATAACTGTGGGAGACCGCATGACCATTTAAATTAGCAAATGTGTTTTTGGTAGGTTTCTTTTAATTGGTTTTGTACATGTAGTTGTTTTTAATGTCTAATCCTTTACCCAATTCAGGTCATCTATAAAATGGACAAGTTTGGGCAGTGTGTTGAATTTCGGTACTCAATGCTGCAACAGAACAAGGACTTGAGTTTCTCCGGATTTACCCAGCAGATGATTCTTGAAATGTGCATTTTGAGTGGCTGTGATTATTTACCGTCTTTGCCTGGAATGGGGTCTGAAAAAAGCTCATGCACTAATAAAGAAGTTCCAACAGTATGAAAAGGTGAATCTTGTCATCTTTATCTTGATAAGTAATTTATATGAGAACATTGAGATATTACGCCATATGTTATTAATCTAGACTCTAGGCCAAAATATGATCCTATTACTCAAGTTTGCTATTTTTCTCACCTCTATTATATGCATCTGTCGAACTCATATGATCAATACCGTCCTAAATATCTTTATGGTGACTGATCTCAGGTACTGAAACACTTGAAATACAATGGTGTTACTGTTCCTCCAATTTATGAAAAACTTTTGAGAAGGCAATCTTAACATTCCGGCATCAGAGAGTCTATGATCCTGTTACTGAAGATATCATACATTTATCCAAGTTATCAACAATTGATAAAGATGGAGATTTTGACTTTTTAGGCCCATATCCTTGCCTATGTTAGTATTAACTGCATAAAATTCAAATAGTACAAAATAATGTGTTCGTGAAGAGCTACTACTGAAACCTTAACTTGTGGTCACATCGATTCCTCAACATTTGGGTAAAGCTATAGCAGAAGGCAATCTAGATCCTATTAGTAAAATACCATTCGAGGTACGTGATCTAATTTGTGTTCAGTAACAGCTAGATTCCCTTTGCTACAGTACAAATACATCTGTTTCTCTTATAGTCATTCATGCATTTGCTAGAAATGTCTACAACAGAACAGCCTCAGCATCTCGTATTCAATGGAAATGCTAAGCCCTCAAACCATTATATGCATTCGGCATGTTCTGAAATTGGTTTTTTTAGTCTTTAAACGTTCATCGTGAACTCCTTGCCAACTAATGGTTTTCAGAGCTTTAGTAGCGGTCAAAAGTAATATGTCCAACTTTTAGGATGTGCACTGTCCGCAACTCAGATATAGGTGAAGTCCCCAAGTTAGTTGAGTTATTTATCCAAAATCCGCATTTTGTGCCAAAGCTTGTGCTAGTTAGAACTCTTAGTAACAGAAAGTGTTATGTAAGCTGACTCCTGGATGGTTTTTTTTTTTTTTTTGATTGTCCTTGTCTTCTAGAAAGTCATTAGGCTAATGCTCCATCATAAGATGCTAAATGGCTTGCTCTTCACCTTGATGGCTAGAGGTGAAAGCCTGCGACCTCTAGTGTGTTCCTTCAGAAAGCACTACACTATATAATAGTCTGTAGAAATGATAAAAGTAAATAATGCCGTTGGATTACTGTAAATAGACTGCAAGAAGACAAAATCTGCAGAGAGCAGAGAGCCGTTGTATAGCCGTTACACTTCTTCCTATGTCTATTCAATTGTGTATATAAAGTAGACAGAGTGGTAGTCTGTAGAATAATGAAGAATTTGATTCTTCAAACATACTGTAAATTTGTTATGAATACAAGTGAACTTCTTTTCATCTCTTCTGATTGTTCAATCTAGTTATTAGAATTTCTACATGGTATCAGAGCATCCTCAGAAGAGAACAATTTAAATACTATCATTTGATCAAACAAGCTCCAGCGAGGCTTCAACAGTGAAACAAAAATATATATCTTCAAAATATTAGTGCTCTGCCCAGATTCAGTCTTCAAAGAATTAGCTTCACATTGACAAAGAAGGAAGACAGAGGAAGAAGGAAATTATTAAAGAGGGCCCGTCATGCTTTAATGACTAAGGCTATTTCTGTCCTTTTGCAGAGAAGACAAAAACCAAAATTTTGACGTCCAAAATTTTGACGTCGTCAAAACCAAGGAACCAACTTTCGACGTCGTCAAAAACAAGACCAACTTTCGCCAAAAACAAGACTCACCCGTGATCTACAGATTTCCTGAATACCCACGTGTCTACCAATGATGCTTATACACACGAAAGGAAAGGAGCATTTATCACCTTTTCATTTAAAAAAAAAGGAGGGAATTTATTTTTCACCATCGCATTAATATCGTTCTGCAAACCAACAGATTTATTTCTATCCCCAAGAAGTTGTGATTGCGACAATACTTTTCTCTCTTCTTCCCAAAACGTACTATTTCTCATTCTTTCACATCTTTCGTTTTACTCTTCCAGACGTCCATAAGTTCTCTTTCTTCAAAGTTCCAGATCCATCTTTTTTCATAGTTCCAGTTTCATTCATTTTTGAGAAAACAATACATCTCATCTATCTACTATGACTGATCGTGGTAGTGAGGTGTCTTCAACTGGAGTTGAACTTAAAGCTGTTGGATCTGGATCTGGAAGTACTATTGTTGACTCCTACTACTCCGGTTACAATTACAAACCAGAAGCTGCATGGCAACAATTACTTGCCATGAGTAGAGCAGTTGAGCTCTTCATCACAGGAAGGGGAAAAAAGGAGTATTTATCTGAGAAAATGGTTATTCCAGCAGAGACTGATGAAAAATTTCTAACCTGGGAGGCTGAGAATTCCATGATTATGTCATGGCTGTTGGGCTCAATGACACCGGAAGTTGGCAACACCTTCATGCTGTATCCTACTGCAGCGGCCATCTGGAAGGCTACCAAGGAGATGTATTCTAAAACTGATAACATATCTGAGTTATATGAGCTGGAGACTCAGTTGAAAGATCTCAAGCAAGGAGATCAGACTGTTAGTAAATTCTTTGGAAACCTATCTCAAGTTTGGCAACAAATTGATTCCCTAGAAGCCTATCAGTGGGGATGTACTGCAGATGATCAACTGTATAAGAAGATTAAGGAGACCAGACGGCTATTTGGGTTCCTGTCTGGCTTACACAAGGATTTTGATGGTGTAAGAGGAAGAATTCTGGGCACCAAACCTTTGCCTGCTATGAACACTGCTTTTTCTGAGGTGAGACAAGAGGAAAGCCGGATTAAATTTATGATGGGGTCATCTGTAGGATCATCTACGGTCTCCTCTGAAACATCTGCTCTCAGTGTCCAGGAAAATGAAAAAGAAAGAACGATAATAATACGGCCCTGCTGGCAAAGAAATCTGGACCAAGGGATTCACGCAACTATGTGAAAAAATATTGTAAATATTGCCAGAGAAAATGGTCATACGTTTGAGGAATGCTATAGGAGGCCAGGCTCTCAGGTAAAACCACCACCTTTTTTCAGACAGAACAACTTCAAGCTGAACTCATATGGAAGGTCCTGAGACTAATAGCTCAGGAAGATCTGATGCTGACTCGTGGAGAAATCCCAGGGCTGCGGTTGCAACTGAAACAGAACCAAAGTTCACTCAACCTCAACTTGACGCATTGCTCAGGATTCTGGAGAGTCAGAGGGCTCAAGTTCAAGAGAACGAGATCCGGGCTACTATGGCAACCACAGGTATGACGGGTAAGTCACTGGAGTGGATTATTGACCAATCACATGACATTTGATAACTCTAAAATGATAAATTTCAGATCTTTTGTCATTCCTAAGAAAGTAAAAATTGCTAATGGAGACAGCATTGCTATTCTCGGTTATGGTGATATTCATTTAACTGACTTGTTAACTCTTAAACATGTATTATATGTTCCCAAACTAGATTGCAATTTGATTTCTGTCAGAGGTATAATAAGTGATAATAATTGCTGGGCTGTTTTTTCACTGACTAAGTGCTATTTTATTCCATCTTCTACTTCTTGCTTCCAGGAGGAAGCATTGAAGCAGAAGGTTACCAAGGGAATGATTGGCATGATTGGCAGTGCTAACCTAAAAGGAGGACTGTTCATTTTGGAAAATGCCAGATCAGACCGGTTTTTTGAGAATGACAAGTCTAAGTCTTTTGAAGATCATTCTAGTGTCTATTCTTGTATGCACAAACAATTTGCTCCTAGAATAGATAACTCTATTTCTAGAATGGATCTTATTATGTTATGGCATAAGAGATTGGGCCATCCCAACTTTATGTATTTGAAGAAATTTAAGTCCGGACTGTTCAATGGTATTTCTCTTCAGAATTTAAAGTGTGAAACTTGCCTATTTGGTAAACATTCTAGAACTCAGTACCCAGCAAAACTATACCAAGAAAGTAAACCTTTTAACCTCATTCACTCAGATATATGGGGGCCTTCTAAGGTGTTAAATGTCAATGGAAGTAGGTGGTTTGTCATTTTTGTAGATGATCACACAAGGGTTACATGGATATACCTGATGAAGCATAAATCTGAGTTATATTCTGTGTTTAAAGCTTTTATTTTTCTGATTCAAAACCAGTTTGGTGTGACAGTGAAGACCTTTAGGTCAGATAATGGTAGTGAATATCTAGATAAACAAGTAAAATCTCTGTTTATTGAAAAAGGGATTCACCACCAAACATCCAATGTTTACACTCCTCAACAAAATAGAATTGCTGAAAGGAAGCATAGACATATTCTAGGTGTGGCTAGATCTATTATGTTCTCTATGAATGTTCCTAAGTATCTATGGGGTGAGGCTGTACTCACTGCCACTTATTTAATTAACAGAATGCCATCACGGATCTTGAGTTTTATGAGTCCTAAGGAAAAGTTATTAAATTTGTTTCCACATTGTCTTTTACTCTCTGAGTTGCCTTTCAAGATTTTTGGGTGTGTGGTATATGTCTATATTCAGTCTCATCTCCGGGGGAAATTAGAAAAGAGGTCGGTTAAATGTGTCTTTTTAGGCTATTCTGGTTCCCAAAAGGGATACAAGTGCTTTTGTCCCACTACAAGAAAGATGTATACAACTCTAGATGTCACATTTGATGAGTCAACACCATACTTTGGCTCAGACTCTTTTCATGATAAGGGTGAACCTGATAATTTTTGGAGTATTATAGATGTGTCAACTGTGGGGAGTATATCTCCTAATTTGCCTCCAGGAAATGCAATCTCAGCAGGAGGAACGGAAGAATCAAATGAATCCCAGGAGTTAATGACTCCAGAGAATCAAGAACTGAGGGAAGGAAATCAACTGGAAAGAAATCAACCGCCTATTACACAAGTTTACTCCAGGAGGAAATCAATGCCACAAGATGTTCCTTTGGTCCAGTCTCTGTCTTAGTCCTCCCACGAATCCTCAGATTCAGGTACCGATACTGCTACTGAATCAGAACCTATATACATTACTCCTGAATCTCATGATTATGATCTACCAATTGCCATGCGGAAAGGGACAAGAGACTGTCTTAAATTTCATAAGTTCTTGGGGAACAAGGGATATTGTTCACGGTATCCTTTACATGACTTTGTATCTTATGACAGGTTAAATCCAGATTTTAAATCCTTTACTGTTAGTTTAGACTCACAGGTTGTTCCTGTATCAATAGATGCTGCACTAAAACAACAAGAATGGAGGCAAGCTGTCAATGAAGAAATGACAGCCCTTATTAAAAATGGTACATGGGAGTTAGTTACCGCACCTAAGAATGTAAATCCTGTTGGCTGCAAATGGGTATTCTCTGTGAAATATAATTCGGATGGGACACTCAATAGACACAAAGCCAGGTTAGTAGCAAAGGTTTTTTCACAATCTTATGGGATTGACTATGTAGAAACCTTTGCTCCGGTAGCAAAACTTAATACCATTAGAATTATTTTTTCCTTGGCTGTAAATCTAGATTGGGGACTCACACAATTAGATATCAAAAATGCATTTTTGAATGGTGAATTAAAGGAGCAGGTATTCATGACAATTCTCCCAGGATTCGAATCTGACAAGACCAAAGGGAAACTTTGTAGACTAAGAAGATCCATTTATGGTTTGAAACAATCTCCTAGGGCATGGTTTAGTAAATTTACTGAAGTCCTATTAGTGTATGGTTTTAAGCAAGCACAAAGTGATCATACCTTGTTTACTTATAAAAATGGTAAAACAGTTACAATACTTATTGTTTACGTTGATGATATCATTTTGACTGGCAATTGTTGTAGAACTATATCCTGTGTTAAAACTTATCTTTCAACCAAATTCGAAGTCAAAGATTTAGGTCCTTTAAGATACTTCCTTGGGATGGAAGTGGGAAGAAGTAAGGCAGGTATGATTATATCTCAACGAAAATATGTTTTAGACCTCCTTCAAGAAACAAGTTTGCTTGGTTGTAAGCCATCATCAACTCCTATGGAAGCTGCTCATTCGGCTGACCCACAGCATCTTGAGGTACTGTCAGATATTCATTCATATCAAAAGTTGGTTGGTAAGTTAATTTACCTATCACATACGAGGCCTGATATTTGCTATGCAGTAAGCTATGTTAGCCAGTTTATGCATGCACCAACAAATTTACATCAGCAAGCGGTGATAAGAATTCTTAGATATCTAAAAGGGGCTCCTGGCCAAGGTTTGTTTTTTTAGTAAAAATGATTGCAGGGACATTCAAATATATACTGACGCCGACTGGGGCGGTTCCAAAGCTGACATGAGATCTACAACTGGATATAGTGCGTTTCTTTGGGGAAATCTAGTGACTTGGAGAAGCAAAAAGCAATCCGTTGTGTCACGCAGCAGTGCTGAAGCGGAACTACGAGCACTGGCGCTTGGTGTTTGTGAAAGGTTATGGATAAAAAGAGTTTTGAAGGATTTATACCAAGATACTGCCGGGTTGAAGATTCAGACTTTCTGTGACAATATGTCTGCCATCCATATGGCAGAAAATCCGGTGCATCATGATAAAACTAAACACGTGGAGATCGATAGACATTTCATTAGAGAAAAACTGGAGGATCAGTCTCTGAAACTGGTGCACATTGCTTCATCTGAACAAGTAGCTGACATACTTACAAAAGCTGTTTCTCCAAAGCTATTTCATAAATTGTTAGCCAAGCTTGGATGTACAAACTTGTACTCCAAGCTTGAGGGGGAGTGTAGAAATGATAAAAGTAAATAATGCCGTTGGATTACTGTAAATAGACTGCAAGAAGACAAAATCTGCAGAGAGCAGAGAGCCGTTGTATAGCCGTTACACTTCTTCCTATGTCTATTCAATTGTGTATATAAAGTAGACAGAGTGGTAGTCTGTAGAGTAATGAAGAATTTGATTCTTCAAACATACTGTAAATTTGTTATGAATACAAGTGAACTTCTTTTCATCTCTTCTGATTGTTCAATCTAGTTATTAGAATTTCTACATAGTCAAGCGTGACTTTCATGAGAGATCTGCTAAGAATAAATAAAAATCTTGATCCATTTGAAGTGATAAAATTATGATGCATAAAATGTGTAAGAGATATATAAAGTTTATGTATCGAATTGTATAGTATGTAGTATCCGGATAGTATAGTATTTCTGTACAGTGTATAGGAAGTTAACTGAGCAGTGTGCTATATTGTTACCGTTATAACATATAGCCGTTGCAACCGGGTCCTCGTCATCTAGTATAAAGAGGACAGTATGTACATTAAACATGTAACTGAAATTCTTTTAAGTTTTTCTCACCATTTGTGTTCAATTCTCAATAAACTTCAAAATTTGTTCATGGTATCAGAGCTTTATATCGACTGAGAATAGGGAAGGAGAAAAGGAAAAAAACTGTCTGTATTTGGTTTCTATTCTATTATCATCAAATACTAGGAAACATCAGATACCTTGACCTTTGCCTTAATTCTGATATCAGATACTTAAAATTCATCTACTTAGACTTCATCTCCTAATGGATTCTTCCCGTATTCTTTATCCAGAATCCATCATTCTCTTACCGTCTGGTAAAACGCTGTGAGTATATTGAGAACTTATTCTGTGATGCAGGGCATTCTTCTTAATCTTACTCTGCTCTTCTAATGGTCCTGAATTGTTCTTCGTAAAAGAAGATAACACGAAGAAGGAAGGAAGAAAAGTCATCAGCTGAGAAATTATTTGGTTTTATTTGTGGTCACCGAAATCTCAGCCACTGGTATAGTGACAGGTGTCCCACCAGTGGTTAAATTTGTAGGAAATATATTTCTGGATTTCTTCCAAACTCTCCAGTGCGAGATTTCTCTTCGATTTTTTTCAGAATTTTATATACATTAAAGGACAGATAATACACATGCAGCAGCTCAGGCGGTCTCCACTTGCATGAAAATTTGTCCACTTTATTTTTCCCGTCCCACGTGTACTCCATCTTATATTTTTAAACCGTACACATAGCATCCTATTAATCCAAAATACCACACCAGCCGAAAGTTATTCCTACTTGTTATCATTTCTCTCCCTAACTTGTCACAATCTGTCCGTTCTAACATCATTCCTTTGAAGTTTTTCTTCTTCATCCGCTATGTAAAGAACTTCAGCTGAAACATATTGTCTTCATCCTACCTTCATCTCTCCTTGTTACAGTGAAAAGCTCTCAGTTTCACTACTCTCACTGAATCAATTCCTTAGTACTTTAACTTATTCTCCTCTGTTATGGCTGAACACACCGAATCTACTGGAACCTCAACAGCTCATCTACAAACAGGAGAAACAACTAATCCACCTCCACCTACTCTACCCAGTTCCATTGATAGCAACTCAATAATGATAACCAATCACAAACTTACTGGATCAAACTATCTGACTTGGAGCAAAGCAGTGGAAATGTTCATTGTAGGACGTGGGAAAGATGATACTTGTATGGTGATATTACTACTCCTGTATCTACTGATCCAAGATTCAAACAATGGAGATTGGAGAACTCCATGATAATGTTATGGTTGATCAGCTCCATGACCCCAGAAATAGGAGATAACTTCATGCT
The DNA here is from genome assembly GCA_036186865.1 of Eustoma russellianum. NCBI lineage: Eukaryota > Viridiplantae > Streptophyta > Magnoliopsida > Gentianales > Gentianaceae > Eustoma > Eustoma russellianum. The sequence goes on along the minus strand of AP025066.1, from coordinate 7,364,617 downwards.
CTATACTACGGCTGCAGAGTTCTGGAAAGCAGCCCGAGAACTCTACTCAAAAAAGGACAATATTGCAGAGATCTATGAGTTAAAAGCAAAGGTATAGGACAATCGCCAAGGGGACAATACGGTTAACACCTATTACTCTCCACTAACAAAGCGCTGACTGCAAATAGATATCTTCGAAACCATTACATGGACTTCCCCTGAAGATGACAGACTAATTCGGCAGTTTATAGAGGTGAAAAGAGTCTTCAGGTTCTTGAATGGCCTGAACAAGGATCTTGACTTTATCAGGAGTTGAATTCTTGGAATGAAGCCTCTGCCTAATCTCAACATAGTGTTTTTTGAGATTAGACATGAGGAAAGTCGTATGAAAGTAATTATGGGGTCACAACCTAGTAACACTTTGGAAGCATCTGCTTCTATCTTCACAACCACAGGACACCCTTCCTCTTCTCTCCCTCAATCCTATGAACTCACAGGATATACTGTTAGACGAAATTATGGGGGTGGGAATACCAAATATAGACCACCACTACAATGTAAATATTGCAAGAAACCTAGCCATAGGGTCGAAGAGTGTTTTAAGCTTCAAAGGTTGAAACAGTTTCAACAACAGAACCAATGACTTAGACCTACACAACTCTCACCTCATCCCCAAGTGTTTCAACCTCGCATGCAGAACAATTGGGGACAAAACCAAGGACAAAATGCACGGTTTTTTCCTAACTGGAGACCAGCAAAGGGGCCTGTTGTAAATACAACTAATTTTCAGGATTCATCTGTGATGCAAGCTGACAAGCGTAGGATCCACTCTTCCACCTCCAACAACCTTTCCACAAGGGTTTAGGCACAAAGAAGTAACTTCTCCTTGCTTCAGTTGTGTAGAAATTGCCGGCTTAAGCAATACCTTAGATTCAAGTGTGGGTTTGTAGTCAAACCTTCAATGGCCATCTTAGACAGTCACTTCAACCCTTGGCAATCACCCTCAATTTGCTCAAGATTGAGAGATATTAGCCTTGATTTTTAGTAAAAAATCAAGAAAACAAAGTTTCACTCACTTGGAGAAGAAAACACACAAAATATATTGATGATTGATGTCCAATGAGGCCGGCGGCCTTGTGCTATTTATAGGCTGAAAATTTCAGCCAAAAACAATCAAAAAGGAAAAAAATAATCTCTATCTAATAACTACCAAAAAGTTAAAAGAGATAAATTGCAATTTTCCTAAAAGAACTATCTTGAAAATGGAATATTCCTTCTTCCTAATAATGCAACCGATTTCTTGCCTTTTTGAGGGACTTTGGAGATCAATTTTTATGGCATGATAATCTTATCTCAATCTTCAAAAGGTTGATTGCAATCCTATCTTGATTGGTTTTGGAATTGTCTCAAATTCTCCTCCTTTTCCTTCCTTTTTAGCCGGCCTAGGTGTGCTGAATTTTAGGCTTTCCTTTTGTATTTTCAAGACCTCATCCTTTAGGAAACATTCCCTTTATCCAATCAACTTTCCAAAAACAAGACAACTAGACAAAACATTAGTAACAAAAATAACAAACATAGAAAATAGAAAATAAGAACTAGGAAAATAGAAAATAGAAAACACACATGTAACACAATTATGCAAGACTAACTAAAAATGCTTAGTTTCAAGAAAATGAATCTAACACACGTTCGGCCCGTCTTGCACATGCCTACACAAGAAGTTTGCAATGTCAATCTCAAGTTCTCTAGCTTGACTTCTTGTCATAGGCCCAGAGTCCAAATGATGGAATCCACGATTCGCATCAATCCCCCCTTCCTCAGAAGGATTCATCCTCGAATCAAAGGACTCATCAGTTTAGGGGGTCAAATCAGCAATGTTGAATGTAGTGGAAATAGAGTCATATCTTGGAGGAAGATCCAAGACATAAGCGTTTGGTCCCACGCGATGAAGTACTTTGAAGGGGCCATCTCCCCTAGGTAACAACTTGTTTTTTCGCTCTTTAGGAACCTCTCTTTGCGAAGGTGCAACCAAACTAAGTCTCCTGGCTTAAAAGAAATGTCTTTACGGTGCTTGTTACTTCGACGTGCATATGCCATTCTTTTCTTCAAGTTGGAGTTTAATCTTTGCATGCAATTTTCGAATTGTTTCAGCTTTTTGTTTACCATCTAAACTTGATTGCTCGTGCATGGGGATGAGAATCAAATCGATAGAAGACAAAGGATTAAAGCCATACACAACCTCGAAAGGACTATGCAATGTACTATGATGAACACTCCTTCAAACTCAATGTATGGTAAACAATCCTCCTAACTTTTAATATGCTTTTGAAGAATGGCACGCAAAGAGTACGATTGACTACCTCAGTTTGTCCATCAGTTTGTGGGTGAGCAGTGGTGGAAAACAACAAGTTATTACCAAGCTTAGCCCACAAAACCTGTCAGAAATGACTCAAAAACTTGGTATCTCTATCACTAACAATAGTCTTAGGCATGCCATGCAATCTAACAATCTCACAAAAGAACAAATCAGCAACATGATTAGCATCTTCGACTTTCTTACATGCAATGAAATGTGCCATTTTGGAAAAACGATCAACCACAACAAAAATACTATCCCTACCATTCTTAGACCTATGTAGGCCTAAAACGAAGTCCATAGATAAGTCAATCCAAGGAGAATCAGGTACGGGTAGTGGAGAATAAAGGCCATGTGGTTGTGACTTAGATTTGGCTTGTTTGCACGTAATGCAGTGTGCACACACCCTCTCAACATCTACACGCATATGAGGCTAATAAAATGCTCTTTAAGAGTTTCCAATGTCTTGAACACTCCAAAGTGTCCCATCATCCCTCCTCCATGGGCT
>AP025066.1:7343502-7361764 GCA_036186865.1 Eustoma russellianum | reverse complement strand
TGTGCACACACCCTCTCAACATCTACACGCATATGAGGCTAATAAAAAATGCTCTTTAAGAGTTTCCAATGTCTTGAACACTCCAAAGTGTCCCATCATCCCTCCTCCATGGGCTTCTCTCACTAGCATCTCTCTCATGGAAGTCTGGGGCACATGCAATTTTTGCTCCTTAAAGAGGTATCCATCATGCATGTAGAACTTTCCAAAGGGGGTCTCTTTACAAGCATCAAAAATGGTGTCAAAGTCATGATCATCAGCGTACAACTTCTTCAGTGATTCAAATCCTAGAAAACGTGAGGATAAGCTAGTCACTACGGTATATCTCCTAGAGAGGGCATCAACGACTATGTTATCCTTGCCTTGTTTGTATTTAATCACATATGAGAATTGTTCGGTGAATTTTACCCACTTGGCATGTCTCTTGTTCAGTTTTCCTTGGCCCTTAAGGTATTTGAGGCTCTCATGGTCAGTGTGAATCACAAATTCCTTGGGCTGGAAGTAATGCTGCCAAGTTTGGAGGGATCTAACTAAGGCGTACAGTTCCTTGTCATAAGTTGAATAATTCAATGCTGCTCCCTTCAATTTCTCACTAAAGTAGGCTACGGGTTGTTTACCTTGCATCAGGTCAGCTCCAATACCCACGCCACTAGCATCACACTCTATCTCAAAGGTTTCATCGAAATTGGGTAACCTAAGAATGAGTGCAGTGGTTAGCCTACGTTTCAGCTCGTCAAATGCCTGTTGTTGTGGCTCCTTCCACTGAAAAGACATATCTTTCTTAACAATCTCATTCAGGGGTGCGGCTATGGAAGAAAAGTCCCTAACAAATCTACGATAGAAGCTTGCTAATCCATGAAAACTGCGCACCTCTCCAACAGTCTTAGGTGTAGGCCACTCCACAATCGACCTCACTTTCTCCTCATCCATCTCTATCCCATCAGCAGTGATTATGAAACCTAAGAAGACAACTCTCTCTAAGCAAAAGGAACATTTCTTAAGATTGGCATAGAGTTGTTCGGCTTTCAGTTTCTCAAAAACGGCTCTTAGGTGCTCTAAATGGTCGTCGAAGGTCTTAGAATAGATCAGGATGTCATCAAAGTTGACTACGACAAATTTTTCTATGAAAGCTCTCAAAACTTCATTCATCAACCGCATAAAGATACTAGGGGTGTTAGTGAGCCCGAAAGGCATCACTAACCACTCATAGAGCGCAAATTTGGTTTTGAATGCTGTTTTCCACTCGTCCCCTTCTTTATTCTCATTTGGAAATAGCCTTGCTTGAGATCGATTTTTGTGAAGAGCTTGGATCCGTATAGCATATCTAACTTGTCATCCAACCTAGGTATGAGATATATGTACTTCACTGTGATCTTATTTATCGCTTTACAATCAACGCACATTCTCTAAGTGCCATCTTTCTTAGGGACTAGGATAATGGGTACTGCGCAAGGGCTCAGGCTCTCTCTTACTAATCCACTAGATAGAAGCTCCTCAACCTGTATTTGAATTTCTTTGGTCTCTTCAGGGTTGGCTCTATAGGCTGGTCGATTAGGAAGGACAGCTCCTGGTACAAAGTCAATTTGATGCTCTATTCATTTCAAGGGTGGCAATCCTTTACGTGGCTCAGTGGGGAATAAGACATCAAATTCTTCAAGAAAGGATAGTACAGAGGTGGGTAAAGTTGGTGGCAGCTCTTCACTAGAGATGAGACACTCCTTATACACTAAGATGAGGACAGTTTTGTTGGTGTTAAGGGCGTGACTTACCTCTCTTTGTTTCGCAAAGTGCCCGCAATTCTTCTTGCTCTCACTAGCACTCAGGGGTACTACCTCTTTTCCCTTTCCCTCTTGTCGTTTTGCCTCACTTTTCATGCTCTCCAAAAACTTACGCTCAGCTTCTTTCTCTTTTGGGTCGGCTCTAGATTTGCTCAGGCGTTTTTGATCATCATGAACTTTGTGTGGGGGAAGTGTGTGCAATTTGTACAACTTACCATGCAATTTGAAAGAATATATGTTCAGATAACCATCATATGTAACGTGTCTATCAAACTGCCATGACCTACCAAGTAGTATATGACTAGCATGCATCAGTGCAACATCACACAGAATATCATCTTTGTAACTACCAATGATCAATAAAAGTAAAACTTGCTTGCTAACACTAACTTCACCACAATCATTCAACCATGCAAGTTTATAGGGGTGTGGGTGATTAGTCATGGGCAAGTTTAACTTTCGAACCAACTCAATACTAGCCGCATTTGCCCACGAACCAGAATCAATGATCATAGTACATATTTTACCATTCACCATGCAATGAATATGAAAAATGTTCTTCCTATGTTGTTCATGCTCGTTTACTTTTTGAAATGCACTTAATGATCTCCTAACAACAAGAAACTCATGATTCTCAAATTCAGTGTCATCCCCTAATTCTTCTTCAATTTTAAGTTCATTGTCGTTTTCATGCTCAGACTCATGCTCAGATTCAGTCACATACTCACTAGTTTCTTCAATTAACATGACACGTTTAGCATTAGGACACTCACGACCTATGTGACCACGACCCTGACACTTAAAGCATTTAATGTCACAAAAACCAGACGAGGGTCTAGAAGAACTCCCTGTGGAGGCGTTTTGTTTGCCTCGATTGTCTTGCTTAGGCGTGGACTGCACGGGCTTTTCCTGATTCGTGGGCCACGATTGTCCACGGTTTTGGCCTTGATTTGTCGGACCTCCGCTGTTCCTGAAAGACCTGTTTTGAAACTTGGACGAGGAAGATTGATTAGTACGATAAACTGAATTGAAATTGGAAGAATTGCGTACCTTAAGCTGGTGCTCGATTTTCTCCGCCATGTGCACCATGGATGTCAGGTCCAGATAGAGCTGAAGCTTAAGTCTGTGTGCAATCTCCCTATTTAATCCATGCAGAAAACGTGCTTTGGTGGCTTTCTCGGGTTCCTGTAAATTTGATCTTTCCAACAAAACTTCTAGCTCTTTAAAATAATCGTCAACGCTCTTGTTTCCTTGCCGTAAGTTTTGTAAATTACCGAATATAGTACTCTCAAAATCATTTGGAACAAATCTATGTCGCATCTCGAATTTCATTTCTTCCCAAGTAAGGACGGGGGGTTGTCTCATTTTAGTCCGATTTCTACATAGATTAGCCCAGCAATTTAATGCATATCCGTAAAATTCAATTGACGCGTACCTCACCTTTTGCAACTCCGTATAGTTTGTACATGAAAAAATTAAGTCCACTTTTGTTTCCCACTCTAAGTACTCGTCGGTGTTACTTTTACCATAAAATGCTGGAATTTGAATTTTAGTTTTTAAGTAGTAGTCGTCTTGGGGGTAGAGGGGGTTATAACGTCTTTGATAACCACGAAGGGGATTATCATCGACATCATCTTCATCCTGATCTAGTGGATCATAATCATTATACCTGTGCTGTGTGTGTCTCCTCGGAGGTGGCTGAGGTATTGACCTGCGCGCCTCGATGGTGGACGGACAATGACTTTCTGCTTCTGGCTCCTCCTGTGTGATTCTTCTTGCTTGACGCGTAGGGGCTGCCCTACTCGTACCTTGGCCTTCGCTTTTGTTCTGCCTCTTGCGGAGCTCGTCTATCTCGGCCCAGTGCGTCGACTGACCATCCTATAATTCTGTATCATCTGGGTTATCTGCTCCAGTGTAGCCTGCGGTTTCTCTGCTTCCTTTGACCTGCTTGCTGAACGCTGGTTTGACGCTTCCATTCTAAACCTGAAAAGATCAGAAACAACAAAGAACGCAAGATACCAAAAACAAATAATCTGAATGGGTAAATGGAAATTTTGTGCACTCGTCTATCTCTCTTCTCTCTCTTACCACTTTGTTTCTTGATCAATCTGAGGCTAATAAATGTCAAAGAGAGCAATAAGGATAGGTGAATGCCAAGTCTCGTACAATATACCCAATACCGCAATGTAATGCACAGTTTTTTTACCCAAATTGTCCAAATCGAATCCACCCGCAATGAACCAAAACCGGCTGTTTTGACGCATATTTGGAGTCAAAATGACGCTGAAATCTGGCCCAAACAGCTGCTGATCTGCAGCTAAAACAGTCTCCAAAACGCGATAAAAACGCTCCGAAATGGTCCGGTTTTCTTCCAACTTGGTGCTGTACCAAATCAGTAAATTCCAGCACCTATATACCCTTAAAAACAGTGGAAAAACAGCTCCAAAACATTAGAAATCAGCAGCAAAAACAGCAGTTAAACCGGGTGTCAAAACTCGCAACTTGCACCAAAAAGGATATCAAATCACACCAAAATAGACTCCAACGATAGGGACACCAACTTGAACAATTTAACTACGATTCAAAGAAGAAATGAAACCAAAAATGATGTAAAAGGCTGAATCAAAGAAAGACTAGGGGTTGCCGTGGGCAATCTTTAGTCAATTTTGATCCTATGCACTTAAAATCACAAAATGGCTCAAATGCATACAAAAATCAAATATTCAAGTGGGAAGCAACGTATATGGGTCAGATTATGGCTATAAAACTGAGTGTGTGGGGCTGTTTTTGGTGAGTTTCGCAAGAACACGCAATATGACCACAATGGTGTAATAAAGGTCCAATGGTTTTCCTTTTGATTTTGCTTTTCTTTCTTCACTTTTCTGCCTTTTTCTGTCCTTTTTTTTTCTTTGTTTTCAGATCTGAATTTTTTTCTTTTTTTTCCAGGCAAAATCGTAATTTTACACTTTTACCCTCAAAAATTCTGTTTCTGGGCAGAATGTAGAATTAAACTCCGTGATCACCGTGGTACCTTCAATTTCAAGAAACACCCTTGGATTAGTGAGAATTTGGCCAAAAACAAAAATTAGGGTTAGGCAAAATTAGGAGTTTGGGCTAATTTGGGGATTTTGATGAATTGAATTAGGAATTTTGGTTTGAGGGGTCAATTGGGGATGTTTATGAGGTGTTTAGATGATTTTTGGGTGCTGATGAATTTTGGCCTGGGGGTGGTAAGTGCGGCCAGTAGGGGTGGGGTGGGGCAGGTGCGGCCTGAGGGGTCGGCTGAGACTTTTTTTTTGGGTCAAATGGGCTGAATGCTGAAAATTGATACTTGAACAAATATCAATGTATGAATTCAGTCACAATATGAAATCAAGCTACATAAAAATCAAAATCAACCAATAGGTTCGGTAGCAACAAGATTGAATATGACTAGGTGGCTTTTTGGATAATGTAGGCAAATATTTGTGATGCTGAATTGAAATTCCTAATCAACGATCCTAAATGCTCAAGTTGTCAAAGAAAAAATGCAATCTTTTTTTTTTGAAATAAATCGGCTAAAAGAATTTTTTTTATGATGAAAAGGAAACGTGTATGAGGAAAAGAAAAATGAAATTCAGATTATGGATGAAGAATAAATGAAAAGAAAAAATTGCAGGATAGTTGGTGGAATTGAGTGACCTGAGGCTCTGATACCAATTTGATGCAAGCTGACAAGCGTAGGATCCACTCTTCCACCTCTAACAACCTTTCTACAAGGGTTTAGGCACAAAGAAGTAAACTTCTCCTTGATTCCGTTGTGTAAAAATTGCCGGCTTAAGCAATACCTTAGATTCAAGTGTGTGTTTGTAGACAAACCTTCAATGGCCCTCCTAGACGGTCACTTCAAACCTTGACAATCACCCTCAATTTGCTCAAGATTGAGAGATATTAGCCTTGATTTTTAGTGCAAAATCAAGAAAACAAAGTTTCACTCACTTGGAGAAGAAAACACACAAAATATTATTGATGATTGATGTCCAATGAGGCCGGCGGCCTTGTGCTATTTATAGGCTGAAAATTTCAGCCAAAAACAATCAAAAAGGAAAAAATAATCTCTATCTAATAACTACCAAAAAGTTAAAAGAGATAAATTGCAATTTTCCTAAAAGAACTATCTTGAAAATGGAATATTCCTTCTTCCTACTAATGCAGCCGATTTCTTGCCTTTTTGAGGGACTTTGGAGATCAATTTTTATGGCATGATAATCTTATCTCAATCTTCAAAAGGTTGATTGCAATCCTATCTTGATTGATTTTGGAATTGTCTCAAATTCTCCTCCTTTTTCTTCCTTTTTAGCCGGCCTCGGTGTGCTGAATTTTAGGCTTTCCTTTTGTATTTTCAAGACCTCATCCTTTAGGAAAATTCCCTTTATCCTATCAACTTTCCAAAAACAAGACAACTAGACAAAACATTAGTAACAAAAATAATGAACATAGAAAATAGAAAATAAGAACTAGGAAAATAGAAAACACACATGTAACACAATTATGCAAGACTAACTAAAAATGCTTAGTTTCAAGAAAATGAATCCAACGCACGTTCGGCTTGTCTTGCACATGCCTACACAAGAAGTTCGCAATGTCAATCTCAAGTTCTCTAGCTTAACTTCTTGTCATTGGCCCAGAGTCCAAATGATGGAATCCACGATTCACATCAATCTGATTCTCAACTACCAACACAAGGTTAGGTAGAAGCTTTGTCACAGTTACTTTCAAAGAAGCAACTGGCTGAAGGGTCTCAGATGTTGGGGTCAGAACTAGCCCAATCAGACGCTGGTACCATGCAAGCTACTATGGCATCTACATGTACTTGGTCATATGAAAAAAGGTCCTCCTGGATCATTGACTCAGGGACCTCAGATCATATGGCCTTTAATTTCTCTAGCCTACGTGCATATAGACCATTTCCATGTCAAAAAATGGTTAAAATTGCTAACGGGGGTAATCTCCAGGTCTTTGGACTGGAACTGTATATCTCACACCTACTATAGTATTGGATGATGTTCTATATGTGCCAAAACTGAACTTCCATCTAATATCTATTGGAAAACTAACTAGTGACAATAAGTGCTTAGCATTGTTCTCATCCTATGCGTGTTGGCTTTTGCAGAAAACTACGTTGAAGATGATTGGCAATGCTAACAAACTAAAAGGGCTTTACATCATCAAATCACAAGATAGAGAACAAGTATTGGATGCTATTAACTGCTATAGGAAGTTGTATTGCAATAGAATTGGTCCTGGCACTGTATGTAATGACTCAATGTCCTCACTCTACATTTTCAAGTCTAATTCTGATTCTAGGTCCAAACATATGGACAATATTTTGCTATGGCATAGTAGGTTAGGGCATCCTAATTTTGTGTATGTTAAGAATACATTTTTAAATGGGGACTTGTATAAAGAAGTATATATGAATATTCCTCCTGGACTTAAGGATAACCGGAATAAGAATATGGTATGTAGACTTAGAAAATCTTTGTATGGACTTAAGCAATCTCCAAGAGCATGGTTCAAAAGATTTACTACGGCAGTAGTGAAATATGTGTTTATACAAACTCAAAGTGATCATACATTACTCATTCGTTTTTCTAATGCTCATATTATTACTGTACTCATTGTGTATGTAGATGATATAATACTTACTGGGAATGACCATGTAGGAATAGAACAGATAAAGAAACAACTATCTGTTGAATTTGAATTTAAAGATTTAGGAAAATTGAGATACTTTCTAGGTATGGAAGTAGCAAGAACTAGTAACAACATGTGCATTTCACAAAGGAAATATATTTTGGATTTACTAAATGACACTGGAATGTTAGGTTGTAAACTTGCTATCATCCCTATAGAACTGGGGTACAAACCTAAGAAAGACTGGAATAACACACCTACAGATAAATTGCGATATCAACAACTAGTAGGAAAGCTTATTTACCTATCACATACACGACCTGACATATGTTATGTTGTTACCTTTGTATCACAACATAATCCAACATGTGAACACCTAAATGGTGCTTTAAGAATTCTCAGATATTTGAAGGCTGCACCTGGACAAGGTTTATTCTTCACAAAAACGTCGGATATGCAACTTCTTGTTTATACAAATGCAGATTGGGTAGGATCAAGAATTGGCATGCGGTCCACTACATGATATGGTACATTCTTATGGGGTAATTTATTTACTTGGAAAAGTAAGAAACAAGCTGTAGTTTCAAGAAGTAGTGCAGAGGCAGAATTGCGGACATTAACACTTGGGCTTTGTGAAGGACTTTGGATACAAAGAGTGCTTACTAAACTAGGACAGGATGTTACTCCTATCAGGATTTACTGTGATAATATTTTTGCGGTTAATATGGCTGAGAATCCTATACAGCATGACAAATCAAAGCATGTGGAGATTGATAGACATTTCATACGGGAGAAGATTGAAGACCACATCATCAAAATTCAGCATATCTCATCAAATGAACAAGTGGCAGATATTTTCACCAAACCAGTTATCACACAGACTTTTCTTACACTAGTAAACAAACTTGGGTGTATCAACATCTACACCAAGTTTGAGGAGGAGTGTAGAAATATATAAAGTTTATGTATCGAATTGTATAGTATGTAGTATCCGGATAGTATAGTATTTTTGTACAGTGTATGGGAAGTTAACTGAGCAGTGTGCTATGTTGTTACCGTTGTAACATATAGACGTTGTAACCAGGTCCTCATCATCTAGTATAAAGAGGACAGAATGTACATTAAACATGTAACTGAAATTCTTTTCAGTTTTTCTCACTATTGTTGTTCAATTCTCAATAGACTTCAAATTTGTTCAAAATGTTATTATTCTGAGCTAATGTGTGCACAAATATGTTATGGTTTACTTCATAGTACCTCTGAGCTACTTAATGCTTATTCTGGAATGAAATTAAGAATGTTCCAGTTTTGAGGGGAAACTTTTCAGAATGCCTTCATTTGATTTGTTATCTTTTTGTCCCATATGATAACAGAATTAGTTGATAAAGAAAAATATTTTCATCTTATGACAGGAAAATAATGGCATGTTGGTTGATGGATGCTTTATGCCCTTAAATTTCTAAGAATTAACATTTCCATTATTTAATGTTTTATGCAGGACAAGGGTGACGGAGGTCAATCAACAATTGCTGAAACTTATCAACTAAAACAATTTAATCCTGATGGAGAAAAGAAAGGGATCGACTTGCCTGTACAAAAGAACCTACTTACCAACTATTTCTGTATCCTCACACACCTATGTTTTTTAGGCACAGTATTCTGGTTAGAAATGAGTCAACCTTGTTGAAATTATTTACCAAAAGCACTACTTGTGTTTGTTGCAGTTTATTTCATTCTCCTACTGTCGTTTATTGGCTTGATCTGGAAGCTGCTTTCTGTAGAAAACTAGAACAAATTGGAGGCTGAATGTTAGTTTATTCAGACTTAAACTTAAAATGTACAAGTGATGCCATATATAGGCTTGGTTGAGGTAACGGCTATATTACCAACCCAACGGCTAGTTTTTCTTGATATGATGGGTCACAGACCTTCACTAGTGTATGTGCAGTGTATGTGTTAATTACATTAGTGTTATCTATCTATTGTATGTACGTATATACAGTATAAGTTTCTATACTCCCCCTCAAGCTGGTTGTGGTTATTCAAACAACCAAGCTTGAAAAACTTGAACAGATACTAATTTAATCAGGAATTAACCACTTTAGGCATACACTCTAACTTGATGTTTTCTCTTCAAGTCTTCTTATGAATTGTCGTTGACGTTCTCATGCATGCTTCAGAGTAGAAGATTATTGCAGAATATTTTGATAGCTTAAAACTGACTGTCCTTGATCTTCCATCAGTGGTATGTGTTTCCATGTTCATCCCCATTTAGCATCAATGAAACCTTGATGCTTATGCTGTATTCAAGAAGTAATTCTTTGACATGCTGCATTCTTCAAGTACCTAAAACACTTAAAGTAATCTTGAAGGTTTCATTAGAAAGATAATACATAAAGATGTAAGATAGGTTAATTTTTAGTTGGTTGTGTGCCGTAGTCTAGCAGTGGACAATTAAATTACCAAAGAACTGCAACATCTAACAGAGGAAAGGTAAAGGTAAAAGAAAGAATACTATTCATAATATCCAAGGTTTAATCATTAAGAAGATTGATCAAATACATAATATGTTATAGTCTGTCAGTGAGACATGAATGAGAAAGAAACGTAGATATCTCCAACTAAAGAAGGTAGTGAGAAACAACATAACAGAAAAAAAAATTAGTCAAATAAGAGTATGATGCTTGACACAAACACGTTGCAGCAATTTGTCAGATTTTCAATTAGGATCTTCACTCAACATAATAGGAATCAAAAAATACTCTCTGCCATATAAGCAAGATAGTAGGGAAATGAAAAACTTAGGGTCATAATCAAGACTATTGTAAGCAATGTGATGAGTATTATGATTCCATTTTCATGATAAAAGATTACTGAGAAATTAAAGCATCTCTAATGGCAATGGGATCTCATACTAAACATTAAAGATAGAATTTGGAACAGTATGTACGCAGTTCTGTAACAAATCATGTATGATTCTTAAGAAAAATATGAGACAAGAATGCAAAATCTTTATGTAAAGGTAGTTCAAGAAATCATTTTACATTTTGATAAAATTGTGAGAAATCGTGGGTATCGTATATCCTATATCTTATCAAGAAGTATGCACTACTCAATAATAATCCAGCAGCACATAATACTATCAACAATACCAACTCATTGTAACATTGCTATTGTACTTTTCTGCTTAACTCGCTTGTCTTTTTCCTTAGGCATGGTTCAGGATACTAATATACTTGACAACTAAAGGACCGTAGTATGCTATCTCATTCTAACGAATAAAGGTCAGACAGAAGATGACAGAAGAGCAAATGAGGAGCTAGTGCGACTACCGAAGAGGAGACACTAATTTTTGATATCTAGAAAATGCAACAAAAGTGGAAGAATGATTCTGTAAACACAAAGTGGTGTCAGGCAAATCTCAAAAGTGCAGCAATCACTAGTCCTTAAGACCAGATACGGAGACATAAAATTATTTATAAGGCAAATCATTTTCAATAAGAACGACAAATACTATTCCACCAAGAAGTAGAACAATCAAACCTGGGTTAAGCACTTTTCCTCCAGCATTTACATCCAAATTTTTCCTTTTGTGTACAACAAACATTTCTTACCACCATTGAGTTTTGCAGCAAGAATGGAGGCTAGCGCCAAGGTCTTTGGAAGGAAATGAATCTGGTTTCCTTAGGTACTGTTTCTGCTTATTATCATCTTCTACTATTTCATGATATCTACTCTGGAAGCAGCTTATCAGCAGCATCCAAGAGGCCACGGATTCAGACCTGGTTTTGTTTACACCAGAGACACGAAAAAAAAATGCACTTCCCAATACTTGAGCAACAGATCAGAATCATAACCGAAGATGGTTTCACAAAACAATTTTTAGACATGAACAACCCTTTTTTTTTCAGATTCGAGTATGCAATCAAGAACTTGAACAGAGTGTGAACTTAAAACTCAGAATTTGAGCATAAAACACGATCTAATACTTTTACGGACTTGAATCAATTTCTTTTCAGAATCACAGGGGACAAATTTAATCCAACAAAGATGCTGTCTCAGAACCAAAAACATGCACTTATCAAACATAGAGCTCAAGAATCCGATTTTGATAGATTCTTTTAGATAGAATCAGAGTTAAATCGATTGAACACAAACAAGTCTTAGAATCGAAAAACTGAATCTTAAATTTGATCCAAAAAATCATCTTTCCCAACCTCTCTGCACTTTTAGGCAAAGAGCAAAAAATAGGGTGAGCAGAATCGCAATTCGAAGTCAAGATAAGAAAATACAAAGTATAGATATGATCAAATGTTCTTAGAGGCAACGTCCGAAGTGATGATAGTAGAAATGCCTTTGCTAGGCTAGTGAAGAAATCCACTGCGCTCTTCTCAACTCGTACGCTAGAGAAGGATATCCTTATTCTGCTTGGGAGGTGAAGACTAAGGTAATACAGGAAATGGTCTAAAAAACCTGTACTTCTGTTCAAGCCCATAGTTTTGTCAGGCTAATGAGGCTCATATTGAGAGAAAAGTGAATTGACGTGAAAAAATGGGTGACGTCATGAATTGATGTAAAGAGATAAAGTGAATTGACGTGAATTGATGTAAAGAGATAAAGTGATTTCTGAACACACTGAATTGTCACTTCTCCACCGCCCATTGGGTTTGTAGAATCATGAATTTGCATGAAATACAAAAAAAAAACCAAAAAAACACCAAAAAACCAGCTGTTCCTTCCTTTTTATGCGAAGCCATATTTCCTTCCTGACACGTTTTAATTGAACGGACACGTCGACACTTAATTCTGGATGGAAGTTCAAAAAAGAAAATGGAGACTTTTATTAGCAAAACTGCAGACCTCTTAATTTTATTTTGTGAAGATTTTCATTGTCCTGGGTCAACTAAATCATCCTCCTGCAGAAGTCTCAAAGAGTTGCTGCAAACAGATCAGGAAAGATTTTCAACGATCAAAGAGCCTTTATTATTATTTTTTCTTTCATCGAAGATGAACAGAAAAAGGATCACAGAGAACAAGGAGCACTCCACATCATCAAGAATGCATGAGGTCCAAGGACTTTCTAGATGTGACACATTGAAATCTATTGGCTTCCTTGATAGCCTGGAGGAACTGTTGAGACATGTTGAGACCCAAGAATTGGACAGCAGGGACACAGAGAAAATTTCACGTTATGGTTGTGAAGCTGAGAAATTTGAATGCTGCTCTCTCAGAACAAGGAGCCTCACTTGGTATTTCAAATGGATACGGAAAGATGAATCCACCGCAAGTAATGTTCTTACAACTCTTATTAACCAATTTATGGCTTTTTGTAGAAATTCTGTTTGAAGTTGGAAAATACAGAATTTTTTTTATGCAACAATTCTCCAAAAAGTTCTGAGAAAAAAAAAATAAGCTGGTAAAGGAAGTCTATCTTCTGAGAAGCTAAAGTTCAAAAAGAAAATCTGTAAAACTTTCTTGAGGAAACAGGACAAGAAGAAGAAGGAAGTCGAGCGTGGGTGTCACACGTCATCCCACCATAACCAGCTGTATCAATTTTACCCGGGCCACTTTGCATTTTGAGGGACAGCTGGCCATTTCTCATAAAATTTTAAAAAATCCCTGTTAAATAATATCGTTTTCCCATAAAGGTTGCATCAGACACCTATTTCTCTGTTCTTTTACCAACTTGTCTGGTTCTCTCAAAGCTGCTAAACTTTTTTCCTTTCTTTACACGCTAGCCTTTCTGTACTTGCTTTACTCTCTCTCCACTTGCCCTACTTTATTTCACATTTCTGCATAAAGCCTCCTCCTCACTTCCATCAATGATGTTTCACGTTTCACCCCATACTTCTTTTTCTTTCAACTGTCCAGTTACTTGTAAGAGGATCCAAGGGATCTCGCATATATAAAAGGTCTAGGATGTTGAGAAAAGGAGGACAGTGAGTCTCACTTATGATGGAGTCTTGTTTGTAAGTGTAGTGATATAGTGGATCATTAGAGCTTTCCTAGTTGAAGACCAAGAGATCGTGAAGACGGTGCTGAAGACAGTGAGTCTCACTTATCACCGTGGTAACCTGTGATACAAAATGCAGGATTACTAGGATATGTTTGTTGAGTATTTGAGTTTATTGGTTGTACTTGACCCAAGTCTCTTTGGGGTCAAACTTTTAGCTTTTCTCGAAAACTTTCTAAATGAAATTCTTTTCCCAGAATCAAACAATTTCTTTCAATTTACATCTTTCTTTCGATATCATCTGGAGTAGATTTTGGTTTTATCAAAGATTTCAGCTATCAAAAATTACTTTATAGCCGAGGCTCTTGTTGACCTATTCAAGAAAAGATTTCGGCCTTATACCAAGGCTCTTCATAGCCTCTTGAAGTTTATAGACATAATGGTCTTTGAAAAATAGTGAACAGTCTTGGAAGCTGTTTGACTTCATGAACTAATTCAAGACTCGATGGTCTCTTGGAGGCTATATTACCTCTTTGAATTTTTTTTCCGGCTTTATGGCCAAGGTTCTGTGACCTTTTGAAATTTCCTTGTTTTTTCCGGCTCTTGGCCAAGGCTCTGTGGCCTATTAAAAGAAGAATAGGCTCTATGGCCTTGAAGAATTTATGGCTCTATGCCCTTTGAAATATTTGAGGCTCTATGGCCTTGAAGAATTTATGGCTCTATGGCCTTTGAAACATTTGAGGCTCTATGACCTTGAAGAATTTAAGGCTCTATGGCCTTTGAAACATTTGAGGCTCTGTGGCCTTAATATGAATTAATGATATATTTTTTTTTGTTTGCCATTTACCTGAGAAGAAGAAGCTACGAGGTTTTGAAGATATCAATTGAGAAGTCACAGAGGATACCTGTGCGTTTACACTGGCCCTTGAAGAGTTGCCTGGAAGAAGAAGTTGAGGCAGAGATGTTTTTGGTCGCCAAGAGAGGAGCTGTTCCGGAAACTACTGTAAAGGGAAGCAGCTACCCTGTTGGTCCTATTTTGCTTGAATTTTTCATCTTTGTCGTCATTGGATCATCTCTTTTCCAGATAATCCGCACGGCAACAAGTGGAAGCATTTGAACCATCAACATGGTATGTCTTCTTCACAGGTAGCCGCTTCTTCTTCTAGGATGTTCATGGCTCTGATACCATGTAGAAAACTAGAACAAATTGGAGGCTGAATGTTAGTTTATTCAGACTTAAACTTAAAATGTACAAGTGATGCCATATATAGACTTGGTTGAGGTAACGGCTATATTACCAACCCAACGGCTAGTTTTTCTTGATATGATGGGTCACAGACCTTCACTAGTGTATGTGCAGTGTATGTGTTAATTACATTAGTGTTATCTATCTATTGTATGTACGTATATACAGTATAAGTTTCTATACTTTCTGATGCCAAATTTATGTACTTTTTTCATGCCACTGAATCGACATCAGGCAGAGCTAATGAAACTTCTGTACAAAATGTGGATTTGCAAGTAAATCACATACTTGTTCTCTGTCCTTTCTGCATCTGTTTTCTATTCAGGGGAAAAGAGGATTTGCAAGACCTGGTACCTTTGATGGTTTTCACTAAAACTAACAGATAGACTCGGTTCATCCCTCTTAAGCCTGCTATTTTAATGTAGAAAGTGATCCACTAACATTCTACAGAAGTTACTTCCTTGACACAAGAAAAAAGGTTCTGTTTCTCTTGAAGCAAAGAGGGCATTTAGGGTTCCTCGGAGTACACCTGAACAACATTGTCCAGATAAAGAAGCTTTTGGAATTACTATAGATATTAGTAGAGGATCTCATCATTGTGAAATAAACAACTCAACTGAAGAAAACCTGGAGACGGTGAGGAAAATTATTGAACGTTCATTTCCATTCATTTTATCTTGTTATGCTATCTCTTATGCGATTTACTGCCATTTAGATTGACTGGTCTGCTGACTCTAAAGATTTGGAAATCCAGGTGATTTGTCATCCAGGTAGCTACAGTTTCTTCTTAAGACTTGCAAGATTCTACGAAAATGTGATCCTGATGTTTATTATCTCCTTCTGAATGTAGGAATTGATAAGAAACAAGTGCTTGTGGAGGAGAAAAGAATAGATCATAAAATTCTGCAACAGCCACTATATAAACCATGCATTGGATTGCAAAACAGTAATCAATTAGTTCGAAGTCAGAGCAAAAAGGGAGCAGAAAAGCCAAGCAAGATTGTAAGGAGTCCCTATTTTGTGAAGAACTCATCCAAGGAAAGTAATGAATCTTCAAAGTATGACAGAGATGATGCTGACCCCTACAGTTTCCAGGCACATATATCCAGTTATGAATATAAGTCTTCCATGGACAACAATGAGAAGAAACTGAAAACTGTGGATAGAAATGTTATTACAAAAAACCGTCATTTACAATCCAAGGCCAGGAAAGGTGATGTTCAGAATGACAAGAATGAGATGCCCTTAGAGAAGGAAACCATTGCTTCTCGTCATAAGTGCAGGTTACTTATGGATGAAGTTGACAGGGAAAACACAAATGCTAAAAGAGACAGCCGAAGGGGTGATTTTTTTACTCAAAGTTTAAGGAAGGTGAACTTGGATAGAGAAAATGGAAAGCCTTCAGGGGAAGGCAGCATTTGTACAGACAGGGAAGAATGTTCAATTCCTGAAGCCTCTTTAGCCAGAAGGGGTTTTGTTGGAGATACAGCAAAGAAACGAAAGGTCACATTTCTTGATACTGCTGAAGCAGTGAGTTCTCTTGCCTTAGTTTGTTACATCGTTCCTGAATGCCTGAATGTTTGCAGTTTTCTATCTTCACTGTATTGTTGCAGATTTTTAAGTAATTCATGAATTATGAAGCCATTCCCCACACTCACCCTGCTTTTTCTTTCTTTTCCCTTTTTCAGGAAGATTACAGGACAAATGACCTGCTAACGAATGAAGTTACTTCAGTTGAAGGTACATGCAAATTCCAGGACCATTATCTTGAACGCCTTTTTCTTCTTTATCAATCTAAATTTTACATCTTTTCCGGAACTTTTCTTTAAATGTTTGCTTTGGTCTTCATCTTTGTGATAATTTAATGAATGCATGCACTCGGAAGTTCTCCAGATTTCGGACAAAAGTACAAAAGTGTGTAGAAGAATCCATGACTGTTTAAAATTTACAACGTAGTGATCTAGTAGTTCTGTGACTCATGACAGAGTACAGAAGATATCATACGGCTTACACATACATGGTCACACATTACCCAGCTCACATGTCAGCATGTGTTTTTCCCCGACCAGCGAAATGTGTTTAGCATGACGATTTTGGGTTTCTCAAGCACACCTGGTTTTTTGACCTTAAATCTTGAACGCACAAAGCTTAAGTTTGCAAGCATGTTGAACATAAAGTTTCATGTGGACATTACTAGTATTTTGTTTTCCCTATTCTGTGAACCTAGCAGTCCAAAAATGTATTGATAACTTATTTCTCATTGAGCTTGTCAAGGTTAAAAGAAATTGTAATAAGATTAATGGACATATTGAAACTTTTTGAAGAAATGTTTCTTGGAAGGAAGAACAATTGTATTTCCTTACACTTTTGTTGAAACTCTTACAATCTATTTGTACACATCTAGTCAAACTCTAATCCTACAATCAAGCTAATGTACTTGACTAGTAAAAACTGGTACCCCCATTTGGTCAAGTAACCGGTGCCCTATCAATGTAGCATTTACAACAATTTACAGCACTAGATCAAATATATTTACACCTAATTGCAATGGTCTTAATTATTCTTGGTCAATCACAATTACTTCTAATTACTCTTTTTGACCGGTTGCTCATTTAATCTTGGCCAATCTCAATTACTCCCAATTACTCTTTGGACCGGTTACGTTTGACTACTCCAACACTCCCCCTCAAGCTGGAATGTAGATATTGAGCATGCCCAGCTTGCCGACAAGTTCTTCAAACAGCAGTTTGTGAAGTCCCTTGGTCAATACATCAGCCACTTGTTGCTTGGTAGGAATATAGAGCATAGAGAAACTGTTGTCATCAATTTTTTCTCGTATAAAGTGACGATCAACCTCAACATGTTTTGTGCGATCATGATGAACTGGATTATGAGCGATGCTCACGGCTGCTTTGATATCACAATAAAGACGTGTAGGTCCATTAGAAGAAACCTGTAATTCATTGAGTAATCCTTTAAGCCACAAACCTTCACAAACACCATGTGCGAGAACCCGAAATTCTGCCTCTGCTCTGCTACGTGCCACCACTTGTTGTTTTTTTACTGCGCTATGTGACCAAGGTACTGTTATGAAATCCACCGAGATCACTGCAAAACGCGCAGCGAAAAACAAAAACTTGATCTCCGATTTCCTACCAAGGATCCATGCTGTTCGTTTAATTCGATGAAAGAAACTCGAAAATTACCTTTGTAGATCCGAATTACGCAGATGAAGCAGGTGCGAAAATACGATCACCCTCTGTCTGTATTCACACGAACGCTTCCGTCCGGAGTGCTAGCTCTTCAAACGGCGCGGCTGAAGAACTCGGTTTTTCACAAAAACGGCTCTAAGGTTTCTTTGATGATTCTGTATATTTTTCGTGTGTCTAGTGTACACGAGATACACAAGTATATATACACATACGTAGGCATCAAAATCCGAGTCCTAATCGGATTAGTTGATGCCAATCAAAATCCATATCAGATACGGATTCTATCAGGATATTCAAAATCCATATCAGATATGGATTCTCTCGTTATTATCCGATAATACACATATATATATATAATCACAAAAAAAACGAAAATAATAATAATAATAATTAATATCCA
>AP025066.1:7246819-7343492 GCA_036186865.1 Eustoma russellianum | reverse complement strand
CAAAAAAAACGAAAATAATAATAATAATAATTAATATCCAATATTAATATTATTAATATTAAAACCGATAATAATAATTAATATCCAATATTAATATTATTAATATTATTAATCTCAGCCATATGCATTCTTGTGTGTGACCCGATAGGCCCATATTAATTGGTAGTTGATTAAATCTCTATTAAACCAACAAGTCGTAATGGGCCTCTAGCAAGGCATTACAACTACCCAATTAATACGAGTAAAGTCCAACTAGCCTAATAATAGTACATGTATTAATCCCTTTGTCACACGATATCTAGTTTGAACATAAGTCATGGTCAGCGTCATACTTATATAGTTCAAACATATGATTACTCGATCTCTAAGTAGACTGATAAAACAAATGATATTGATCACACTATCAATTCATTTGAGCATGGCCATGCATTTCACATTCTCACTAATCGAGGGGCCCAAAGATATCTCTCTCAAAAGAGAGGGACAAATTCTATCTTGATTGTTCAATATCCTCTACATAATTTCTATCAAATCCAATCATGACCTTTATTATTATCCAGTTACGGATAACGTTTGATCATGTCAAAATATAATAGTCCTTATGTTGGAAACTATGACAATCTCAAGTCAAAGGATTAAAACATGACTATCATGAGATTTACTTATGATGCTAATCCATGTAGCAATCTCATGATGGGTCTATCCAATACACTGTTCTCTAACAAGTATCTATGAGATTGATTCGTATCACGATACACATAATCATCTCATGATTATCAAATCAATACTCATACTGATTATAAATTATTTTATCTCCATAACAATAATGAATCAGGGACATATATCAAAAAATTGTGTAACATACTAACCAATAATAATGATAATAAAACTTCTTTTATTAATAATAAATGCATAACATAAATATCCAAATCATGGCCTATAGCACATACACTAACAATCTCCCACTTGCACTAGGCCTACAAATATCTGAGACCCATAGATCTAGTGTGCTGATCATGCTTGACCCGTGAGAGAGGCTTAGTCAATGGATCCGCTATGTTATCGTTTGTGTCAACTTTGCATATCTTGACATCTCCTCTATCGATGATGTCTCGAATGCGATGGTACCGCCTGAGTATATGTTTAGATCTCTGATGAGACCTAGGCTCTTTTGCTTGTGCTATGGCACCATTGTTGTCACAATAAATGTCCACAGGATTTGCAATGCTGGGTACTACTCCTAGCTCAGTGATGAACTTCTTCAACCAAACTGCTTCTTTAGCTGCATCTGATGCTGCTATATACTCAGCCTCTGTTGTAGAATCAGCCACAGTGCTTTGTTTTGAACTCTTCCAACTAACAGCTCCACCATTCAATGTGAATACAAAACCAGACTGCGATCTGAAATCATCTATGTCGGTTTGGAAACTAGCATCTGTGTAACCATTTACAACTAACTCGTCATCCAAACCTCCATAAACCAAGAATACATCTTTAGTCCTTCTGAGGTACTTAAGAATATTCTTGACAGCTGTCCAGTGACCTTCACCGGGGTCAGCTTGATATCTACTTGTTGTGCTCAATGGATATGAGACATCTGGTCTAGTACATAACATGGCATACATGATCGATCATATAGCAGAAGCATAAGGAATCTTATTCATTCGATCTCGCTCATCAGATGTCCGAGGACATTGTTTCTTGCTAAGATGAATGCCATGAGACATAGGCAGGAATCCTTTCTTGGACTCTTGCATGTTGAACCTCTTCAATATTTTATCTATGTATGTACTCTGACTCAAGCCTATTATCCTTTTAGATCTATCTCTATAGATATTGATACCAAGGATATAGGTAGCCTCACCCAAGTCTTTCATTGAGAAAGAATTCCCTAACCAAGCCTTAACGTTTTGCAAGGTAGGGATATCATTCCCAATAAGCAATATGTCATCCACATATAAGACCAGAAACACTACTGCACTCCCACTAACCATCTTGTAAACACAAGGTTCATCTTCATTCTTGATGAAACCAAAGTTCTTAACTGTTTCATCAAAACGAAGATTCCAGCTTCGAGATGCTTGCTTCAATCCATAGATGGACCTTTGAAGCTTGCAAACCTTCTTTGAATTCTCAGGATTTACAAAACCCTCAGGTTGTGTCATGTACACATCTTCGAGTAAATTTCCATTAAGGAAAGCAGTTTTGACATCCATTTGCCATATCTCATAATCATAGTATGCTGCAATGGCAAGGAGAATTCGAATAGACTTAAGCATAGCTACTGGTGAAAAGGTCTCATCATAGTCTATACCATGAGTTTGCTTGAAACATTTAGCCACAAGCCTTGCTTTGTAGGTTTGCACATTTCCATCCATGTCAGTTTTCTTCTTGAAAACCCATTTGCAACCAATAGTCTTAATACCCTGTGGAGGATCAATTAAAGACCAAACTTTGTTATCAAACATGGATTGCATCTCAGAATTCATGGCTCCAAGCCATTTATCTGAATCTGGACCAGACACAGCTTCCTGATAGGTAGTAGGCTCATATTGATCTATGAGTATAACTTCACTATCATCAGTCACAAGAAATCCATATCTCTCTGGCTGACGATGTATCCTATCAGATCTGCGTTGGACTTGTGTTACATTTTCAGGCTCCACAACTGTTTGTGGTTCTGAAATTTTCTCTAAAGACGGTTCAACGATATCTTGTGGAATTTGAGTTTCCTCAAGTTGTACTATACTCCCACTAGTCCTCTTGGAGAGAAACTCCTTTTCCAAAAAGACTCCATTTCGAGCAACAAACACTTTGTTCTCTGAGGGAATATAGAAATAGTACCCTTTAGTTTCTTTAGGATACCCCACAAAAATACATTTGATAGATTTTGGAGCTAACTTATCTGATACTAATCTTTTCACATAAGCTTCACAACCCCAAATCTTAAGAAAAGACAAACTGGGTCTCTTGCCAGTCCACATCTCATATGGTGTCTTTTCAACCGCTTTAGATGGTACACGGTTCAAAATGAATGCAACTGTCTCCAAGGCATAACCCCAAAAAGATAAAGGAAGATCTATTTGACCCATCATAGATCGAACCATATCTAATAAAGTTCGATTTCTCCTTTCAGAAACACCATTCCATTGTGGAGTTCCTGGAGGAGTCAACTGTGAAACGATTCCATAATTTTTTAGATGTTGGTCAAATTCTTGGCTCAAATATTCACCACCTCGATCTGATCGAAGCGTTTTAATCGTCTTACCAAGTTGATTTTGTACTTCATTTTGAAAAGTTCTAAACATTTCAAAAGGCTCATGCTTATGTTTCATTAGGTAGACATAGCCATACCTACTGAAATCATCAGTAAAAGTAATGAAATACTGAAATCCTCCTCTGGCACTAATGCTGATTGGGCCGCATACATCTGTATGTACCAAGCCCAATAAGTCATTAGCCCTTTCACTATGTCCAGTAAAAGGGGTCTTTGTCGTCTTTCCAAGCAAACAAGACTCGCAATTTTCAAATGATTCAAAATCAAATGAATCTAATAATCCATCTTGATGGAGTTTAGATACGCGCTTCTCATTTATATGGCTAAGGCGACAATGCCATAAATATGCAGGGTTTAATTCATTTGGCTTAGTTCTCTTTGAAGATATGTTATAAATATTACCGTCATTGGAATCATCAAGGTTAAGGACATAAATGCCATTATAACTACTTGCAATACAATAAAGCAAGTCATTTTTATCAAAAATAGAACACTTCTTATTTTTAATTAAAAATGAATAACCTTCATCATCCAAAACAGATACTGAAATAAGATTTCTACTCATAGTAGGAACATAAAAGCAATTGTTTAAAACTAACAAAAGCCCATTGGGCAAGACAAGCTCATAGGTCCCTACAGCTATAGCAGCAACTCTTGCTCTATTGCCAACACGTAGGTCCACCTCGCCCTTCTTCAGCATCCTACTCCTTTTGAGACCCTGCATATTTGTACAAATATGGGATCCACATCCAGTATCTAATACACAGGAAGAAGAAGTAGATAAATTAATTTCTATAACATAAATACCTGAAGATGTAGTCGCACTACCCTTCAGCTTCTTCAACTACTCCAAATAAACATCACAATTTCTTTTCCGATGCCCAGGCTTGTTGCAATGGAAACATGTTCCTTCCTTAGGAACCTTTGCCGTAGGACCAGGTTTCGGTTTAGCTTGACCCTTGGACCCTTTTGCACCCTTCGCATCTTTGGGCCTACCCTTGCCTTTACCTTTCTTTTTCATAGGCTTGATATTGATACTCAATACATGAGTAGGCTTTTTGATATTCCCCTCAGCAGTTTTGAGCATACCATGTAGCTCAGGAATGGACTTTTCCATATTATTCATATTGTAGTTCATAACGAACTGAGAAAAACTGCTAGGCAAAGAGTGTAGGATCAAATCCGTGGCGAGTTCCAAACTCAGGGAATATCCAAGTCTTGCAAGGTGATCTATATAGCCTTTCATCTTTAAAACATGAGCGCTAACAGATTCACCTTCAGACATCTTACAGTCAAAAAGTGCAACAGCGGTGTCGAACCTATCCTGCCTAGCCTGTTGTTGGAAAGCTTGTTTGAGATGCACACTCATATCATAGGCTTCTAAGTGTTCCAGGTCTTTCTGAAGTCCTGAACACATAGTTGCCAACATAAGACATCCTATGCCGTTTGAATCTTCCACATGCTTCTTATACTTGTTCTTAACATCAACAGAAGCATCAGCAGGAGGTGGTTCAGGGACAGGGTCATCGAGCACGTAGGACTTCTTTCCTTGCTTGAGAACGATTCTCAAGTTTCGAAACCAATCAACAAAATTAGTCCCACATTCTTTTAATTTTTCCTTCTCAAGGATTGATCGCAACAATAAGGTGGAATTGTTATTAGCAGCCATTTATGATTTACAAAACATGCAAAGTAACACTTTATTAATAATGAGGTTAAAATTTATAAAACTCTCACTAAAACATAACCCTCAAAAGAAATATTTTAGTGAGCTAAGATCCATATTTGACTTAATTCTAAACTCAGCTTTGGCATGACGCTTAAAATTAAGTTATTTAGGTAGGTAACTTCTTTACCAATTACATCTCATGTAACTCTTAGAATTTATGGAATAATGACATCATATATCATTGTATGTTAGATTCCATCTAATGCCTTGGGCACAAAACCGTTTTGATAGCCCAATTAAGTCTAACCAATTTTAAACATATGAGTAGCACTATTACTCATCCTACGTAGCTAGGAATGTTTAAAGCACATTGCTTTGACAATACCTACTTTAATACAATCCCAGTTTTAATAGGTGTTTAAGACATGGATGGCATAAAGACTTAAATTATTGATGAGGGTTCAACTTAGTTTATGTCTTGCATTGCATATCATTATATCGTAGCATCCTATATGCATATATAATCTATCATCCACGCATCTCATACAAAATGATAAATATGTAAACGTGACATAGCATGGCCAAACTAAATATGATCTTCATGAGACCAAATGAAGATCATAAAGGAAACCCTATGTGAAAGACTTCCTATTACAACATTTGCAATGATACATATCTTCTTGTCTTGAGCTCGTGCCTCCATCTCCATGGAATCCACTTGTCCTTGGTATGTGTCGCCATCACCACTTTTGTAGCTTGATTCTTCATTTATTACAATAATAAAGAAAAACCTAACTAATTGTATAATAAAATACAACAAAAACTACAGCGGCACGCAGGCCATAATAACCCAAAACAGAAATATGACTAAGTCAATCACATAGGTCTTGAGGCCATGCTATGCACCATGCAAAGACATCAACAATTATAAAATATTTTACACAAACATATTATAACAAATAAATATATATTGACATTCTTAATGTCACGGTAACGAACTATAGGGCGTACGCATACGGCGGTCCCGCTAGCCGGTTAGCGGGCGGGGTTCCGAGGGGCAGAGCCTAACACAGACGCGTCAATCATATAAACGATCTTACTATTTTGATTACGTGTAAACCCTTATAGAAGCATCGATCGAATCGATGGCTGTCATTCGCAAACCTTAAAACAAAATATCAATCAAATTGATAATCTTCATCCGAAACCAGAAATCAGAATCATCATCGAATTGATAATCTGTCTTTCGAAACACGAAAACAGAACCATCAATCGGTTGTTCATATCGATATAAACACAATCGTTTTTGATCATCTCATGAAAAACGAAAACTTTATATCACATATAACAATCTCGAATTATAACATCTGATGAAAACGAATTGAAAACATCAATCCGCTATCACCAGATGAGATTCGAATAAGGTTTTACACATATCGTGTGATTATATCTAATATAAACAAAATCGGTTTTGATCATCACATGACAAACGATTACCGCCGTATACAAATCATCTCATGAAAACGAATTGAAAAACACCATTCTTCTCTCATCATATGAAATCCGAATTACTGTTTTATACATATCATGCAATACGAAAAACAGTAAACACATAAGCATGATATAGTCGATTTAAACGAGACAACAAGTGGCTCTGATACCAATGTTAGGAAATCCACCGAGATCACTGCAAAACGCGCAGCGGAAAACAAAAACTTGATCTCCGATTTCCTATCAAGGATCCATGCTGTTCGTTTAATTCGATGAAAGAAACTCGAAAATTACCTTTGTAGATCCGAATTACGCAGATGAAGCAGGTGCGAAAATACGATCACCCTCTGTCGGTATTCACATGAACGCTTCCGTCCGGAGTGCTAGCTCTTCAAACGGCGCGGCTGAAGAACCCGGTTTTTCACAAAAACGGCTCTAGGGTTTCTTTGATGATTCTGTATATTTTTCGTGTGTCTAGTGTACACGAGATACACAAGTATATATACACATACGTAGACATCAAAATCCGAGTCCTAATCGGATTAGTTGATGCCAATCAAAATCCATATCAGATACGGATTCTATCAGGATATTCAAAATCCATATCAGAAATGGGTTCTCTCGTTATTATCCGATAATACACATATATATAATCACAAAAAAACAAAAATAATAATAATAATTAATATCCAATATTAATATTATTAATATTAAAACCGATAATGATAATAATTAATATCCAATATTAATATTATTAATATTATTAATCTCAGCCATACGCATTCTTGTGTGTGACCCGATAGGCCCATATTAACTGGCAGTTGATTAAATCTCTATTAAACCAACAAGTCGTAATTGGCCTCTAGCAAGGCATTACAACTACCCAATTAATACGAGTAAAGTCCAACTAGCCTAATAATAATACATGCATTAATCCCTTTGTCACGCGATATCTAGTTTGAACATAAGTCATGGTCAGCGTCATACTTATATAGTTCAAACATATGATTACTCAATCTCTAAGTAGACTGATAAAACAAATGATATTGATCACACTATCAATTCATTTGAGCACGGCCATGCATTTCACAGTCTCACTAATCGAGGGGCCCAAAGATATCTCTCTCAAAAGAGAGGGACAAATTCTATCTTGATTGTTCAATATCCTCTACATAATTTCTATCAAATGCAATCACGACCTTTATTATTATCCAGTTACGGATAACGTTTGATCATGTCAAAATATAATAGTCCTTATGTTGGAAACTATGACAATCTCAAGTCAAAGGATTAAAACATGACTATCATGAGATTTACTTATGACGCTAATCCATGTAGCAATCTCATGATGGGTCTATCCAATACACTGTTCTCTAACAAGTATCTATGAGATTGATTCGTATCACCATACACATAATCATCTCATGATTATCAAATCAATACTCATACTGATTATAAATTATTTTATCTCCATAACAATAATGAATCAGGGACATATATCAAAAAATTGTGTAACATACTAACCAACAATAATGATAATAAAACCTCTTTTATTAATAATAAATGCATAACATAAATATTCAAATCATGACCTATGGTACACACACTAACAGTTACCCCATACATAAGTGCAGTATCCTGACGTTGATTTCCTGTCTACCAAGGACCCTGCCCAGTCTGCATCAGTGCAGACCTCGAGACTTTTTTCTGGTTGTTTGCGAAAAATAACCCTCGGCCTGGTGTCTTCTTTAGATATCTTAGAATACGAAGTACAGCTTCAAGGTGTTTTATTTTTGGAGAATGCATGAATTGGCTAACCAAACTTATTGCAAATGCAATGTCAGTACGAGTATGTGATAAATAGATAAGTTTGCTGACAAGTCGTTGAATATTGTCCTTGATCCACTTCATTTCCTCCATCAGGACCGAGTTTGGCATTCAGCTCTGTAGGAGTCTCCGCAGGCCGATAACCTAGCATTCCTGTTTCTTTTAGTAAATCAAGCACATATTTCCTTTGTGAGACAAAAATACCTGAAGAATTACGTGCTACTTCCATTCCAAGGAAGTACCTCAGTGACCCCAAGTCCTTTATTTTGAATTGCTGCTCAAGTATTTCTTCAATGACTCTATTTCACCATGGGCATCTCCTGTAAGAATAATGTCATCAATATATACAATAAGGATAGCACAAGTATTTTCCTTTGTATGTTTATAGAACATAGTATGGTCAGCTTGTGATTGTTTGAGCCTTAGTGTTCTTATAGGTTGGGTAAGTTTTCCAAACCATTCACGGGGCGACTGCTTTAGCCTATAAAGTGACTTGTTCAATTTACATACCAGATTTCTTTCTTTAGCCAGACCAGGAGGAAGGTCCGCGTATACTTCTTCATGAAGGTCACCATTCAAAAAAGCATTTTTCACATCTAATTGCTGAAGTGGCGAGTCAAGACATATGGCTAAGGAAATAAGAACTCTTACCGAATTTAATTTTGCTAAGATCTCATTGTAATCGATCTCTGATACCTGAGTAAGGCCCTTGGCGACAAGTCGAGCCTTATGTCTACTAATGCTCCCATATGCATTGAACTTTACTGAGAACACCCATTTGCACCCCACTGGTTTTTTTCCCTTTTGGCAATTCTACAATTGTCCAGGTATCATTTATTTCCAAGGCTTAGTAACTCCTCCTGTACTACGGCTTTCCACTCTCTATACTCAAGTGCCTCTGTAATGTTTTTAGGAACTTGGATATTTGACACCTTTGTAGTAAAAGATGCAAACTAAGAAGACAACTTGTTAGTAGAGACAAAATTAGAAATATGATGTTGGGTGCATACTCTTTTACCTTTTCGTAGTGCAATGGGCAGGTCCAAATCAGTTGACATCTCCAGACTATCTTCCTTCCTGCACGAGTCAGAAACTGGTTCTGGAGATTGGCACTCTAGAGACACAGTGGGTACTTTATCAAATTGAGATCAATTTTTTCGTAAGTAGACAATTATGTCATGTGGTTGTTTTGGTATTGTTTGTGGGCTAGGCTCGGTGGTTAATTCTCCCCCTGACTCACTGTGTGGACATGAGAGGGAAGCAGTGAGTCATGTTGAAGGTCGGGTAGCAGGGGTAAGGGAACAACATTCGGTGAGGAAGATGAATTGAGGTCACGCTCATCCCAAGTTTCCCCATATAGTGGTGAGTGAGAAAAGTAGGATTCGGTTTCTCGAAAATAAACATCCATGGTAACAAACACTTTGCGAAGTATGGGGGAATAACATTTGTACCCTCGTTGAGTTGGTGAGCAACCGATAAAAATGCACTTTAGAGATTGTGGGGCTAATTAAATTTTGTTGGAGAATGATTATGGACAAAAACGACACAGCCAAATAATTTGAGAGGAATGTTAGAACCACCATAAAACAGAGGATAGGCTTGTTGGAGAACCGAAATGGGAGTTTTATACTGGAGAGATTTGGAGGGAATGTGATTAATAAGATGGCAAGCAGTAAAACCGCTTCCCCCAAAGGTACAGAGGCACGTGCATAGTGAACATGAGAGCTGGTGCAACTTCTAATAGATGACGATTCTTGCGTTCATCTACACTGTTTTGTTGTGGTGTATCTGGACAAAAGATTCGGTGTACAATCCCTTCAGAGGCTAAATAAGTATTTAGAGCCGTGTTAAAGTACTCAGTGCCATTATCCGTGCGTAAAACTTTGATGGTGGTTTGGAACTGGTTTTTTATCATGTAATGAAAATTTTTGAAAATAGCAGCTACCTCAGTTTTTTCTTTGAAAAGATAGACCCAGCAGACTCTTGTGTGATCATCGATGATAGTAATAAACCATCTGGTACCTGAAATATTTTTAACACGAGACAGACCCCATATATCACTATGCACGAGATAGAATGGAAAAGAGGGAGAATGAGATTTAGCGGGGTAAGAACTTCGAACATGTTTTGCAAAGGAGCACGCATCACAATGTAAAGAAGACAACTATTTATTAATAGCAATCTTGGGAAATAACTGTTTAAGATAAGAAAGGCTGGGATGTCTCAGTCTGTGATGCAATAAAAGTATATTATGTTGTGAATCAACAGAAGCGGTAGTAGGGGAAGGGGAAACAGTGGTATGAAAGACAAGTTCTTTCTTTGACATTGTATTTATGGTGTTGTCATCCTCAAAGTAATAAAGCCCACATTTCTCTCTAGCAATGCCAATATTCCTCTCCGATCCCTGCTCCTGCAAATTACAAGATTCAGCAGAAAATTTAGCAACACACCTCGAATCCTTTGTAAGCTTGCTAATAGAAATTAGATTGCAAGTTAATTTCAGAACATAAAAACAGATTGAAGAACGAGTGAGGGAGACAACTTTACAGATCCTCTACCCACGACAGATGCAAAAGTGCCATCGACCACTTTGACTCTTAGGTTCCCGTAATTGGGGACATAGGTTGTAAGCAGAGATAAGTTTCCTGTCATGTGATCAGTTGCTCCTGTATCAAAAATCCAAGAGGGGTTTTCTACTAAATTAGTAGTACGCTATCCGGCATTCTCATTGGGCTGAGTAGGTGTCTCGGCTTGTGTTTTTAGTAGGGCGAACAACTCTTCAATTTGCGCTTGGCTAAATGCAACTTGGCTTGGATTGGTGGCGGGTGAGCGATCCTCCGTCACTGCAGCAAGGCCACGACCATAAGTCTTCACAGGGCGCTTCATTCGTGCATCGAGGGGCTTTCCATGGAGGTCTCAACACTCTTCTTGAGTGTGGCAAAGCTTGTTACAATGTGAGCACCGGGGACGATTATTCATCCGAGAGCCAGCAGTCTTAGCAGCCAAGGTAGACATATCACTTGGCCTTTCGGTACGCACAGTAGGGTGCAAGTCTCTTTTTCTCCTAGCATCACACGGCGGCGACTTTCTTCCCTTCTTACCTCGGCAAATGCTTCACAGAATGAGGGTAAAGGTCTCCTCCCCAGTATACGGTCTCTTCATCCAATTCTTTGTCTAATTGTAGCGCCCCGCTCCCGAGCCCTAACATCGGGAACAGTGCACCCGCCGTATCTCACTAAGGAGTATACAAAGCGTCAAAATCAAAACAGATACACGTCAGCGGAAGTCAAAATTTAAAACCTCGAAATAATCATCATCATAAATATCAATGTCTAGGCAAATCTAAATCCGTTACAAATGTCAAATGTAGATATAACTAAATGTCTAAAGTACATAAACCTCGAGCATCGAAAATCATTATCTCAACTAAGCACTCGAAAGTCCCATCGGAAAATCATCGACCTCAATATCTCCACTCTTGGCCATCCTTGGTATAACCCAATTGCGTGTCTATCTGCAAAATATGTTAAAGCGTAGTTTGAGCGACAAGTCGCTCAGCAAGTAATACCACTATACTTACCATGGGATCATACACGGAGAAGCAAGTGTGATAACGATATATAGCAACATAAAATAATATCATGCTTCTCTTCGCAAGTAAATTTACAACTCTGCCCCTAACATCCAAAAGCAAATAGAGCAAATTGACCCAACAAAGTACAAAACAAAGTCCAATTAAGTACGTAACAAAGTCAACAAATAGACCGATGACCAAGTCAAACCAAACGACAGCCAAGCAAATGTTAGTCCAAGCTAAAACGTGATGCAATTTTTTCAAAGCAATGCAATGCCAATGTTCTCCTTATCTCAAAACTAATGTTTCCAATATCAATGTCCAATGTCCAAATCCAATGTCCATATCCGATTAAACCGATCCAAAAATCCAAATAACCAAATCCGGTTTAATCGGTCCAAAGTCCAAAATCAAATGCAATGGCTATAGCACTATCCCTACAAGTGACTTATACCGTAAACTTACGAATTAATTCCCCTAAAACCAAATATACTATAGACACCCTGTCCCAGACTAGGTCGTTACGTCTATAGCACCAAATATATGCCTTTGCGCCCTGTCCTGGACTAGGTAGTTACGCTCAGGCCCAATATATGCATACAGAAGCCATGTCCCTGACGAGGTAGTTATATCTGCAGCAATCCAAATAGGCATACAGAAACCCTGTCCCTAACGAGGTAGTTACATCTGCAGCGCTCGATAACCAAAATAGGAATCAACACGGCTTACCGATATATTTCTCTTGTAAGGGTGAATTTCTAAAAATATGCTAATGCAACTTTCCAAAACCATTTTCCAAGTACCAAAGTTAATCAAATTTACAAAAATGAGTCAAAATGTCAAATTTACCAAAATTGCCAAAATGCCCTCCAAATAACACATAATTCCCAAAATACCAAACCATCACCCTCTCATTTGTGTAAGTATACACGTATATATGTCTATGCCCATACATACACATATACACGTACACGCTACTCCCTTGGTCCACTTTTTCTCCAAGATCGATACTGATTTCCAAATCAATTTCGCATAAACTCATAACTTATAATTTATTTACTTATCAAATTATACCATCAAAAATACCCAAAAACTGTCTCAGCCAGAATCCTCATTCACCTTATACTATTCATATACTACATATATATATGAATATATGAAATACATAATACTTTACATTCAAATAAAACCATCAAAATATCTTTTTTTTTGGTTAAAAAGCATTCGGCCAGTGCTCTACAGCACTTACATTTTTCCCCTTTTTTTTCTTTTAAACAACAGTAATGGATGTATACATATATATAATTTGAATCCCTCAATTCAATTACTTTCTGACGCAGCCAAATTCATTTTGTTTTTCCCATTATATATACGCCACAGCACACATACCATATATATCTCTATATGTATAGATTCAGCCACATATATATATTTATACGTATACACACATATTCGGCCATATACAAACATGTATATACATGTAGACAATCATCTATTCAAACGCAATTACGAATGCATGATCCAAAGTTATGATCAACATAAACGTATAGATTTTCGCAAAACATAGCAAGTATAGGAAGATTACTTACTTGTCTCAATATACTATACCGTATGATTGGATCTAGGGTTGAATGGTTGCAGCAAAATCCTTTTCCCCCCTCCTAACTCTCGGCTGCGAGGGATGGAAATAAAGGATGATGTTGTTGCCTTACTGAGGCAACATTTGTAAGCCCACAAAAAAATATAAGAAGCTGCTCTCCTTATTTTCTTTATTCTTTTCCTCAGCAATGGCGTGGCTGGACAATAAAGGCTGCACCTTTTTTTCCTTTAGCTTGCTGATAATCGATGGTGATGGAGGGAATTTGTGGGATGCATTCTTCTTTTCTCTCCAGGGCGGCAGCCGAAATTGGTTGCTAGTGTGTGTGGTTTGTGTAGGTTAGCTAGGTTTTATAAGAGTCAAGGATATATTAATTTAGGTGTTTTCAAGTAGTGGTAGGATTAGGATTCCATGAAAAATATATCCAAGTTTCCTAGTCCTACTTAAATTAGGTTTCCTCTATTATTATCTCAATTTAGTATTTTTTTTTCTTTTATTGAAAGTCACGGACATAACACTAATCCTGCAAGAAAATCATATAGACGCTTTTTCTCCAAGTGTTCTTTAAATTTGATGTTGCTCTCCAGATCACCCCAATCAGCCTCATAATGTAAGTCAAGTTCCTGCCAAAGAGTTTGAAGAGTATTGTAATATTCAGTAATACTCGTACCTTCCTGGCGAATTTCCTTAAGCTTATTTTTGATTTCAAAGACTTGTGAAGCATTCTTAAGATCAGAGTAATGCTCATGTACTGCTTCCCAAATAGCCCGTGCCGTCTGCAAAAAGAGGTAGGTACGGCTGAAATGTGGCTCCATTGAGTTGATGAGCCAAGACATGACAAGGGAGTTGTTGAGTTCCCATGCAGCATATATCGGGTCTGTAGGTTCCAGCTTTGGTGCTTGACAAGTGATGAAGGCTAACTATCCCCTGCCACGTAACACCATTAGAACGGATTGGGACCATAGAAGAAAGTTTTTTCCATTTAGTTTATGATTGGTGATTTGAAGAGAGGCATTATCATTGAAGGTTTGTTGAAGGTTGAAGTCTTGAGGAGTGGCTGCGGCGGTAGAGGAAGAAGAAGAGGAAGAACCGGTTAGAAGCTCATCTCGGCTATGGATGAGAAAATAATCGGAAGAAAAAATTTTTTATGGCCGAGTAGGCTCTGATACCATAAAACTTTTTGAAGAAATGTTTCTTGAAAGGAAGAACAATTGTATTTCCTTACACTTTTGTTGAAACTCTTACAATCTATTTGTACACATCTAGTCAAACTCTAATCCTACAATCAAGCTAATGTAATTGACTAGTAAAAACTGGTACCCCCATTTGGTCAAGTAACCGGTGCCCTATCAATGTAGCATTTACAACAATTTACAACACTTGGTCAAATATATTTATATCTAATTACAATGGTCTTAATTATTTTTGGTCAATCACAATTACTTCTAATTACTCCTTTTGGCCGGTTGCTCATTTACTCTTGGTCAATCTCAATTACTCCCAATTATTCCTTGAACCGATTATGTTTGACTACTCCAACACATATGTACATGAAAAATCATTGACATAGATGTATATGGTTATCTTTGAGACAGACTAACTTAGCAAACTACGGTTCTCTAGTTTTTTTCTGCGAAAAATGCTTCGAGCTACTTGAGAAGAAAAACAGTGACCAAATAATGATTTCCTTACACTAAAGCGTCTAAATTTCACTCACAATCGTCCTCACTGTTTTTATTGATTTCCTATCTAATACTCGTTGTGTACGTTGCCTTTTCGTTTTTTGATATGTTGTCCGTTCTTGCTTAACTAACATATTCCTTAGAGCTATTGCCTCGTTTATATTATCAGCATAAGTTGATGAGGAATTATTCTGCCTAGCATACGTCTCGCAATTTCCTGGCCTAAGACATGATTTAAGTACTAATTTTGATGATGGTGTAGAAATTCATAGGAAAATACACTTATGCACATACAAATACACATAAACAGTTAGTAAGCATACACACACAAAATATACACTTATCTTTTATGTATTTCAATAATCCATCAGTTTGAAGACTTGTGAAATAGAGCCACTGGGGACAAGTTTGTCGCCGTTGGCAATATAGCCATTCACATCTTGGCCACTTGTGGTTTCTAATGGCGGCTAGTCTCAGCCTCTATGAAAGAGGACCAACCTTGTACATTTTAAACTACTTGATGAATAAAATAACTTCTAAGTTTGTATATGATGTTACAGCTTTGTATTCTTTCTTACTATACTCTCTTCTGTTCAATAATATTGAATGGCTTCCACGTCAGAAACTTTTTAATCTGAGGAGAGTTCCACCCTGGAGACATCAGGGGTAGGGTCTGACGCCAATACAACCTCATTTGATAGGACACCTGTAATGATTACAAACCATAAGTTCATAGGCAATAACTAGCTGTCATGGAGCATAACAATTGAGATGTTTATAATTGGAAGAGGCAAAGAAGACTAATTGTATGAGGAAATAGTTATCCCTGTCTCAACTGAACCAAAGTATAGGCTTAAGAAGTCTGAAAACTCAATGATCATGTCTTGGCTAATAGGACATATAGTTGAGGAATACTGGAAACTATAGGGAGACCAGGAGATTACAGACCACTAAGGACAAAAAACATGCATAGAGTGACAAGCAACTCCTCGAGAGGTAACAACAAGCCCCATAAAACAAGCGCTGTAAGCAGTAATCATCACATAGGACAAATACATACTTTTGTCCTACCCACTCAAAGTCAGATAAAGGTACTTCTTCTCTTGGTGAATCAACAGAAGCCAGACTGTCCAATCCAAGCAACTATGGCAAGTTCAGATAAAAGTAATACACTCTCCTGGACCATTGACTCAAGAGCCTATGATCACATGACACCTAACTAAGATTTTTTTTTTACTTCAGTATGAATTATTTACTAATCCTAAAAAGGTAAAGATAGCCAATAGAATAAGTCTGCAAGTTATAGGTAAAGGCATGGTTAAACAAACTAGCAAACTAGTTCTTTATAATGTGCTGCATGTCACCTCCTTAAATTTTAATTTGATACAAGTTGGAAAGATAACTAAAGTTAACAACTGCCTTGCCTATTTTTCACCATGTAAGTATTGGTTTCAGGAGAATACTTTAATGGAGACGATTGACAATAATAAGATACTAGATGGCCTCTTTATTTTGCAAGCTGAAAGTGAAGAACATTCCAAGAAACTAGATAACTTAACTAGGATATATGCCTGTTTTAGTATGGTATCAAGCAGGGATCAAGTTTTAATATGGTATCAGAAATTCAGACATCCCAACTTTGTATACATAAAAGACTATTGCCGACATATTTACAGATGTTAATGACCAGGGGGATTCAGGCCTCTCTGGTTCAGAATCATTTTTCTCTTATTATTAATATGGTCCGGGATATATTTTAGTTAGATGTTAAAAATGTTTTTCTTAATAGAGATTTACAAGAAGTGTATATACATATAGCTCATGCTTTAGTAATGATAATAATAAAGTATGCAAACTGTGAAAATCATTGAATGGTCTAAAACAATCACCTAGAATATGGTTTAGGAAATTCACAAAAGTAGTGCCTAAACATGGTTTTAAACAGACACAAAGTGATCACACATTGTTTACTAAAGGTACGTAGAAAGGAAGAGTGACCATTCTTATTGTATATGTAGGTGGTATTATACTCACTGGGAATGGCTTACAAGGCATTATGCAAATAAAAGAGCATGTAGATAGAGAATTTGAGCTTTAAAAACCTAGGAAACTAAGACATTTCTTAGAAATATAAGTTGGAATGACACGGACTGGCTATAGCACCAAAGAAGTATATTATTGATCTGTAGCGGAGGAATCCTTAGTTACAAGCCAGCATCACTCTTGTGGAACCCGGTCACAAACTAAGGGAACATTGGGATAAAACTCCCGCTCACAGGTTAAAGTATCAAAGGCTAGTAGGTGAAATGATTTACTTATCTCATACTAGGCCTGACATATGCTGTGTTGTGAGCTTTGTAAGTCAATTTATGCATGATCTTACTATTAAACACCTTAACACTGCTATGAGATTTCTAAGGTACTTAAAGGCAATACATGGACAAGGTTTATATTTAAGGAAGAATGAAGATAAATACCTTCAAGTCTTCATTGACGTAGATTGGGCATGATCAAAGGTGGATATGATGTCATCTATAAGATATGGGACCTACATATGAAGGAATTTAGCAACTTGGAGGAGTGAAAAGCAACCAGTTGTTTCAAAGAGTAGGGCAGAGACAAGACTCAGGGCATTGGCATTAGGATTTTGTGAGGGATTATGAATAAAAAGGGTCATGAAAGAGTTGGGCCAGACAATATCTGTTACAATCAGGGTCTGTTGTGATAACATCTCTGCCATAAACATGGCAGTGATATAGAACCCTGTTCAACATGACAAGTCCAAACATCTTGAAATTGATAGGCACTTGTGATGAAAATTAAAGTTAATACTATCAGAATCAACCATGTTTCCTCTAGAGATCAAGTTACATATATCTTTACCAAGCCAGTATCCACACAAGTATTTTAGAATCTAGTCACCAAGTTTGGTTGCATAAATATGTACGCTAAATTTGAGGGAGTGTGGAAATTCATAGGAAAATACAATTGTACACATATACATACATATATTGTACAAATACAAATACACATAAACAGTTAATATGCATACACACACAGATATGCACTTATTTATGTATTTGAATAAGCGATCAGTTTTGGTGACTTGTGGTTGGGGGCAGGTTTGTAGCCGTTGGCATCCTGGGTTACTTGTCTCTTCTAACAGCTGCTACTCTCCGTTTCTATAAAAATATATCACCTTTGTCCATTTTAAACTACTTGATGAATAAAATAACTTCAAGTTTCTATAGATATACATCGAACAAGCCCCACTCACATACTTTAAGCATTAATGTGTCCCTGTGAAGCAGTCTTATAAATTGGTTCTAAATAACATAGAAGCAAGACATCTTTTCCGATTTTTATTCAGCTGTTTCAGGTGACAACACCGATATTGGTGACACAGATGCAGAGACACCAGCTAGTGAAGGAAAATTTGGTAGTAACATCTCTCACTTGGGCCGTTATTCTCAAATAGCTGAGAAGTCGATGGAAAATTTTCTGTCGGTGATATCATCATTCAGGTTCACATCAACTGGTTCTCGCGCTAGTGGCCTTCGCCCACCTCTTAAGGACATCAAGAACACATCAAGTAGCAGGTACATTTTATCTTGCAAATTATCTGTCCCCAAAGTTCAATGACTTGCAAAATCAGTAAAAGTTGACAGTATTCTTTGAAGGTCTACAAGCAAGATGGATGTTAACAAATTTGCATATGAGCCAAAGATGAAGGCATCGTTAAAGCGTAGAGTTTAATTCTATGCAAACAGATCCAAACTGGCTCTGGTATCTCAGCAATGTGGGCCGTCAAGTGGATAAAATCACATGGTTAGTAACAGCAGCAGACTGACATCTTACATGTTATTGACTTTTTGCCACTCATGTTTAGCATGTATCTTTTGTGCATTGAATTCAGTTTTTTTTAGATGGCAGCATTGAATTCTATATGGATACAAACGTAGTCTTGTATTTGTTGTGGAATTGTGGCAAATGTCAATAGATTTTAATGCAAACTCTCTCTTTCTTGAAATGGAGGTATTGTTTGTCTGCTTTTCACCATTCTCAGACCCGATAGATTTTGATGTCTTTGGCATATAGTAGGTATGGTTGTTGTTGTCAACCGATTTTGATGCCATTTTCCATAGTTTCTGAGAATATTATTGTATGAAAAATTTCATAGATTCAGTAGGATAATAATTCTTGATGAGAAGCATTGAGAAGCTTGCTAGAAAAATTAAATGTTTAATCTAGCCATTTTGGTGAAAGATGGATAGTAACAAATTTGCATATGAGCCAAAGATGAAGGCATCGTTAAAGCGTATAGTTTAATGCTATCCATGCAGATCCAAACTGGCTCTGGTATCTCAGCAATGTGGGCAGTCAAGTGGATAAAATCACATGGTTAGTAACAGCAGCAGACTGACATCTTACATGTTATTGACTTTTCCAACTCATGTTTAGAATGTATCTTTTGTGCATTGAATTGGGTTTTTTCAGATGACAGCATTGAATTCTATATGGACACAAATGTAGTCTTGTATTTGTTGTGGAATTGTGGCAAATGTCAACAGATTTCCATGCAAACTCTGCATCTCTTGGAATGGAGGTATTGTTTGTCTGTTTTTCACCCTTTCCAAACTCGGTAGCTTTTGCTATCGTTGAAATATATTAGAATAATCATTCTATCCTAGTTGAAATATACTAGGATAATCATTCTATCGTTGAAACTCTCTAACTATTGGGATAGATGTATTGTTTGTCTGTTTTTCACCATTTTCAGACATGGTAGCTTTTGCTATCGTTGTTGTCTAACAGATTTTAATGCCATTTCCCATAGTGTCAGAGAATATTCTTGTATGAAAATTTTCATAGATTTAGTAGGATAATCATTCTTGATTAGAAGCATTTGGAAGCTTGTTACAAAAATTAAATGTTTAATCTAGCCATTGTGGTGAAAGACCTTAACTTGGAGTGAAATTGGACTCTTCTTTATCACCAACACCTACACGTTTGGCACTTATTAAACGTGGCTTTTCTAAAGAAAAGAAAAATTAAGAGTAAATTATGAAGTAACTTTAAATCATTTTTGAGACATCATGCAATGCATCGTGTGATCATTCAAAATTTGAAACTACCACCATAACCCTTTGATCAATGTATCCTTATCATTAACCAACTGTTTTTGTTGCGTTTCTATAAAAATAAATTTTAAGCTGGACTAGCTTAAAACTTTGTGTATAAAGTTACAATATCAGACGATTAAAGTTGGTCTAAGCAAATTTAAAAAATACTACGTTCTAAAAGTATTGTTTTTGACTTGAACCTGATTTAAGAAGTCAAATCATTTTGGTTTATATTCCTATTCTAACTTTAATTGGTTAATTGAGGTAAAATAGAGAAATCATCTTAGTGTCAACTGAAATGGCATTATGAAAACATTGAAAAGTAAAATTACTCTTTCCGTCTCAAAAATATTGTCACAGTTGCTTACATGGGTAGTTGGTCAAATGCCAATTAAGATCACATCTTAAAAGTATCTTACACAATAATTTTGCCGAAATAATCTTCACACTATGATCAAAGTTCCCTAAACAATGTATAAAATACTTTAACGATAGTGTTTCATCAACTATGTATTTGCCTAGTTGTGACAATGCTTTGGGACCAAGGGAGTACTATTTTTAGAAAGTGGGCGGTATTTTTAGAACAAACCAAAACAAAAAAATATGACAATATTTTTGAGACGAAGAAAGTGAAGAATATAAAGAATATGAAGAACGAGATAATAACGAAGAATCTTGTTAGACCTTCCACATGAATGGAGCCACGCAACGAATCTTACTAGACCCACTGTTTACCCATGCTGAGCAACTTTCGTTTGATCAACAATCTTCTTGCTAAGAATATTGGTAGACTCTTGAAAAGCTTCTTGAACAACATCGGAGGTGAATTCAGACCACGATTCGTGCTCACAAAATTGATTAAATTCAAAAGATGAAACTTGAGTTGACAAACTCTAAAAACTCAATAGAGTAAAAGGATCAAAGTTCTCAAATTTTATTGATGAAAGGGATGATCAAACTAGTGTACAAGGAGGCCTATTTATAGACTCTAAAACTCCTAAAACTTAGACAAAAAGAAAAAAAAATATCCTATCTAATTTTTCTTATAAAATAACCTAACATAATAATAAGAAAAATAAAAGACGGTCAAAAAAGTAGCATAACAGCCAGGCCTAGGGTCCACAATCAAAGCACAAATTACAATTTAAAATCTTTAAAGGTATATGGACAAATTTTAGTTTAGGCCACCTTCCTCACATGTAGACGTTGAGATGACGCATCATTCCCCTACTCTTGAAAAGGATTCGTCCTTGAATCTAATCTTGTTAGGCGTCTTGAACTTCAATGATATTAACCCAATAAGTGTCTTCATTGTCTTGCAAAGGCTCAATCTATTTCTCCTTGAATTCAGTTAAAATCAGCTCAGTAGAGGCTTGAATCTCCTTGTATCTTGGCACACATTGGTGGAACTTCATCATGACAAACTTGAGCTTCGAGTCCATCATCAAAAACATACATCTCCTCCACCACAGTGAT
This sequence comes from Eustoma russellianum, assembly GCA_036186865.1. Lineage (NCBI taxonomy): Eukaryota > Viridiplantae > Streptophyta > Magnoliopsida > Gentianales > Gentianaceae > Eustoma > Eustoma russellianum. The sequence continues at coordinate 7,321,776 of AP025066.1, read as the reverse complement.
TGGACATGATTCAGATCATTAGGATCATCGACATTGTTCTTCGAATATGAATTTGCAAGAGAGAATTTAGCCACGACTATTCTTGTAACATAAAAAGAAAACATAAAGCTAATGTATTCAAACAAAGCTAGTTTAATCCTAACCCCATTAGGATCAAATATGAATATATTAAAGAATATGACTAGTAAAGTGTTCAAGAATAAACTTCCCTTTAACTTTATGCTTTCCATGAATTTATATTGTCTCTTTTTAACATGTTTTAGATACATGAAAACCTACAACAAAGATTCCCTATGCAAAGAAGAAACAGTAATAGCAAGGGATATAAAACTCGTTAGAATACCCAATTCCACCAGTCGAATTCTATGTTTCTAAGTCAAACCATGAATCACGAAAGATTCTAGACTACTTTGAGCACGTGTATATGAAGAATTCTTCCATCTACATGGCGTTACATCAATTTGGAGACATCACATATGTTATAGAACTTGAAAATTAACATGCACTTCAAAATCCATGCTATGACTCTCCCCACACATGTGTATCTAAACACAAGCATCTGGGTCAAAGATATAAATAACCAAATCCATTCAATCACTATAGCAATTCTTACATGCACTCGTAAACACAAGGTTTTTATGAAGAAATCGCTAGATACATTTTCACATTATATAGGAACAAATCACACAAAAGAATGACTTGCGTGAGACAATATTAGCATTGGTTTATCACTCTCTTTACCAATGGGCTGATTTGTAGAAATCTACAAACAAGACAACTCATAGACAAACAGGCAATAACATTGCAAACAACATGTTTGTTGTATTCTCTTGCCTTTCATCTTCACTCCCAGTTTCAGATGTGTCAACTTTATCACTTTCAATTTCAGACAAATTATAATGTTAGACTAAGTTACCTCAGACAAATTTATAACCTTATAAACAAGAGTTTTATGCATATTATCATCAGCATCTTTTTTTTTTTTTTTTTTTGCAACTCACTTACAACCTTATGTATATCAAGGGCAACATCATACAAATCATGATCAAGAATACGCGAGGCATTAGACAGTTCGTGCTCATTCTGCAAAACTTTCATGTAAGGGTTTAGAAGAATCACTTGTTCCTTAAGTTCTTGAAAAATGAAGTCTAAGTTCTTGTATTTCTTTTATTTTATCACATATCTTCTTTTCATGTTGGTTTGACAGATAAAATATGTTATTAAGATTCTTAATACTCATGTTGTGCATTTGATCAGCAATATTCTTATTCAACCCAACTATAAATCTCATCATCGTTAATTCCTCATGCTCGTCGACATAACAATCATATAGATCATTTAACATTTTATTGTAATATTATGCTGCACTCAGATATTCTTGATAAAAAGATTGATATTTGGATATTTTGTTACGCCAATGATTTATATATAGGTCTTGAGAAAGACCAAATTATTCCATGTGATATTTATCATTTATCATTCCGATTTCAAAGACAACACACCTACCAGTGACTCTTTTATCATTCCGATTTCATGTAATCGAGGCACTGATCCCACAACGGTCCAGTTCATTGTCCAACCTAGTGTCACTTCAAAATTTAATTTATAGTTTGTATTAGACAAATATACTATTTTAACATCAAACAATGCACAATATATGTTCAAACATGCTACGAGCTGACGATTCGAGTATCATCATACTCAAGATTAGCTTATTAAATATTTAAGTCGAATTGAGTTCGATCTCGAGTTTTATCGAACTGAAATAGTCGAGCAAAAATCTGAGCTAAACTCAATTGTCTCACGAAACGTTTGACTCATTTACACACCTCAGAGACCACACACATTAACGTTTACTTCATTGGCCTTAAAAATACCATTTTCTTTGACTTTTTAACCAATGTAATTTTAAGACAGAGGAAGTATATTTTATATATTGTGTTAACATTATCCCATGAGAGGGCAGACGGATTTGCAAGGAGGACTAAGAGAAGATTTATTTGCGATATTTAACCTGGTTACATCACAAGTGATATTAAAGGTAAACGGTGTTATGTTGGTCCTCTCGCTGTGAGTAGATATGGTTGTGAACTAGTCGATGGAATCAGCCTTTTTTTTTTCCCTTTCAAAAAGCAGTATTTAAATTTGAGGCTGCCGCTTTACATGTCTAAAGGATACACTCTTTTGTAACTTTAGAATATGATGAAATAAAACAAAATGACTCACTCAATTGACTGCATTTCTTATATTGTGAAGTATCAGTTGATCGACAAGATACAATTTTCGTTATGAATTATCAGAAAACAAATTTTCCGTGTTTCTAACATATGAGTATGGTTGCGTACATCCGACTCCTTATACCCCGTCATAAGTTGTAGTCTCTAATGCAATAAGTAATGTAATGTTGTTGTTGTTGTGAAATTTGAGGCTGACCGCAATTTTTAAATACTTTTTAATCTCAAGTTCACTTTCCAACCCTTTCGAAGTCCAATAAAATTTAAACCAATTCCTACTAAATGTTTGTGAAGTTGTATATATAAACATGACATCCGGTCTTCAAAAAATCCTGGAAAAAAAAAAGTAAATCAGCGTTGCTTTGCAACGAAAGAATTATTATTATTTTAATAATTGTCAAATATCATGTTTAATTTTTTACATAAAAAATACTAGTATAAAATCAACTCATATTTTTGTTACATATATTTTAAAGCTAATCATGCTAACGAGCTAACAAATGAAGTATTAATGTGCAACCTGTAAGTATTCAAATTAAACTGAGTTAATCTCAAATTTTATTTGACCAGATGAATCAAACACAAATATAAATGAAAATAAAAATTTGGGATAGAGGCGACTAATTTAATTGGGTTCCAACGACGACGTTTTAAGCTGGGTTCCGGCATTTGAGACAAAGCATTTGTTTAAAATTTAGACCTTATCTCGTTTCTTTAGCTAACACTGTGCACACTGGTGAAAATTTCTGTGTTTTCCGCAGCTGATTGTTACCAGATTCTGCATCATTCTGCTGCTTTAGAAGGCCATAGGCGACTGTTTTAGCAGCTTGCTGAAGAAAGAAGGTGGAATTAAAGGAAACACCCATACTTCTTCGCATATTCTTGCTGGTAAGATGATTTTCGTTGTGTTCTTGCTGGTAAATCCCACATATCTTGTATGCTTCCGTCCATTTTTGAATATTAGTCTTCAATGTTTTCTACAGTTTGCATCAATCAAGATACAATATACGTTATGTTTGTGTGTGTATGTGTTTGTGTGTGTAGGTGTTTGTCCCATTTTTACCAGTCTTTTGACTGGAAAAGAGATTCAACTTTGGCTGTGCATCTGCGTCAAACCGTTCCTCAAATGTTACAGGGATTTCAGCAATTTCATTTTCGATAATGAAAATGGTTAAGCAACCTCTGCTTCTTAACTAAGCAAAAGTTACAAGAACTGTTATTTATTCCTTAGTTTCAGGAACTCTTGGGTGATTGGGAAACCGAACTCATTGTCAAGGGTAATAATTATATATAAATGAAATAGTTGGATATCATGGCATTAATGTATAGTTGAATGTGCTCAAATAATATTCTCATTTATATATAAATCAAGCCGGTTTTCAATTATCTCATCTAGGCTTAATTGTGCATCAATGTTTCGATCAATTACAAATCTAAAGCTAATTTTGTACCATAAAATTTCTTGTTAGAATAGTTCTTTTTTTTTGGTCGACTGACTAATCTTTATCACTTTTTGTCTTTGCTCATCAAATTCCAAGACTAGATCCCAAATCAGCAGCACTAAAGCGAACTCAGGTAGCACTGTACAGGGCCTCCGTCTTGACATTTTGGTGAAAGTGGAAATGAGATGTGGATCTTAGGTGAACTGTTTGCTGAGAGCTGTTTGTTGTAAAGGTCATTTGAAGTTGAAAGGCTGCACGATGCTTTCAAGTAGCGTGAATGAATTTTGGGTGATGAAGTTTCCTTTGAATTGGCAAGAACAGGTGACTATGTTCTGTGGATAGTCATCCTTTTCTTTCTTTTTTTCTTTTATTCTGTAATGTCCTTCACGTGTTGGCGTATATGTGGATAATTATTTTTAGACATGGAGAGTCAGAGTAGATTCATTGCGGCCCTTGAAGATTGTTGCTTACTATACTCCTTGTCGTGCAAGTTCGCAGAAGATTGTTGTTACCACTGTGAATAAGGCAAGTTATGATACCGTTAGCCTATTGTTATTTATTTTGTGTAGCTTCTTACCATGCTTCCAATACTTAAAAAGGAAAACAAGCATGCTTTCAAGGTTCTATTCTAAATTCAATTGTGTTGTAATTTACATCGCAAATTATAACCTGCCAAAAAAAAGAGCATTGCAAATTTTATGAAGCACCTTTTGATTTATAGGCAAGTGGGTTAGTGCCACTCGGAGTTAGAAGTCACTGCAAGGACTTACCTGCTGTTAGTTCCTCTACAAGTCACGGGTCGGTGTTTGCAATTACATTTCAGTTTTTTTTTCTTCATAATGTTTCATAGACTCGAACATTTTTTGCAAGCGTTATACTAGTGCTCAAGATAACTCTAACTGTTCTCTTTTTTTTTGCCTTCTGTATCAGGGAACCGGGGAAAAGGGTCCAAAAGCCGAGGAAGAAACAACACCATTTATGGAATAAAAGAGATTCCGCTCTGTCTGGGCAGAAAGCTCTTAATCTTATTCGAAATGTATGAATTGCAATTCATCTATTTGAAAGTACTCAGATCACAATCTTCAACCCTTTCCCCCATGTTAGATCCTCTTTATTGTCAAGTTAGGAATGCAGATAAATGATATAATTGGTTTGGGAACTTTCATGTCACACTTTCTGGGATGGTTAAGATTGATTTCATGTTATATTTTTTGAAAATATTTTGATATAGCAGATTTCTGGACTCCCAAATGAGAGAGAGGCTGTGTATGGTGCATTAAATAAATGGATAGCTTGGGAGACCGAGTTTCCACTGATTGCTGCTGCCAAGGCTTTGAGAATGTTAAGGAAAAGAAGTCAGTGGATCAGAGTAATCCAGGTTTGATGCCTAAATTGTTTCCTTGGCATTAGATGATTTTAATACCAAAGTTGGAAACCAAGAGCGGTGTGCTTTTCTTGCCTGGACCATCTAAAACTCTCAGAAGGCATCTTCTACGTTTTCTCTCTGTCAAAATCAGTTATATATAATTCTCAATCAACGTTTACTTGGAGGTTTAGGTCTAGGATCTTTGAGAGGGTCTTGTCTAGGACTGGGTATATATTTATTTGTAACTGCAGCAGTTGCAGTCACTGTGTCAGTATGACTTTTGCTGCTGCATGTTGAAGTCATTTAATTGACCAGTGATCAACTTGACTTCTTTCTCTTAGTGTACAACTGTTCAATTATTAAGTGGATAATTTGGCTTGCTAATATTTTGCCTGGTGGTAGAGGAGTTCGCTGGGTGATGATTCTGGTGTCACTGTCTTAAGTGCTTGTGTTAGATAGTAGCATCAATCTTGGTCAAACACAAGGACAAACAAGAAAAAAGAAAGATTATATGCAGCTTGACAGCCTTAAACTACTCTTCACTGCATTGCATGCTCAGGTAGCCAAATGGATGCTGAGCAAAGGACAAGGAGCAACCATGGAGACGTATGACACCCTTCTTTTGGCATTCGATATGGATCGGAGGATAGATGAAGCACAAAGTTTGTGGGATATGATTTTGAAGGTGCACACCCGTTCTACCTCGAAGCGTCTATTTTCCAGGATGGTCTCCTTGTATGATCATCACCATTTGCCTGATAAAGTAATCGAGGTAATTGTGCAACCATAAGCAACAAGGTCTTTTTGCTCTCTTTTGTATCCTATTAACTCAATCCCCTCATGCTCATACTCCTTTTGCCCTTTTCTTTCTTCCTTTCTTTACTTCTGCACCCTTACAGGGATGTTCTTATTTCAGTTGATTGAAGTTCCTTCAACTCTTCAAGTTATTATCTTTAAGTTTTTTGGAGGTTGAGGGAATTAGCTATTGCTGATTGGCATGCTAACATAACAGGTATTTGCCGACATGGAAGAGTTAGGTGTGAGGCCAGACGAAGATACACTAAAAAGAATCGTGCAAGCCTTTGACACGCTTGGTCAGGCAGACAAAAAGAAGCTAGTTCTAAGCAAGTATCAGAGTAAATGGAAGTACATTCATTTCAATGGTGAACGCGTGAGGGTGAGGAATGATCGGTTAACTGAATGATGCATATTGGAGTCACAACTTGCCAAAAGTGTTAAAAACCGGCTGCTCTGATGGCATGTGATGGATGATTATCATCAGTAATTACCAGCTATATGACATGCTGATGAATGAAGATCATCAGCAAGTGAAGGAAGATCATCAGCAAGTATCAATTGTACTGCAAACTGAAGAAACCGGCCCGGTAGTGTGGTTCGTGATCGCACTAGCTACTGTGATTGTTAGAAAGCAAAGCCTTTAACTTGTATAGGTTACAAAATCAATCATTTCTCTCCAAGGTATGGTTGGTGATAGCATACTAGAATTCATTTCTCTAAAGTGGTATAGTGTTTAATCCTATTTATATGGGTTTAATTAATGTCTATTTATTTCCATTTTCAATGGACTCAAGGACATACTCTTCTTTGACTTTGGAATATGATGGAGTAAAGCAAAATGACTCGCTAAATTGGTTGTGCTTCTTATATTATGAAGTAGCAGTTGATCGACACATCCTGACACATTATTATGGGTCATCGGGAAACAAACTATGGTGTTTCTAACACATATGAATGATTGCGTACATCTGACCCCTCTTATACCCTGCCATAGGCGGGAGCCCCTAAGACAATGGGATGGGGTAATGTTGTTGGAGTAAGTGACAACCTGTCATTGGGAGAGAGAGGGGGAGGGGGTGAAGATCCCGGGCTACCAAAGCGATTTCTTCTCTTCAAACCCCACCCCCCACCCCCCACCCCTCCTCACCAACCCATACACCAAAAAAAGAAAAACTCAAACTCCCTACGCTCCCACCATTTTTGTGCAATCCTAAGACATTTGTCCTAAGATCAGCAGTTTTTCTTCAATAACCATACTTCTATCAGTAACCTTTCTTGCTCTTAAAAATACTGAAACGGAAGAAAAAATTTGTCATAACATAAACTTCATCCTTTACAAGAGATGTCCAAAATATGAAGAAACTAACGAGTTCCTTGAGAACTGGAACGCTGGACTTACTAGACTTGAGGCTAAAACTACTTCACAAAACTTAAAAAAGGTACACTTTTTCCACTTAACACTGTAACAAGCATACCTCAAGCTTCAATTAACACTGTAACAAGCATACTTCAAGCTTCAATTCAGATGCGTAGTCATTTGCCAGCTTGACTGTCCTGCAAATGGAAGTAGGAGTGGGTTATGAGTCTTGTGCACCATGCCTGACATTGATCAGCTTAAGCTACTAGCTAAAATGACACAGTAACCATATCAAAGGTAAAAGATATCGCCTCCAATACCTCGTCAGCAATACAATGGAGTATGTGAAATTGTGTTAAAACGTGATGAGAGCCACTGGAATGCTTAAAAGGGACAACTAATGCTCCTATCTAATGACAAGACTTCTAAATGATGATGATGAGGAGGAAAAAAGAAAACCGAATCTATTTTCATCCTTTAAGTTCCCATTTCTTCTGGTTACATAATAATGTCAATATACAGTCAAGGGGCATGAAAACAACAAAATAATGCCAATATAGAGGCAAGGGGCAAACAACAAAAGCAGCTTCGATATGTTCTCTCTTCCTCCTTCAATCAAGAATCAGTGAAGGTACTTTTCACTAGTAAACTACACAAAACTTCACAGATAAGGCCTCCAAGTATCTAGAAGAGGCACCGATTTCTATCTGATGTCAAATAAGAAGGCAAAGACCCCTAAGAAATCGTACCAAAAATTGAATGCTATTTTGAATTTAAGCTGAGAAGGCTAACCAATGAAAGAAATATAAATGATAAAAATCAAATTATTTATGTTAAGCTTATTTCATTCTGAGCATCTTCCATCTTCTGGAGGTGAAAATGATTGACAATGAAGCTTGAGAGAGAAGATTGGAAAACCTGCATGGAGATCTTTCAGCACATGACTAACGCCTTCTGAGATAGATAAAGCAAGGATGAAGCCGGGTACTAGCCCTGTGATGAACAATCCACCAGTTCCTTGAGTAAGAACATCACATCAGCTGGAGAGCCAAGAAGATATCTTGCACTTGACCTCTTGCGTCCAACAGCACATGAGAAGTAATTCTCAGCCTTCAGATCAAGAACCGATGAGCCTTCATGGACGGTCATTCTGTCTTGCACTGCTGACCACCACTTACCATTGTCGTTGCTGCTGGTTTTGTTCTCTTTTACCGGAAAAGTCCGAGAAGATTTGCGGGAATATGGCCAGATATTTCTTCGAGCTGAAAATTTCATCAAGGACCTGTCGCCTGGATTCATTATCTTGCCTCTTGAAAGAGCAGCTAATCCTGCAGGAAGCTCTGGCTCGAAAAAGGAATAGATGTCCTCATCCTGCAACACCGAAAAATTCTTTGAAACAACCATGAGACCTTACCAACTCCTGGTGTGTGAAACGAGAGAAAATCCTGCTAGAACTCTGTCAGTGATTTCTTTTTGAAGATCAAGAGTGTGGAAGAAAGGCATTTTCATATTAAATGGACGGACAGGAAAAGAAGTTCACACTAATGGCAAATGAATATCACGTCTGATTACTGAGTATATGCTTCATAACAAAATAACTTTTAGATGATCAGTTCTTTCCGATTTAAGCTCGGGTTGGCTGCTGAAAAATTTGTAATAAAATCTCAGAAGGAATGTGGGGAAATCATTAGATCAAGTCATTGAACAGGCAAAGGAAGAAAATCTGAAGATAGATGATCAAAGCTAGAGATGCACGATGTGGTCGACAAGTCTGGTCGAAGAAATTAGAAGAATCCACAGATTAAAAACAAGGTAGAAAAGGTAAAAGCTGAGATCCTTGTATTTGTATACTTATCATCATATAAAAGCGAAACAAGCGTAGAGATAGATGAAAGATCACCCACCTTTGGCAGAAAGTGACCAACACACAAGACATAGTCAATTGGTGATTTGATATCGTTGCTGTGAATTATTTCTCCCAGAATACGATCGATAGCAGCACCCTGTTACGCATAAAGAGACAAAATATGAAGTTACTTTTAAGTCATTGACCAGATTGCCATTGTGACTGGAGAACACTTAAATGCACCTTTGTGACACCCACTGCTCGGACTTCCACCGAACGTCCACCTTGAACAACATCAACAGATGCATTTGAAATAGGACCAGTCCAGAGATGTTGAAGCAAATCTTTGCTTTGAAGCTTTCCAAACTCCACGTCTAACATCAAACTGAAAAAGGTGAGTTTTTCCCTCTATTTTTGCATGGGAGAGGGGGTGGGGTGGTTAGTTGGTCGGTGAGGGGAGCTAATTATGAAAGTAATCTTATAGCCAATAGGAATGAAAAAGAAGCAAATGGTAAAGTGAGATGTAAGTATAGAGTTACAAGCACCTGCATACTTATAATTCCACACAAGGGAAGTTTGACGCAGCTCAAAGTGAGAGCGCGGTGTCCTTTCAGTGAAATACTCAAACACATGCTGAAGAAGGAAAGAAGTCAAAGGGAGTTGAAGCTTCAAATCAAATACAAAGTTATCTTTTTGACCTAAGACAAGGCCACACCTTCACACTGTCAACCCAATCCATGTGTAGACTCTCTGGCATTGTAGTCATCCACGCACCTTTTGTGTGGCGTAAAAACATGCCATGCTCAGCTGCCAACCACAAGTTGTATTCACCAAAATTCTGCAGAGATTACAAATGATTAAAGACCCTTTGCTCTCTCAAAATGCATTAGGCCCTTAACCACCACAACTGCTTGCTAAGACAACAATAAAAAATCTTGCTACCTCATCAAGGACAGCTCTATCACTTCCACTGAGGATAATAACTATATTTTTTGGGTCATCACATAGCTTTCCGAGAGGTCCTTTTAGTTCTGGATGCAATTTCGGCTCCATACCTTGGAATTGATCAATCCTTCTTCCTTGGTTATCAACCGGCTCCGTAAGAGTGGCATTAAATCCCTGAGAGATGAATTTGAGCCAAAAATTTAATTAGAATCCCTTTTGAATCTCAGCCTAAGTATTATCCTTAAAGTTCACTTAGTCATACTACCTTAAAGTGGGAAACACAATAAATGCCATTTATAAGTGTGCATCTTTTTATTGTCGTCCTTCAAGGTACGTCTGTCATTACGTTTGTAAGATTTATGCATGACATCAGTGAATGTCGCGACCATTATGGGGCTAGACTGATCAAGACTAATACAGTTCAAATCACAAGATACAAGTTACAAATAAGTCCTTGTATTGACTAATATAACACCAAAACTTCACTCCAGGGGAAACATTGATAACTAATATGTCAACTTGCTATAACTGTCATATCCATTCAAACCTCACATGAAAGTTCTGCAACCATAACTCCTATGTATCTTGTCTTGATATACCCTGAAATCAATGCCTGCTACAACTTTTCTCTCATAAAATGATCGCAAAATATGTTTACTCCCCTCTCTTGTTTTCGAAGATAAAGTACGTTCCTGGTCTATTATCACACAACTTTACCTGAAATGAGGTATAAACTGAGATCTTCAAACATCTACTCACATCACTTGCATAAATCGTCTGAGTCAGATCCCTGTGTTCTAATTCCAATTCACATAAGATGCATAGTATATCTTAATATTTCGAACACCACTGGAAAAAACATAGGGCATCCATTCCTGGAGCTGAGCACCCATCTAAAAAACAGCAGGTAATCAACATCCAGTACCCTCCTATTCCTTTATGGCCGTCATCAATGATGTTACATACACAGTGCCATCATCGCATACTTCAATTCATCTACCAGTACTTCTCGTTAAGATACACTACCAGCCGCCTATTCCTTTATGCCCGTCACTTCAGATATATACACTAGTAACTGATACACGATACTCAGCTATCTTTACCAATATTCACTCTGCTTCCCTATGACAAAAATTCTGAAGGAAAGTGTACCACAATACTTAATACACAGCATAGCAGTACTTGCATCCAGTTCAGCCTAACAATTTTAAAAAACTTATGAAAAGAAATGCCTCTTCACTAAGAGGGCATCTAAAGTTCATTGGAATATATGAGTGTTCTCCAAGATAGAAAAATCTGTTTCAAAGACCAAAGAATCACGAGATATCCTTTCAAAAGAGAAAATATGCTCACTAGAATTAGTAATCTATTCTTGGACTCCATGTAGTGTTCAACGGCGTCTTTGATCGGAAGCAAAGGTGGAATCTGTCTGGTCCTCATCTGAGCTTCAACAACGGTGTCATTGAGTTCGCTTCAAAGCAGACAAGGTAAATAATAAAACATCAACCACATGCTATAGGAAATCCAAAGAATACGTGCTCAACCATTACACATACACAATTATAAATCTTACACAATTATAAATCTAGTTTTCTTCGTTAGGAAATTATATGCAAGATAGAAAAAATTCAAGGAAGATTTATACATATAATTGACTAATCGGAATAGGAAGTTCTAAAGGTAAGACTTAATAAACTTCAGGGAATACATTCAATTCATGAAGTGGAATGGAGTATATGTTGTGACAAGATGACAAACTTCGGTTCCAGTATACCTCACGAAAGTTTCAGCCCATTCTTGTGATGTATGAGTAGTAACGTGAATAAAGTTGTGCTGGTGCCTCTTCTCTCTCTCGTTGGATGACATAGTCAAAGCATGACCAATTGAAGCTGCTACTTCAGTTATATTCCATGGATTCACCAATATTGCTCCAGCACCAAGAGACTGTGCTGCACCAGCGAACTAAAATGCACAGGAAAAGATTAACAATTCTCAAATCTATTCCCGCTGATCTTAGCAACATGACCGTAATGACATATGATCAATTCTGCTGAATAGCATTAGACATCACCCTTAAGAAGTAAATGGCCAATAAAAGCAATGCTTATGATTCTCTATTTATGTTTTCATCTCTCGCAAGCATTACATGTCAGAATAATGAGATCTTACCATGTTAACAAGTCAAAACTCATGAAAGTAATTTAGTTAGTGGGATACAAGATGAGTTCGAATATCCAGAGCCCCTTTTTAAATCTGGAGTTATGGCCATGTCTAATTATAACTATGGGAAGATTTCACATAAGCCTTCTAGAATCAATCCAGATCGATCAATGTCTAGGGAACCATTCAGACAATATCCTAATGATATGCTGCGAACAGCCAACAGAACTGAAAATGAGGGCCAAGAACCAAGCTTTAACACATGATACTGAGAAAGGCACATGGTTCAATGTAACATCTCTGCTCTGACTTCTAAGACACTGTTTGCTTTCATCCGAATTCAGTAGTGTATTGGTTCTTCATTTCCATTAGGTTTGGTTGGAATACAAAAAGGAAGGGAAAAAAGAGGGGAAGTAATAGTGCACGACAAGTAATCCGGCAAGTTTTCAGGATGTAAAATAGGTTAACCCCCTCACCCATCAGCATCTTCTCCCTTTCCCAAGTGGAAGACTCAGAGGAGGGGCTAAGGGGAAGAAGATGTAACAATTGTAGACTGACTCCTCTATCCATTTTCTCTTCTCCTTTTCAACTTTTAAATGCATAAAGCATTAAATATGATCATGCTGATGAAACTAATTAATTCCTTCTCATCCCTTCTTTCTGTGAAACCAAGTAAGAGGAAATATTAGCATCTATCCAATGAATTACTTCATCGTTTTCTTTTCCGCTCCTCTTCCCTTCCAATCCAGGAGAGCAAGCTTAATGTTAGGCACCAAGTCCTCATAATTGTGATGTGAAACTTAAGCGTGGCAAGCTTCCTTGTTTTCCATTCTTCAAAAAGGCTATAGATTTTAAATTGAATATGCAAATTGGTCTACAGTCTATTAATACTCTTACTCCATGGAACAAACGTTGCATGTCTTTTTTGCATTATTATTCTTTTTTCTTTTGAGGGATTCACACATAAAACTTTTTGATGTCAAAGTACCTACTATTTTATCTCTCCTGCATAATTTTAATTTTATACAACTTCTAAACCCCTTTTGGTCACTGTTCATTACATATGAAGTTGCTCTGTTTGACTGCATGGTCTCAAACCAATGTTAGCAGTAGAATTATTGTTATTATGCTCTTAAAAAGTTGTGAAATACATCGAAAGAGATGTAATAGGTACCTCGCTTAGGATTAGAACTCCTTTCTTCTCGGCTTGGCATGCCACAAACTCGTAGCTAACAAGATTCATCCCATCCCTCAAGGATGTAACCAAAGCCACATCTTAAAGACAGAAAAAGAATATGGTTATCTACAAAGTAGAAAGGCAAGTTTTGTAATATAACTTAACATGTTTGGTACGTCAAAGGCACTTTATTTTTAGTCAAACATATCATTTGGTAAAGCAAAAGCTTTCAACAGAACGGTAAGTTAAATGAAAGCATATATTACGAAAAAAGCAAACAAAAAAGAAAAAGAAGAAGAAGAAAAAGAGACTAATATCCACATGATCGAAAACACACGGAAGACTGGCAACAATACTATAGAGCTTAAATGTAAAACAACTTTGTTCCTTTTAAAGTTGAAATGTCATAGGAATTCCTTATTTTCAACTATCTGCAGGTCAAGGTTTGAACTTCTGGAATGATAACAATGTCACAAAGTATGGCTTCAGAACTTAATTCTGTCGGGTTCTTTGATCTTTTCATTCCATCAGGTTCTTGGATCAATCTTTTCATTTGGTCAACAACAACAACAACTCAATATATTAGCTCAACAAGCAGAAAAGACAGGGACTTACGGTGTACTTGTTTGCATGTTTCAAGCATGGTTTAAATCGTACACATTCTCTAACATAACTTTTAGCGAAACTTTTGTCCCTCTTTTATTTCCCACCATATAAAACAAATAATTTTCTACAAAATAATGATATTGTTTCTAAAATCCGATACATCATATCATTTGAGCTCATTACAAGGATCAAACGAAATATCATATCGCGTATTTAATTTATAAGTTATTTACTGTACCACATTTTTTTAGAAAAATGATTTAAATCAAATAAAACCAAACACAATGAAATTCAAATGTGATTATAGCACAAATACATGACTAAAAACATGTAAACAAGCAGACATGTGAAGCTTGTTTACATGTTTGAAACATGTTTTATATTGTATGCATTCTCCAATATAACTTTTAACCCCCAACTATTTTCTCTCTCTTAAAGTTCACCATGTGAAACAAATATATTTTCTACAAAATTATGACATTGTTTGTAAAATCTGAGACCGCATTATGATGATAAAGTACTATGGAACTTGAAGAACACACGACAAACGGTAGAGAGAGAGAGAGCGCTAGAGAGGGCACAAGGAGGAAGCATTCACGACAAATAGATTCTTCAATACATTAGCACCCTGATGGTTAAGGTGAGTAAAGAATCATAGGAGTTTTGTCTAACAGTGAACAGAAAGCTCCATCATCAATATTCAAGTAGCTTAGATGGAAACATACAACGAGGGAATACACGAGAGGGATCTTTAGCCAGAAACCGAGGGCAGGCCTTGGAGCAACTAGTAAGGTTGCTGCTTTGTGACTTTGAGGTCACGGGTTCGAGCCGCCGAAACAGCCTCTTGCATAAAGTGTAGGGTAAGGTTGCGTACATCAGATCGCGAAGCGATCCGGCTTCTCCCTAGACCCTACGTAAACGCGAGAGCCTAATGCACCGGGAATGCGTTTTATCTTTAGCCAGAAACCAATATTGTATACTGCTACATGTAACTCATTCGACAAGAAAACAGTAATGATCACTAAAATTACACGGAGATATAAACTGTCACATGGGAACATTAATTAACAATCCTGGTCACTAAAATCATAGAAGTAGAGAGTCAAATTTCAAGGTCAGTAATAGCAAGAAATGGAATATATGTACATACATACTTGTGAATCTGATTCTATTTCCTTTCCAAATAATTAAATATCTCAAAGTTGATCTAAAGTAAGAGACACTTTTGCATGTAATGCTCAACATTCAGAGAATTATATGAACTTTTAATGGCCCCAATTGAAGTAAAGACTAGAAAACAGTACCAGTTACAGCATATAATGCACATAATGCATGGAAGTCGAGAGATCGATCCTGCAAAAAAAAAAATATTCCATTAAAAGACTTGGGAAAATCAGCAAAATTTACTTAATAGAGATAGCAAAATAATGTACAAAGATATTTTAGAATCAAGCATGCATTGCATGTTCCACTATAACTCCGTCACTTTAAATGCTGACATCAGAGTTCTAATTAAAACAAAGAAAATAGTTAGTGAGACAAGTAGTGTGTAATGAGTAAACCCCTCTAGCAGGTGTTGAATATTTACTAGTCTCCAGTGGGAATGGGTAAATTGTACAATTCAAAAGTGTATGTGCGTGTGTGTTTTCATTTTTCATGTAAGTTGATAATAATCCGTGTTTGGGATACCCGGTCATCTACGTGAAATTATGCATACTAGTAGTATTCAACTTATTGCACCCATCAGAAGAAAAAAGCTTCAATTACATTGGCTCCAGCATCACAACAAATAGGATGAGTTTCAAACAGATACTCCCTATTTCATTGGTAAAAGTAAACGGGGCAAGCAAGTCTGCATTCACTTCAGATCACGTAGTAGATTTTATTTCTTGGTTTTCAGTTCATTTAATTGGACACTTAAATATGATATCAGGATGATAACTATTTACTGAACAACCATAAATGCTAAGGACAGTGTAATGACCAAGTGATGTATGGGGACGGCTGTAAGAGTTCCAAATCTTCCATTAATACGTCCAACGATTTCATGAACTTGACACGTCAGCTTCTGATCTGCAGGAAAATTAAACAAATGATCGAACGTAATTCCTCATATCATTGGTCTGATATAGAAATAGTTATGAGATTTAAAAAAAAAAGATATATATATAGGGTTTAAATAGGCAACAAAAAAAACAAGAGGTATATGAGTTACCAAAAAAGAAGAAAGCGTCAAGGAAGTAGGAATATAGCAACAAAAGATTATGTCAAGTGGCAAAAACTTAAAAAGGAAAAAAAGTACGATTATAACCAAAAGCCCTAAAACAAGATTATAGGAGAAGAACAAGTGTTGTTAACTAGAACTGTCAGTTGTTTGTCTCTGCATAAAATGCAAAGACTTTTATGCAATATTTATCTTGTTATCTAAATAATATAAGTGCAACAAGTCTAGTCTCATCATGACTAAGATACTTATGTAATATTTATAAATTTTTTCCTTTTTCTTTTCGTTTGAAATAATATTTATTGTATTGTTGTAGCAATGGTTATTGAAAAATCACTCAGATTCACATGAGAGCAAGTAGAGTAGAGAAGAGGAAGAGACATACACTCTGGAACATCTGTTCTTGTAGGAACAGCAATCTGTAGCAGAACAACCTT
Source organism: Eustoma russellianum (assembly GCA_036186865.1). Lineage (NCBI taxonomy): Eukaryota > Viridiplantae > Streptophyta > Magnoliopsida > Gentianales > Gentianaceae > Eustoma > Eustoma russellianum. The sequence goes on along the minus strand of AP025066.1, from coordinate 7,305,184 downwards.
GTCACGCCATTCTGGATTTTCTTCAAGGAACTTTTCAAATGCCAAAATCTTTTGAGGAATTCCCTTAATCATATCTAGACGATCAACTCCCAGCATAACCTGCCCATATTTCCATCAGAAACCTTTCCCCCCTAAAAAATAGAGTTACAATCTGAATATTTGTTTCTACTGACATTGGTTTAGAATAACCCTTGACATAAAAAACGCATGGTTGAATGGTATGCTTCTGGTTCATTGGCAACAAGGAAAACAAAGCCACAGTGGTGCCACATTTTCAGCATTGGCATTGAAGTAGCAATAAATATTTCTCATCGGAAATGAAATTAAACCTGTTACTTTTGTTTTTGTTCATAGAATCGATTCTCAGTTCATTCATCAGATAACATGAAGAATATGTCTTACACTTTAAGTGAACAATACAGGAAGCACATTAGTCACATTAATACTGATATGCTGCTGGTGCATGTTATGCTATACTGTGGGCATACATTTTTAATGACAAGACAGAATAGCGTGCAAAATGGTTCAGCCATCATATTTAACAAGTCGGCACAGGTCACAATTCATCAACAGAATGATTTGTAGAGGCCAGCCACATTGTTGATTGGATAGTGAAACTAAAACCCTTTAGATATGATTTCCATCAAGTCATTGACATTCATTTTCTAAAAAGTAGCAAGAAAAAAGGGCCGGTCTGTTTTCATTATGGTCTCCATTTAAGATAATAAGATAGGAAAGCTGTACAAGAGGGCAAAATGGAAACCAAAGTACATGGTGACTGAAAAATATTTAAATAAATGCTCCGTTCAGAAAACCCTTGATCTCCTAGAATGAAGACAACAGTCAATATATTGGAGCATTTTCAGATTCAGTAGCAAAAAAATGCATTAGAACAAGATGTAGTCTTCTTCCAAGATCATTTGTCAAGGGCAGAGATGGTCTTTGGTTTCAACAATGTGGCAAAGACAAAGAGCCACATGTACAACAACACTCACGTCTTCGTCTTTTTCCCACTATGTGGAGTCGGCTATATGGATCAATCATTTCTCTTGGATCAATTATTTCTCTTGTCATAGGTAGATGAAAATAAATGCATACACTCAAAAATTATCAGTATGCTCAAGGGAATAGAGAATAACAATTACCTTTCTACCAGAAAATCTTTCTTTCAATTCTCTGATGTGTTCCTTAACTTCAGGAAGCTCAAGGGCTCGAATGAATCGATTAGAGTCTATCCCAATGGGGAACTGTTATTTCCGAGTGCATCAAATAATAGCAGCTTTAGATAGCTTGTATTGTAAGGAACTACGTTATTGTGTTCACTTACTGGTAGAAAGGACAACTAATGAGAACAATAGAGATGACATAGTACCGCTGCCACACGAGTAAGCTTTCCTTGATCCTCCACTCCTTCTGGTGTGCCCTCAAGCCCCAGAATACGAGTACAAGCACTAACGAAATGTCTTGCATAATCGTAAGTATGGAAGCTGGAATGGAAAGTACAAACAAGTTCAATAAAATAAGATTGATCATATGCCTCAAAACAATGAGTAAAGTACTGTTTCTATTGTATACTTATTAATGGGTTATACTCATTATGAAAAACCACAAAGAAAAATATTTATCCCGCACAAAAAAATGTTATGTCACCACGGAGTTACTAAAAATAGTTCAACCTGTAGCACCAGAATAAATCATGTTATAACTATCTCAGTAAAATTACAGCAAAGCCATCTGTTGTACAAGTGTAGTGCACTACTTTCAATAATATGTTATAAGCCTGACAAGCATAACATTTTCTTCTACACTAGTGAACTGGAATGTTTAACAGATACTCTCAGAAGATAGAAGATACTCAAATCCATAAAAGAGAAATTTGAACCGCATGGAAGCAGATTCAGATTGAGTGAATTGCAACCACGCTATCAAAATCACATGATCTTAGGCCATTTGTAAGAAGCAGTGAAATGAAATTCAAGAGGATACGAAGCATTTCAGATCATTGCACACTAAAATTGGATCCATCATTACTGGAACGGTGTACAATTCATAGCCTTTGTTCATTCTTCTATTTCTTTCTCCTGTTCAACTGCTGCAAACCCCAAAAAGTAAACTACAACTTTCAGAATCTTTTCCATGAATGGCAATTGTCAAATAAACCTCTGGCCTTCCATCAAGAAAATCCGCATTCATAAGCAATATAGGTTGCCTACCTAAGCTTACAATTGGCCCTCGGTATTTCATGTAGGGACCACGCTTAAACGTTTGAGGTAAAAAACAAAATTTGAGCATATGGGACCATTACGTGCTATCCAGACATATATTTACGGAAACAAAAACGAAATAATTGAATGAAAAGAAAAGTTCACGCAGACATAATATTATTTGTTTCACACTTTCTTTAACATAGACAGCAGAACCATCACATGCAAGAAAACGTTGCATGGTCTAAAATAATGTAGTACCAGTAGCATGGTAAGACTTTCCCGGCAAGGAGAAAAAAAGTCTGAATATGAGGAATAGAAAACACTGTTTTAAGAATGGAAACCTACACCATTTTGAAAGAGGAAAACCTTTAAGAACATGTACAAAAAGCATTTCAAAAGTGGGGCCAAGACGCTACCTAAAGCTATGCTGCTTCATTGAAATTGGAGGAGCCTGAATTTACAGTATCTGACATTTACTTGTACGGAGATCAAACTTGTCACCTCGCCTTAGTTAAATAAAACGAACAATAGCGCACATGAGAAGAAATCAAAATGAACATTTCAAACCTTTAAAATCTCCTGTTACATAAAGTTATGTCCTTGTCCAGTCATTAGCCTCAAACATTTGACCTTTTTTTTTTTTGGTTTGAGTAACTCAAACATGTAAACTTTAACACGTAAAATATGTAGGGTACTTCTGGGCCAGTGACTTGTAAAAGCAACAACAAACGGATTTCTAGAATGATTAACTCTAGGATGGAGAATACTCACCCAACCAAGTCAGCAGCAAGAACAGATCTCAGCAGCTCTGATCTTGATGGCAGCGTCCTGTGAATTTCGGAGGAAGGGAAAGGTGTGTGCAGGAACCAACCTACTTTCATAATGACGTTGTACTCCTTCAGACATTGTGGAAGAAACATCAGATGATAATCATGGCACCATACTACATCACCTTCCTTGTAATGTTTATAGACAACATCGGCAAACATCTGGTTTGCTTTTTTGTATGCTGCAAATTGAGACTGAAAGCTTCGGGTGGTCGCGAGTCGGTCTTCTTGTGGAAGCCCAAGATAATGGAAGAGTGGCCACAGTATATTGTTACAGTATCCATTGTAGTACTGGTGAACAACTTCCTCATCAAGGAAAACAGGAATGCATCTCTGCACTCAAAAGGGAGGATTACGGTAGCCCATTTGAAAAAAGGGGCAAGGTACATAAAAAACATTTACGGACATCATGTAAAATACTGTCTATGCATGCCTTGTAAGTACCTAATATCGGTCTTTAAAGGAAATTACTTGGTACGCAAACAGAAAAAACACTTACAGGATCATCACTACATGAGGATTGGCAATGAAATAATTAATGAAATGCTTTAATAAGCATTCAACGGAAAATAAGATTCGTAACTACACTCAGAGATTGCGAACCTTTTCAGCCAGAGCTTTAGTAAGTGATTGTTGGCCAGCTTCGTCGGGTACATTTACACCAGCCCACCCAATCCACCTGGTTTCAAATTCGTTGATACCTTCATGGAGACATCAATGATCCATCAGCATTTTCTAAAAGATCAAGTTCTTCATGAAGTTACTTGAGGGCAAAAAGAAAAACAGTTTGTTCCTATATCTATAGCGTATAGAAGTTCCAGATTGTGACTTGCCTATAAGAATACAATTTCCCTCCTACTGAATGCAGAAATTACTAATTCTCACTTACCTAAAAGTGCACTAACTAATCCTCCTGCACTTACTTCCAAAGTCCATAAGTCACCCTTCCTATTTGCGGCTACAGGTAGCCTATTGGCCACCACCAGCAAACGCTGTTTACTAGACTGGCCATCTTGTTTCTCAGAGCTGTCACCCTGATTGCTTGCATCTATAAGCCCTTCTAAGAACTCTTCCTCGCGAGACCATCTCTCTGATTGAGATGAGTAGAAAGAACTGCTGTTTCCAATGACATCAACTTCGCTGTTTGCTTCTCGAACATCATCAGCTGAAGATGAAAATCTATTTGACCTTCTAAGTTCTCGCTCTCTCAAGAGCCTTTCCAGCCTAGTTTTGAGCTGTGGAGTGTCATAGTCATAACTCTTTCCAGGCATATTCCTTGTTTGAACAGTATCCTGCAGTAAGCATCAAAACCTTTCTAAAGAAATGGTTGTGCTTTATCATGTTATTATTCAACTAATAAGATCGTCAAAAAAACAATTGATTTGAAATCTTTTAATCTAAATAATTAATAGTAAGATTTCCTTATGCTTTTGAAAGACTTGTTTCTGTATTTACATATATATAGTCCACATATTGGCAAAGTTGCTCCTGACACAGACTTGATAAAGAAACTGCCAAATACGTGCATATGCAAAAATCCGTAGAGAGAATCACATAAGCATGATAACAAATTTGCATATTCAGAACGCCACAGGCTACGAAGTTATACGAAGCATACTTTGGACTGTTACAATTTCACTATTTGGATTCGACATGAAATTTACAGTTCTGAGGCGTAATCACAGTTCTCTCACGTCAATGATCATAATTTTTTTCTGGTATTGACATTAAGAAAGTGATTGCTAGCAAGAAGCATAAAACTAAGGGACCAAAGTTCCAAAATCTGGTATGCATAGTGTTTAGTGCTTTGTGTAGAAAAGAACTGCTTGGCTACCAAGGGAGTTGTTCGTTAGTTATAAAAAAATCCCTTATCAAACAATGCCCACTAACAAAACCATGCCCAGTCATTCAACTTTTTCTCACAAGGAAAAACTTAACTGGCATATTTCTGACATCTGATTCTATAAAATTTACATAATGAATCACTTGACTTGTATTAGTCTCCCTTAAAGGAGATTAAGGCCTAAATATTTTCATATTTGACACTAAAGTTACTAAAGATGCCTCACTTCTCTAGATGCATGAAAAACATATAGTAACTTCTCGGTGGCATCCAAAACTTTTGGAACAATCAGTGAGCAACTGTTGACAGGATAACATAAGGACCTTGAAGGCCTGTGAACAAGATTAAAAATTATACCTCCACCTGTTTTCTCTTTGGGAGTGAGAATCAACATATGTCATGCAAAACTTCCCAGTTTGCAGCATATTGTCATCATCAATATGTTATCTATTCAGTCGACAAACCATCAAGACAACAAGACATATGAAAACAAATGCAAAACTACACTAAATAAAAAACTTAAGCCTCCAGAACAAGAAAGACAAATACCACAAACACTAAAACATATAGGAAAAGACAAACAGCTAATGATACGACCGAGTATATCAAGTCATCATGTACTGACAGTGAAGAAACTTGCAGCAATCATACACTGTAACAATTAAACCTCCCCATTCACTTTAAAATCTTTCTCCTCCCACACTCGACATTTCTTGAGCAAGTGGATGCACCTATTCACATATTCATTACCGCTGGTTCTGTATTTTCTTCATTTTCTGTTTCTGTTTTTTTATTATTTTTTTTCCTTTTGTAAAATAGAATGAGAAATTAATCAAGCCTAATAATTATAAGTATGAAAAAATCCCTCCAAACTCCTTACCTCAAAATTAAAACTATATTAGTAAAATCCTCATATATGGTACTTCACTTTCCCACTATGAAATTAGATGACCAGATGCAATCATAATGGTACAGTAAACTAAAGGCAAATTTTATGTGCATAGAAGTTAATTATTGACTGCCATAAAGTTTGTCGCAACTAAAAATGCATACCTAAATTGACAGCGCAATCGCTAATTTCAGCATCGTAAAAAAATTAAGAATCTTCAAAGCCTCAGAAAGTCTACTACATTTCTTCATAATGCCCATAAGCTTAATATTCGACCGGTAAACCAAAAAGAACGAAAAAGAAAAACAAAATATCAACAAGAAATCAAGAAACAAAACTTCAAAATTCCTAACAACAGAGGGGAAGAACTCAAGAATCCAAGAAAAAAAGAAACCCAGAACACAATTTCAAGTACCAAATCACTTTGAGGAATGCACTTCTCATTAGATGATTCTGAATTCATTCTTGTCAATTTCGACAAAAACCCACCGAGTACGTGAGGTTTTTGAAGTGAAAAACAGTCCATATGTACATATATATACAAGTACACAAAATTACCCGCAATAAAAAAAAAACTCAATCGGTGGCTGCGAACTAAAAAAGAGAAAAAATCATTAAAGAGATGCAACCTGGAAGAAGATTTCGGTGTCCAAATGGCATTGATATATAAATAGAGGGAGAAAGAGGCAAGGATTTTATGATACAGTTGAGAAAATGAGTGTTGCGCAGGGGATACTCTATGGATTATGATGGCAGGCTTTTTTGGCCATGCAGATACAGCGGAGACTCTGTGTATGATAGTTATATCATTTTTAGAAGTCATGATGGTATTATCATAGTGCCGGCATGAACGAGAGCTTCTAAGAAAATATGGTAATGTTTTTATGATGGTATTATAATAGTATAATCTTATATGTAAACTTCAAAATAGTTATATACAAGTTTTCATTTTTATTTTCATACTTAATCTGACAAAAGATTTACTAAGTAACGTGACAATATATATAAGAGGATTAACTAATTTAAAAATAATAAGACAATAAGTCAGTTCTCTTTATTTGTCTCTACATTACAGAAGCCTGCGTTAAAATGACTAATTCGATAAACGGTTATTGGACCATTACACATACTATAATCTATCTTATATGTATATTTTTAAAATGGTTACATACCTTGTACAAAGAAGTTATATAGTACAATTATTCAATTTGATATTTATAATCTCACATGTAACTTTAAAATGGTTACATGCCTTCTAAAAAAGTTATATAGTACAATTGTTCAATTTGATATTTATTTTTAATCTGACAAAAATGTACGAATTAAAGTTACTATATATGTAAGTGGATTCACTATTTTAAAAACAACCAACAATGTATTGTTTTCATCTTCATCAATCTCTCTCTCTCTTTCTCTCTCTCTCTCTCTCCCTCTCTCTCTCTCTCTCTCTCTATATATATATATATATATATATATATATATATATATATATATATATATATATATATATATCAATCCAAATATATATACACATACGTGTGTGCCTATACATATAGATACACATACACACAGATATATTCCCATATAAACAGCCCCCAATTGGCCAACATTAACGGTGACAAACATATCATGTTTTGTATTTTTCCGGTTTCAGGTATCAAAGTGTCAGACTCATACCTTACCTATTTGGTTCGCGTGTAAATACTCAAACATGTATATGTCAGGTTTCATGTTGTGTATCAGGTATACCCACAAACTTGACAAGTACAACAATTTTAGGTCTAATACGGGTCATTTCGTGTATTTTTCAGGTTTCATGGAAAGTCGGGCGACAAAAGGAAGGAGGAGGGAGGAGTATATCTGGCGAGGAGGATGAGGACAGTGACAGTGATAGCATGCCGCTGATAGAAGACCTCCAGACAGAAAGTATTTCAAAATCTAGATAATAAAAATTAAATAATAAATTCGAATCATCTCCATCTATATAATGTTCTTTTCTATTTAGAGTGAATTTCGACATGTCCTTCGGCTTCACCAGCTTTGTCAGAACGGAACCAAGACCGTTTGCTTGCCGGCTGCCGCTTAAGTGAGAAGTGAGGACTGAGAAGAGTGAAAAGTGAGTGAAGAGAGAAGAAACGGAGAATGATGGGTAGTGAGGAAATGTAGAGGGTAAGAAAGAAGTAAATAGGAAATTTAGAATTATGGATTAGATTTTTACGTTTTTAGAGTTTTTTTTTATAATTTCTTTAATTTAATAATTAATAATTTATATTTAAAATATATTTAAAAAATCGAGTATGACAGGTATAAATAGGTAACCCGCATGTATACTTGGACACACCCACTCTTAACGGGTAATGTTCAGGTCTTACCTAATTTGTACACGAAACCTGCCAAAATTATACTCATACCAGCAAGGAACGTGTCACGTTCAGATCGTGTTTTCTTGTCGTGTCCGAAAAATGACACCCGTAGCCAACATCAACCTTGCCACCTTGTTGTAATGTTTGTGCGGCTACTAGAAAATTCAAAATTGCAGGGAGTAAGAATCATGTGATACCCTGACATAACTTAGTGATAAAATGAAAGGACGAAATAATAATGATGGGCAGGATTATATGATTTCAATAACATTTTTTAAAATGATAAAAATCATTGTGAAGTGATTATTAGTTAAAATCAAATACATAAATAGAGTGGCTTTGTATCAAAGGTTGCTGACTATTGATCCACATATAAAACGGAATTTTTATTGGTTTTTAGTGTATATATTATCTAAAGTAATTAAGTATAGATAGAAGGTTGTTAGAGATTATACAAAAAGCTTTTAGATGTAGGGTTTGAATAATATGACAGCACCTCCATTACTGATGGATTGAGATCTCCTAACCCCCACTTTCCTCCGAATGAGATCCTAGGAGGCTAAAAGTGAGGCAGAATATGAGGTCTTCAATCACGCGTCGCCACGTGTACAAAAACAGTTTTTTTTTAAAAAAAAAAATTGCAACACCTATTTGCTTTTGTACACGTGGCGACGCGTGATTGGAGACCTCATATTCTGCCTCACTTTTAGCCTCCTAGGATCTCATCCGCATTTTCCTCACCCCCTTTGTGACCGCGCGACACGTGGCAGCAAAGAGGGGTGGTGAGACTAGATGAGGGTCACCTGCATCTAGCCTCACCACCCTTCCTTGCTCCCACGTGTCGCGCGGTCACGCATCACCACACCTCCTTTGCGGTGAGGGGATCCTATCCCATTACTGATAGGTTTTAAAAAAGGGTTGTAACACATTTTGGGGTTTAGATCAGGAGAAGCAGAAAGTGAGGCAAGATATGAGGCCACCAATCACGCGTTGCTACGTGTATAAGAAACTCTTTTTTAAAATCAAAAAAAATTTAAACCTCTTTTCTTTTTGTACACGTGACAGCGCGTGACTGATGTACCACTTTTTGCTTCGCACATTTTGAATCTCTCAAATCACAATTTTATAGCTCAATTTTTGACTTTAAGAATGTTTGGTGGTACTGGTAGTGTTAATATTGCCATATTGGCGGTCAGCTGCCAGATATGGTGGTCAACCTCCAAGAGTATTTATGTCCGTATACACTCTGTGTAACTCTTGGTCTGCCGGAAAAGATCAAGTCGACTGGGTTATCAGAAACTTTAATTTCCCATAGGTTTTTTTGGACAAAATTTTATCTAATTCAATCGACCAAAAAAGATGAAATTGACTTGGGATATCCAAAACTGTAATTTTCCATAGTTTTCTTTTGACAAAATTTTATCTAATTCGATCTTAATTTGTTCCTAACAACTCCAAACTTTAGGAAATCATATTATTAAACATTAACATCGTAAGCACATCATCTAAACTCAATTCGACATCTCACTCGATATCCAAAATAATGGTAATCATGTTATTTGCTTAAAGATAAAATATTACTCTTATAATAAATTTATTACATCAAGATTTTCACCAATTCCAAATCCTTAGATTGAAACCACACCCTTTGCAAATAAAAAAACTCTACTAAGTCCCAGAACATGACCCAATAGTTTCGGTGGCGGAGGCTCGAGAGAGTAGCGAGAATTTGATTCTTATCATAAGCAAGATTTTCGACTCTCTTTCCAGGTAAACGTATGGTATTAGAGCTTCACTGCGTGCAGTGAGCTCCTTGTGTGGCTGTCTGAGCCGTCCAAACTCTGCCATAACGGGTCTTGGACATCTGATTTTTATCCCTATCGCGCTGTGGGACAGATTGATAGGGTTCGATTGGGGTTTCCGGTCATAAACCTTAAAAACACTCGACTACCGCTAATTACTACATAACTAACAATATCAACCCCAATTGGGTCTTAAAATCTCCGAATAAAATTGACAACATTAGTATACCAGTATTATGTCATCTATGGAGGTAAATATAAAGTCGGAGGTTTTAGTAGAAACAAACTCTCTATCTTTTGGAATGAAGGTATTGTTTTCATGTCTCTCACACTTTTCAGACCATACCAATAACTTTTGTTTTCGTTAAAATATACTAGGTATGTGTTGTTGTTATAGTATACCAATATTATACCATAATCACTTTTCACTAACCTAATTTCCGTAACTGTACCATAAGGATTTCAGTGGTTTTTCGCGATTGGGATCCTCTGACCCCCTTTCCGTGAGACCGTGACTGCCTGCGAGACCGCCCGCCACGTGACAGGAGGTCGTGAAGGGGGTGAGACTTTAGGCGGTCAAGGGATCCGTTCCCGGTTTTTCGTTGGACCACTGCGAACTTAATGTAGAATTGTAGATATTAGCGCATCAGGTGAAGTTGGCTGTCACTTTATATAAGGCATTTTTTTTAAAAAAATGTATAAAAGAATGTAGGGTGGAGAAATTTTGAAAACATTGATATCCTTTGGTATGGGATATTGTTTGCCTGTCTCTCACCCTTCTCAGACCCTAACAATAGCTTATGCTATCGTTGGGATATACTGGGTATGATTGATTGATTATTCCTAGAACCCGAGCAATTTCCTCGAAATGTAGGTAGACAAAAGTTTTCTTAATATTTTTATATTATTTATATAGATGATTTAATGTAAACTTTATTTATACAGATGATTCAATGTAAACTATATTGAATAAGAAAATTTTATTCTCAAAAAAAAAATAAGAAAATTTAAATGAAATGAAATGAAACATAATTATAAGAACAAATTAAAAATCATCATTAGAATATAGTTGTAGCTAAGGCCATCTCCAATGGGTGCACCAAAACACCCATTTGGTACAAGAAACCTCTCCAACCAAACACCAAAGTGAACACCAAATAGGTGAAAAAGAATAGTGTTGCACCAAATAGGTGCAACACTATTCATTGCACCAAATAGGTGCAACACTATTCATTGCACCAAATAGGTGCAACACTATTTATTGCACCAAATCACTATTCATTCGCCACATCACCATTTTAATTACCTTAATAAAATTTTAATTTCATTAATTTCGCTACTTTCGTTATAAGAATTTTAATTTTATTAATTTTGTTATAAGGAAATTTTTTTTATTAATTTCGTTAATTTCATTATAAGAAAAAATTATATAACAAAAAATTAAAATAAAATAAGATTCATAACTAATAATTTAGAACAAAGTTACATTGGTAAATTTATATGAATGTTAAATTTGTGTTAAATTATTTATAATAATGAATTAAAAATAGAATGATAGAAGAATCTTTTAGGAATATTCTTATTTGGTGTTGGATTTGATGTTTGTGGTTGTAGTACTTTTTACTGTTTTTTTGCATCAAATAGATGATTTGGTGTAAAATTTGGTGTTTTAGGTTGGATATGGGAACTTAAGAATTTTCCAAATGGGAACCTGTAACTAACCCCGCCACGTTTCATCATCTCCGCCGTGAGAAACACCAATGGCCACCGCCACCAGGAAAATGGCCTCCGCCTCTCTCCTCTTCTTTTTCCTTATCCTCCTTCTCAACCCCTCTCCATCTTTTTCCCTTCCCTTCTCCGACTTCCGAACTCTTCTCTCCCTTTCCCATTCTCTCACCTCTCGCGTCGCCAACCTCCGCGCCGCACGCGGCGACTACGCTGGAGCAGCACGGGCTCAGGTCCTATCTCAAAAGCTAGAGTCTTTTATGGGATTAGGCTTCTGGAGGCTTGCTTGGATCATGGGCTGGGATTACCTCAAAAGCTTCGCTTGGGCTGATTTCAGCACCTTCTCCCTTAGTTCTCTCGGCTCTGTTGTGTCCGATTTGAATGAATTGCTTAGAGCAGTGAACGAGTTGACTCGAGTCAACTCTGACGCCGAGCGAGTCGCTTGGATTAGTCGAAATTACAAAAATATCCTCGCCGTTTCTAAATCCCTTCTCGGGAAACTACTCAAAGTGTTCCGCCAGGTTATTTTGAATTTTTCCATAACAGTCGGAGCTTGAATGAGTTGGACCAACGAGGGATTTAGTTCCCATTTTTACGTTGTAATTTGAAATTACAGAATTACAATGACCATTTTTAAGAATGTTGTTATTGTCTTTTTTTGGGGCTTTTTTCTTGATTGAGTGCATAATTCATTTGATTTTGTGATGATAAGGTTTTGATCTTGTTTATGAATGATGCAGGGCCCTATCAAGGAAATTGTGGAGATAACGTGGAAAGAAGTGGAGGAAGGTGATTTTTTAAGGGATTGTCTTGAGTTGGGTACTAATGATTTGAAGGGTTTGATCCAGATTATCAAAGAGATTGCTTTACAGTATGGGGGCTCTGCAGGTTCAAGGTTTGAGTTGTGAAATCTGGTTATCTGGAGGGACAGTTTTTTTTTTTTTTTTTTTTTTTTTTTTTTTTTTTTTTGGGGGGGGGGGGGGTGGTTAGGGGGGTTGAATTAAGGGGTTACTCTTGAATTCTTGAACTCTTGTGTGTTGTGTTTTGGAAATGACTGAACAGCTTAGTAGCATGGAACTTGTGGGGAAGTTTAATTTCTGGCTGAAATTGTCCATATTGGTCCCAGCTTCTTTGGCTTCATACATTCTTTTTCCGAGGCATTTGCTTGCACCTGAGCAGCTCTTGCTGAGGATTCTCCTTTTTCCTGAGTCCTGGACTGGGTAAATGAGGCGTAAAGAGTACATTTAGCTGGAAGGCGCGAGGTTAGAATCAAAGTTTAGATGATTATAGCTTGACTTGTTCTTGGTCCTGCACTTTTATTTAATACATGATGATTCTGTCTATAAGGGTGCGGGCCTGACGTAACGCTTCAATTGTGAATAAGCAGGCGTTTTATTTCATCATGTATAGCGCTGCAAAATGCGATAGGGCCAAGCTGATTCAAGCACATTTGACCATGTCCTGTTTGAGGTTTGCAAAAGGAACCTGTTGTGTTATTCTTGTATATTTCCGCTATTCTCTTGCAACTTCCCAAAATGCTCTATATTTTTGAAATTTTTTTATGGCATAAACTCCAATCCTGCTGGAAGATGGATGTGGTTTTAATACATTTCCCATCTGCCAGTTCTTGATGAAGAAGGTTTCCCTTAAACAAATTGACCTTTTGACAATGAGTCAGTAGGTTGATACTGTGCGCCTCTTTGTATTATTATTTTTTTTGGTCAAGCGAAAAGTCTCCAATTATAATTTTTTCTTTTGAAGTGTAGCCTGAAGTTCATTGCAAGATCTTTTGCTCTATGTTCCTCAAGTTGGAAGCTTCCTTGTAATGAATGCACAAAATAAAACCGAAAGGTACAGGTAATTGATGTTTAACCTCTCGACTAAATTGTCGATCCTGTTTTAAGTAGAATATATGTATATCCTTTTTGAACTTCTATATATTCTGATAATGTGCTTCGAAAACTTGCATTCTTTGCATTAAGTACAGGATCTTTTTTCTGTTGCTTTCTTTAGTTGAGACATGTTTGCTTGGTTATCCTTATATGCTAGCCAACAAACCTCTTCGATCAGTATTGGACAAGGATCCGCTATGCAGGGATTTGATAATAAACAATCTTCTCAGAAAAGCAGTACAAGTAATTGAGGATATGTGTATTATGCATGCATACATAAAACTTTTACGTGTTAAAAGAGCTGTATTGTGTACTATGCACTTTCAAAAGTTCATATCTTAATTTTAATTGCTCATTTTTCGTCCTTGAACTCAATAGTTCATTATACACTGTTTTGTCAAATTTTGCTGGCTAATTTTAAATGAAAAAAATGAAACAGACAACCCTCTGACTTTTGTGGAATAGGTAGACTGATGATAGAAAAAGATCATGTCCTTCAGCCATGCTAGATTGTGGTTTGGTTGTCGGTGTAACAGCAGTGGTGGAACAAGTACTCAAGTTCATGAAAAAACTTGCGGGAGGGACAGTACATAGAGTAGCAGAGATGTGAGGACATATGATTGTAAATCAAATAAGAAATGAATGTGTATTATGTGGTAGTAGTTGTAGTGTGTGTGGATGAGAAGATTAGGAAACAGAACTAAAACAGGTTTCTTGTAATGCAGATGGGTCATTTAGGTATGAATCAGCTGTGGTTTTACTCTGGGAATGACTAAATCTCTGACCTAGTTCGCTATCTCCGACCTTGTATGGTCGAACCAGGTAGGAGGGTTGGAAGCGTGTTCCGGCAACCCTGGCTGACTGATCTGCTTGTACTAGTTACAGGATCTGTTCTTGAGGGCTTTTTATTAGTTTCTTTTTTCTTTAGTCATCAATTGACAAAGAGGTAAATGGTGCTGGGATTGAGCAGGAGGTTGTATTTTATAGGGTAGTGGGGGCAGTGAGGGTGCAGGAAATGGACATGGCTTACTTCTGTTAAGGTCTTGTAAGGAAGGGCCTCTGCGGCTTTCTTTAGGTCATAGATAGTCCTTATCATGGACATAATCTTTTGGCCTTTTTTATGTTTGTCACTCTCTTTTTCCCTCTCTGTTCGTTGTCAAAAATGGTACAACAACAACAACATTACCCCATTGCCTTAGAGGATTCTGTCTATGGCGGGATATGGGGATCGGATGTATGCGACCATATCTATGTGCTAGAAACACAGAGAGATGATTTCCTGATGACCCATAATAAAAATTGCATCAGGCTGTGTCGTGAACCGCTACTTCACAATATAAAAGGTGCAACCAATTTAATTTGTCGTTTTGTTTTATTCCATCATATTCCAAAGTCAAGAAAGAGTGTCTCATTGACTCCATTGGAAAAGATATGAAATTCTTGTTCCTTAGATGTCACACTATAGAAGCTAGTGAAAACGTGAAAAATAACCTCCAACCTTGAAGGCCTCTATTGTGTCTCTATTGTTCTGTCTGTAGAGTTTTGTGGAATATATTGATGATTTTAAGTAAAATTTGTCAACATTAATCTATATAGATTTTTGCATGTGTTTGATGAAGTTTTCTTAGCTTAATTTGCAGTAGGTAGATGACCAACTTATCTTCGGAAAGGTAGAAACCTTTAATACTCTTTCTGGCTGCCTAATATTCATATTTAGGATGTCTTAAAGTGGCGTTGACCTTTCAAAAGAATCAAATTAATTTCAAATTTATACATTAAACAATTAATACAGTCAACGTATTAATTGTCGGCATGTATTAAATCGAAGAATAGGAATTTATAATAGCAAGTCATACATCATTAATTGTCGACAAGTAATAGATTAAAGGGAAAAAGGAGAAAAAAGAAATTTGTTATAGTTCTAATAATCAGAAAATACATTTAATGATGTATCCGAAATCATTGAGTTACTAAACTTGACAATCCTTTAATGCAATCGGTGGAAAAACGCTCTGCAAACTTCGCGTAACCGTTTTCTTCTCATAACTGTCTCCACGCAACCGCTTTCCGCCGGGCTTCCTCCGGTAGAGGCCATGTTTTCTTCCTCTGATATGCAAGCTCTCCCAACGGAGAAAACGTCCGAGGAAACGGACCAGATTCTCAGAAGTGTTAAGAAATTTAAGCGACCCGCGACACACGAACCTACTGTTTCAGAGGAACAGCCAATACAAGCACCTAAGGTCTGGGCTGATCTACTGCGGACTCCCCCTCCTCCACCGATTCCCTTAGGTGATAGTGTCTATACAGGGGATGATGATGATGGTCTTGAAGATGATCATGTGTTCCCTCTATGTTCGGACATTGCTGATGGTAATGTGGCACCCAACACCAGTCCGGGTAGAGTATTTGTGGATATGCCGCTTGATGAATACAAGAAGCTCTGGACCCCCTGGCGACGCGCCTTAATTGTCAAGCCTCTGGGTCGTAACATCTCTTTTCGGGTCCTCTCCCAACGCCTCACGGATATGTGGACGCGCAATAATCGCTTAGATCTTATTGATATGGAAGATGGCTACTTCGTCGTACGCTTTTCGACGAAAGAGGAGTATTTGAACGCCTTGGAAAATGGCCCGTGGACTATTCAAGGGCATTATTTAACAGTCTCCAAATTCCGCCCGGGCTTCCGGCCTTCATCTAAGAATATCACCTCAACTCTCGTATGGGTCCGTCTTCCGGAAGTTCTCTTAGAATTATTTAATGACTTTGTGCTGATGAGAATTGGTGATTAGATAGGAACCGCTATCAAAACAGACAGCAATACTATGACAGTTTCACATGGTAAATATGCACGTGTTTGCGTTGAGATTGACCTCCAAAAACCTCTTGTTTCTACTGTCATTCTCAATGGTCAGTCGATCAGTGTTGAGTATGAAAATTTACACCAGATTTGCTTTAAATGCGGCTTATATGGTCATCGTACGGAAATGTGTGGCATCAACTCGCACAATACTGAAACCATCCCACAGCCCAGGCCTGTGCCTACTGTCTGTCCGGATATGCCTTCCACTCCATTTGGCCCTTGGATGATTGCTAAAAGTAACGCCAGACATCGCCCTACCCCCCCCCCCCACGCCATGCCTTGGTTGGCCATGCACCAAGTGGTGATTTACAGGGAACCTCATAGTCTCAAATGAAGGTACCTTCCTCATCTAATCGTCAAAATGCTGGATCTGGGGGTTCACGTTTTGACCCCATCGCAGACACCGATGATGAGGAGGATGTGGTTAACGAGTATCCGCTAGAAGAGAGCCTGCGTACGATCCCAGATAACGGCCCTCAAGTCAAATTTCGCACAGCTTCTAAAGATAAGCCAGAGAGAACCCGTGGACAAAAATGAAAAGACATTATGCTGAAAGATCCCTCTAGAGTCAAGACTCAAATATCACGCCACACAATTGCAGAATCTTCACTGAATGCAACAAACAAAGGCCGTCCACCAAAGGCTCCCCTCCCTGTGAACCCGGCTGCGCCTAACATCAACCCTCTGCACAAACCTTTGTTTGACATAACTAATTACACGCAGAGTGTTGTGACCTTGGGCAATGATGGGGATCCAAGCCTAACAACCACTGAAACAGAGGGGCAAGGCCAACATCAACCTGTTGGGGACCTTACCAAACAAAAACCACCTGATAATGCTTATATTAAGAAAACGTTAATGGATGTTGAGCGATCAGAAGATCATGTGGCACTCCCTATGGAGCTTGGTAATATACCATCATCGGACCAAGACATGGGTCAGGTGAACCTGTCTTGATTCTTTTATGAAGATTATATCATGGAATGTTCGTGGAGCGGGGTCTCCCGATACACGTCGAGCAATTATTCGCCTTGTTAAAGACTATAATCCCAATATACTATTTCTGATGGAAACTGCGTATCTTACGGAGCACTCATTTTACAAATATTGCGGCGGTTAAAGCTCGTGGTTTCTCCGGTGGTATATGGTGTCTTTGGGATAATTCTTCCATCAGTATCCGCATACTCTCTGTTACTGCCCAAATGATGAATGTTTGTATATTAGAAGGGACCTCGGTTTCTTGGTTGCTATCTTTAGTATATGCTTCGCCAACACAGGACCTTAGAGATAGGTTTCATTCTTATGTCGAAGCAATGTCACCAATTATTGATATCCCATGGTTACTAATTGGTGATTTCAACCAAGTTATCAGACAACAAGATAAAAGAGGCGGACGTGCAGTACATGGATATGGCGTAGACCGTATGCGACATATGATCGATAAGTGCCAGTTTATTGAACTTTCCTACCAGGGCCCCAAATTTACTTGGTCGAATGGGCAACCGGATCCCTTCCTCATTGAGCAACGCTTAGACCAAGCCTGGAGCAACTTTGAATGGCAACTACAATTTCCATTGGCCTCTCTGAGCCATTTACCTCGCACAAACTCAGATCATTGTCCCCTTCTACTTGAAAGTCATGGTGGCCAAACCAACTTACCATCGAAATGGAACTTCAAATTTTAGGCTTGTTGGATGGATCACCGTCTTTTCGCTCCCTTCATGGCAAAAGCATGGCAGTCATATGATGGCGATTTCGCGCGATCTATAACGGAATTTACTACCGAAATGGAAGAGTGGCGTAGGGATGTATTTGGCAGTATTGCAAAAAGAAGAAAACGTTGCCTTGCTCGCATGGGTGGGATCCAGGAAGCTCTATCAAGGCAACCTTCTAGATTCTTGACACGTCTAAATGATGAACTTACAGAGGAATACCACTCCATTCTTCAACAGGAAGAAACGTATTGGCAACAAAAAAATGATTTACAATGGCTCTCGGTGGGGGAGCGTAATAGCCGTTACTTTCATATCTCTATTGCCGCCCGCCGACGTAAGAAACATATTACTCGACTCAACGATGCATGTGGAAATTGGACCTCATGTCCAGAAACAATGTGTGAGCTCATTCGATCACACTACCAAGGTCTTTTTTCAACTCCCATGTCCTCTATGCCACTGGATTCTGACTCTCAGATGCCAACCTTTCTGTCTTTCACCCATGTTGACAGAAAGTGGCTCAACCGCCCAGTATCCCTTATGGAAGTCGAAACAGCTATTTTTCAAATGGGATCATACAAAGCACCCGGCCCGGATGGCCTCCCACCGGTGTTCTTCCAAAAAAATTGGCACATTGTTGGTAAATCAGTGACAAACTTCGTTCTAGATGCCTTTCAAAAAGGTCACTTCCCCGCAGAGCTGAATACAACTCTTCTCACTCTTATCCCAAAGGTGGACTCACGGAAACCCCGTCTCAATTCTGGCCGATCGCATTGATAAATGTGGCGGTGAAACTAATATCCAAGATTATTGCAAATCGGCTGAAATCTATCATTGCGAAAATCATATCCCCAACACAATGTGCATTCGTACCGGGACGTCAAGCGGCTGATAATATTATAATTGCTCAGGAGATCTTGCATACCATGCGCACTAAGAAGGGATTAAAAGGCTGCCTGGCCTTGAAACTCGACCTAGAAAAGGCCTACGACAAGGTACAATGGCCATTCCTCAAATCATTACTTCTTTTGGTTGGATTTAGCGCTAGTATGGTGGAAATTATTATGTTCACCATCTCTTCTGCTTCTTTATCACTCCTTTGGAACGGGCAATGCTTAAAACCCTTTCAACCCAATAGAGGGATTCGACAAGGAGATCCCCTTGCTCCGTATTTATTCTTGCTATGTATGGAATACTTGAGCCAACAAATCAACCGTTCTGTGGAGGAGAATGCTTGGCGCCCAGTTAAAACTTCTTATCGAAGGCCTATGATCTCCCATTTATTCTTTGCGGATGATTTACTTTTGTTTGGAGAGGCCTCCAACCATCAAGCGGAACTAATGGAACAAATTATCCAAGACTTTTGTCGTGTGTCCGGCCAAAGTGTAAGTGTGCATAAGTCGCATGCATTACTCTCTAAAAATATTGCAGCTCACTTTCACCCACCTGTGTTTAACCGCTGGGGTATCCAGCGTACCACGGATTTTGGAAATTATTTGGGCATGCCTCTACTAAATGGGAGATGTGGGAAACGCACATATGGTTATATTTTGGACAAAATGCGGGATAAAATTGGAACATGGCAATCGAGTACATTATCATTTGCAGCAAGGTATATACTCCTTCAAACTATTATATCTACAATGCCAATGTATGCATTTCAAACTGTGAGGCTACCGCTGGGACTTCTTAGGGAAATGGAAAAAATCTCCAGAAGATTTCTTTGGGGAGAAAATGACAACACCCGAAAATTACATTGGTGCAACTGGAAACTAATTTGCCAACCGAAACAGGCAGGGGGCTTGGGTGTTAAACGACTGCGCGATATGAACACTGCTATGCTTGCAAAACTTGGCTGGAAATTCCTTACTGAACCCGACTTGCTGTGGGTTAAGGTACTGCAAAGCAAATATGGCTGCCTACTAGATGAGCATAAAAAGTACAACACTTCACAAGTTTGGAGACATATTAAATCGACTGTTCCGTTGCTGAAGGCAGGGTTGGAGTCATCCAACCACCTTGATGATAATCTAGCTAATACACCACAGTGGAAATTTTCATCTGCTGGAAAATTTTCTGTAGCAACTGCGTATGCGGCCACAGGGTTGTCTAATGTATCTTCGCCCACGACAAAATGGGATCACATCTGGGCTCTCAAGGAGCCACTGCGCCTTAATATCTTGCTATGGCAAGCCTGCCATAACGCTTTGCCGACCAAGTCATTCCTGCACTATCGGTACATTGGAGGAGACGGACAATGCGTACTATGTGGATGTGTAGAAGAGGACGTCATGCATGCCTTACGAGATTGTTTTTGGACTCGACGCGTTTGGAGTGCGCTTGTTCGACCGGATGCATGGGGTCATTTTGTTCGCCCTCGTGTACCCGCCACTTGGATCGCGACCAACCTGGAGGTGGGATGGACTTTGAATGGACCAGCAGCTGATTGGAGATATATATTTCGCGATGCTGTTTCAAGCATTTGGTATTGGCGAAATAAAGTTGTGCATGACTCTAGTGTACGGCTACCTCCGCCGTTTGTTGTTAGCCGAGAGATCCTTTGGCGTGCTACAAGACAAGAATATGTAAATAACTTTATGTATAACATAGAGCTAGAGGTGATCCTTCCTACGTAGTCTAGGCGTTTGATTCATTTGTGATCTGTAAATATGTTACATTACATGATTTCAATGAAAGCTCCTTTTCTTCGAAAAAAAAAATCATTGAGTTACTTGCAAAGTATCCCCTAGAACGGAAGAGGTACATTATGCATGTGAGACATAAAATAAAGATGTAAAAAAGGTAATACATAATCTGTCTACTCCAAAATATTGCCTCGAATCGATTGTTCTTTTAGGACAAATGTACTTAAGAAGGCAAAGTGTCGGGGTCTCAGAAGCAAACTTTCTATCTCTTTAGATGAAGGTATTGTTTGTATGTCTTTATCCTCTCCAGACTCTAACGATAGCTTTTGGTATCGTTGTGATATCTTAAGTATGATTGTTGTTGTTGTACTTAAGGCAAAGTCTGGATATTCTACTTCAACTTTTGGCAAAAGTTAAGGTCTGTCTGTGCAGTATAGTATAGGAGTGAAAAAGAGTATAACAATGCTTTACGAACTCGAAATATGTTAGAAATTGAATAAGTTATACATTCATGCCAAAATCACGTTTTAAATTCGGCCAACGAGCCATGTCTATTGTTAATGAAATCAATGTATAAATGGTACTATAATCGATAATCTAACCACAACAATATACTCCCCCCCCCCCCCCCCCCCCTCTAATTCGCTATAGCTAAATCAAATAAAAAAGATTTGACTTTTAAAATTGTGTTCAAGTCAAACTAACAACAATAACATTATCATATTGTTTTAGAGCTTTTCGCCTATGGCGGGGTATGAAGGGAGGGGTCGGATGCGCGCAAACATACTCATGTGTTAGAAATACACATAGTTTGTTTTTCGATGACCCATTATGAAAATTGCGTCAAGCTGTGTCGATCAATTGCTACTTCACAAAATAAGAAGCACATCCAATTTAGCAAGTTATTTTGCTTTATTACATCATATTCTAAAGTCAAAAAAAAATGTGTACTTGACTCCATAGAAACAATACACGTGTATGCTCAAGTCAAATTAAGACAATGTTTATTTGATGATGGAAGTATTATTCTGGCAAGGAATGAAACTAAGCCTTTAAACCAAGAGAAAAAAGAGAGTGCACATAGACATGCTCAAACCTAGCGCGTCTTTTCTAAAATATGGTTGTATTTTTTTACGTGCCATTTCTCTGGTTTTGTCTTTTTTACTTTTCAGTGCACCTTCTTGCTCAATCAAGATTACAATGTAACTTGTTTCTAAGGCGTAGTCCAGTTAGTATTTGGGTTGAGAATTCTATCAAGAAGGTAACGGTTCGAATCCGGGGACACTCACAGTGTGGGTGTTCTACTTCTGCTAGTCTGTATGAGACAAATGTTCCACTTCTGTTAGTTTGTAGGGGGCACTTTGTGCGGGTCTTCGTATGCAGCTTCACCAACCTAAGAAGCCACTGGACACTTGATTTGTATCCTCCACAAAGCTCCATGGAGGTTGGGCAGTGGGAGTCTCTAGGGCGAGGGATTCCGCCTTTGATACCAAGACTACAATGTAACTTAATATGTGTGTGCGATACATCTCTTAAGGACATGTACTTTTTACTGTTGGCACCTTTACTAAGTTTTGTCCTTTAGTTTTAATTGATAAATAATGATCCCATATCACCTTGTCTGGTGAGGGGATAAGTTCTGTGGCATAACATTTTTACTCTTTTATTTTATTTTGTTTTTATGAAATAGGATGGTTGATTATAGAAAAATGACCGAGCTCAAAAAGGCATCCCACACTCGCGTATGTGGCTGAATCTAGAATATAGAATTGATCTAAAATATGATTGAAAACCAATATATGGAGAAAAATATTTGGTCCTTTCTTGAAAAAAAATGAAAAGAAGAGAAGCACCGCTTGCCTATAGGTCATGATCCCCAAGTAAACGAACAACTTCTAAATAATTGTAACTTCCAATGAGATTATAAATGTACTTTTAGCTTAGTAAAATTTCCATACATATTCTTTAAGCTGATTAGATGAGTTAAAAGATACGAAAAATGATAAGATATAAGACCCGTCACCAGTGTCAAGTCCTAGGACTTCTACGCTAGACATTTGTGTGCTATTAGCAATCCATCTTTGTGGCGAGGAAAGAAATGTGGTTGCTACTCTTTCAAATCCCCGTCCAAGCGGTCTGGTTTGGATGATCTTGTCAATGGACCAATAGGAAAACTGGCACCTTTACAACCTCCACCAGTGCCTCATTTTCCCCAAGTGATTTAAGTGATCCAGGCTCTAAGACCTCCCACGTGTTCAGTAAAATACCATCAGACTCAGCGAACCCAATCCCTGGATCCAAGTATTCACGGTACTGCGGATCATTACGGTATAACATTGGGTCAACCACATCCTCCCGTCGGACCAACTTGCAACCTGGAATTTTCAACGGTTCGACCTGATCTACATATTGACCTATAATTTCTCTATCAAGAACGTGAGAACTTTTCTTTTTATTTTTGAAAAGGAAAAAAAAAAGACTAGCTGGGATCTACAATGGCGTGTAGAGAGAGAAACTCTCTGTCTTCTCTCTACAAAGGAACTACTCCACTATGGCTAACCTTTGTTCATCACCAAATTCTTCTATTTAATCATCTCCTCTTCTCTCCTTCACAATCTGCTCTGTCCTTAAACTACCCAAACATGCTCAAAACCAAAGCAGCAAAAACCGCGCTCAAGCTGAAGCTTGCTTCAAAAAGAAATGCGAACCTAGCATCGAGCTCCAGTGTGAGCTGCATGTCCCCAAGGCCTGCAGACAGGAGACGACAGAGCTGCTCTGCCCAAGAGGCCGCAACTGGAGAAGCCCAAGGTCAGAGCTCTTGTGAAGCCAGAAATGCCAACGATCCTGGATTCTACAAGAACAACTCAATCTCTAAAGATAATGATTCATTCTCTTTTCATGACAGTTCCAAGGATGAAGGCTCAGCTACGAAGGCCAAGGAAGATGTCAGCAATTGCAGGTGAAAATCCTACACTAGTGCACATCAAGGCAGTAACTGTCACATTGAATGAACTGGAAGCACTTGCAACTCACCCTTTGACCTTGAACAACCTGGATGAACAGGTTGAAGAAAGAGAGAACCAACGAAAAAATTGGCCAGCGGAGAATACTCTACCTGATGTGACAACACATGACAGACAACATCCAATCTACCCCCATCACGTGACCTCTCCATTACCTCTCTCCTCCACACACAATAATAAAATGGCACATGGCACTGTCAACACCAGTAAGCCTCTGCTGCAAACAACCCCCACAAAATTCAAACCATCACACCTCCCGCCCAAAACCAAAGTCATGCAACAGTTCAGCCCGACATTCAGCCAATGCCAGCCAGAGCTTGGAACACCCTCTTTTCGAACAACAGACGACCTGCGCATGGACTCAGACTCAAGAAGGTAGAAGTGTGTACTCCAGGCAAGATGCACATCAACATAGACGAGCTCCAAAATGATGACGAAGTAGATCGTTGCCTTGTTTGGCTGTTTTGTCGGTAGATTTCCAAGAAGGCAAGCTGTGCATAACCTCTCCAAAACATGGAATGTCAAACCTAAAGTGGAATCCCATGCGTCTAGGTGGATAATATTCAAGTTCGAATCTACCAAAGAGATGGAAGAGGTGCTCTGCGCTGGCCCATATTTTGTATATGGCAGATCCCTCGTCCTCAAGAAAATGCACAAATTCTTCGCATTTGGAGCTACGGAAATGGCACAGGTCCCAGTTTGGATGAAATTTCCCAACCTTCCTATGACGCTCTAGGTAGATCAGGTTCTCTCGGACATCACTGTATGCTGACCAGCTGACTGCCAACAGAAGCACTTGGTACTATGCTCGTGCCCTAGTTGAAATTGATATCAGCAAAGAATTGCTGACCTCGGTGGAGCTGATGCTCTCAAATGGCACCACAATAGTACAGAAAGTGGAATACGAGAGGATGGCGATGTTCTGCAGAGACTGCACGCTGCTCGGCCACAATGTAGACTCTCATAAACAAGCTGGTCCTCAGAAGCCAACTAAACCTGCTGAGTTGAGCTGGAGGCCGAGTTGCACACATACCAGCTCATCTCGGCAACTAACCACGTCTGTTCATCCGTAACTCATAACACTTGCTCCCATCCCTCCCATAAAAAACCCTCCAGACCTGGATTCAGCTCAGCTCGGCCCAAACCGCCCAGGTCGGCCAACAACACACTACCCTAGTCCTAGCCATGACACTACCAGAAACAGCTCGGCCCTCCTCTAGCTCAGCTCGGCTTGCCATCATCAGCTCAACACCACCTTTCACCTCAGCTCAGTCACCCACAATTATGAGTTATAAGCCCCAAACAAGTTATGACCAAATAATAGCAGGCACAATTGGCTTAGCTGAAACCAACCCAAACAAGCTGTGTCAGGGCCAACAACATAGTGTTTACGTGGACAACCATGTGGAAAGAATCAACTCTCTACTCCAGGATGGATTCACTGAGGTGGTGCCGAAATCAAATGCATTTGCAGTGAGGAAAAAGCTCAAGGGACCTCAAGGCAAGGTCAAGGTACGATCAATCATTTAAGCCAATAATAATAAGTTTTGGAATATTAGAAGATGTAATAAGCCCCTAAAGCATAACGTTGTCAATAATTTTGTTAAGAAACATAAAATAGATTTTATCGGATTATTAGAAACTAAATTGAACAACGAGATGTATCTGTCCCTTAAACAAAAGTTTGCAAGACGGGAGTTTGTAAATAATTTTGACTCTCATGCAGGCAAGCAAATTTTGGTATGCTGGAATCTGTCCTAAGCTACTGTCCAGGTCCTCTCAACTGATCCTCAGACTATGCACTGTAGAATCACATCTCTGGTAACCGGACTGAACTTGCAAGTCACATTTGTGTATGGCTTCAACATGATTTTCGATAGACGCCCACTATGGAACTCTATCATCAACTAGAACCAATCGCAGAATGAACCTTGGATTGTCCTAGGCGTTTTCAACTGCATTTTAAGTGAAGAACAGAGAATAGAGGGCAGATCGACAACAAACTATGAACTCCAGGACCAGCTCAGCTGCTTCCTTTAGAGTGGCCTAATGAAGCTCAGCTCGTCTGGCTGTTTCCACACATGGGATAACGGCTCTGTCAAATCTCAACTAGACAGAGTTATGGCCAACAAAGAGTTCATGGGGACAAACCCCATTGCTAAGGTACATTTCTATCATGCTGGATGCCTTTCAGACCATTCACTTGATGTGCTCAATTTTAACAGCTCCAGCCTAGCAGTCAGAAGTTCCTTGAAATTTTTCAATATGTGGGCTGATCATGAGGACTCTCTACCTCTCGTCAGCTCACTGTGGAGTCAATGGATCCACGGCTCTGCCATGTTTCAGATATGCAAGAAGCTGAAAGCCTTGAAAGGCCCCTTGAGGGAGCTGAACATGAAATCTTTCTAGCACATATCTAGCAGAGATGACCAGGAGGTAAAAGAGCTTGAGCACATGCAGGAACACGAAGAAGGACAATGAGGCACACCTGACTGGAAGGACAAACTACAGAAATAAAGGCACTTTTGGCCTTCTACCTTTTGGAGGCTGAAAGAAAATTCTTTGCTTAGCTCGCCAAAGGTAACTATTTAATTTCGAGTGACAGGAATACAAAATTCTTCCACTCCATAATTAAAAGAAACAAGACAAGGAACATTATCACCGGAGCTCATCTTATGACACTATGTTTTCATCTATCGAGCAGGCAGCTCAGTAGTTTATATCCTACTACACTAACCTGCTTGGCTTAGCTCAGCCAGTCTAGCCCACCAGAACACAAGTCCTAAATAGTGGTTCCAAGCTATCTGCGTAGCAAGCTGACTCACTAACAGCCTCAATATAGGAAGCCGAGATCAAAGTAGCTCTGCACTCCATTAGGAAGGACAAAGATCCTGGTCCTGATGGATATTCCTCTCAGTTCTTAATCAAAGCCTGGGAGATAGTAGGGGCAGACTTGATTACTGCAGTACATGAGTTCTTCAAGAATAGTCAGTTGCTTAAACAGGTCAATCACGCTATCATTTCTCTAGTCCCTAAGGCTGCTCATGTCACCAGAGTTGAGGATTATCGACCAATCTCATGCTGCAACGTGACATACAAGGTAATCTCTAAGATTCTTGCAATGCGAATGACGTTAATCATGGCCCCACTCATGGATCCTGCTCAGGCTGGTTTCCTCAAGGGCAGATTCATGATGGAAAATGTATTCTTAGTCCAAAAGCTGATCAGAGACTATGGGAGAAAAAGGACAACCCCAAAATGCATGCTTACATCAGAAAAGCATTTGATTCCATTAGTTGGTCCTTCCTCAAAGAAATGCTTATCGGGCTAGGATTTTTCTCTATCTTCACGGACTAGATCATGGAGTGTGTGAGCACTAGTAGCTACTCTGTTTCTCTTAACGGCATGCTTTATGGGTTCTTTCAGGGCAGACGTGGCTTGAGACTATGGAATTCATCAAGTCTCTGATACCTGGCAGACTACAACTGATCAGGTCAGTTCTAGAGGGAGTGAACTGTTTCTGGCTAAGTGCGTTACCTCTTCAAGCAACAGTTAGGACTCTGGTAAGCAGGATTTGTCTGCACTTCTTATGGGAGAGTTTCTCACTGAGCTCCAAAAAGGCATGGGTTGCCTGGTCTTAGGTCAGCCAGCCCAAAGAAGAATGGGGACTAGGAGTTATCCAACTGAAGCTGTGGAATTTGACACTGCTATCCAAACACCTGTGGAATCTGCACCACAAGAAAGACACACTCGAAGTGCAATGGATGAATCATAAGTGTAGACTACAAGGCACGCCATGGTCGAGGACGGGACCCAGCTCGGACTCACCCCTCCTAAAGAAACTTATGGAGATCCGAGATCAATTGCTTGTTAGGGAAGGCTCATACAGCTCAACAGTAGAGACAATCACCTCATGGACAGTGGAAGATACTCTCAAGCCTCGTTAAGCGTATGAGTATTTCAGAGATAAGGGCAGTAAGGTCAGCTGGAGCAGGATTGTCTAGGACTCAGCAATTACCCCTAAACACTCCTTCACACTTTGACTTGTTGGATTGAACAAGCTCCCCACCAAGGAACGTCTTGTTTATCTAGAAAACAAAGAATGTCACATCTACTCGGCTGAATAAGAGACGCTGCTGCACCTCTTCTTCTCCTGCTTAGCTACCAAACAAATTTGGCTCACTATCTCATCATTACTGGCACTCCCATGGAGATTCCAGTCTATAAACATGATATTGACATGGGGATCAAGAAGACTCAAAGGAAAAACGCTGAACATCAAGACAATGAAATTTGCGTTGCCTGCGTCGGTATATTTTATTTGGCAAGGTTGGAACAAATACATTTTTGGATAAGAAGCATTTGTATCTAGAGATGTAACACATAGAATATGCACTCATATATATAGAGTGATGTACAAGCTCTACCCACATATCTTAGACATAGGTGCTGCTCATATATTTTAAGATTGCTATACATTATTAAATAGAACATGTAGTTCGGCATGTGGACCTACAAGTAGGTCTATTGTATGGATATGATCATCTCTTTGATGCCTTGATTTCTCTGGTTAATATTAGCATTTTAAAAAAAATGTGGTTGCTAAAGGTCGCTAATACCTTTGTTGGAGCACATAATTATTGTTTTAAACGTAAGTTCATAGATGGATGCCCCCAGGGGCATAGTCCAGTGGTAAGTGACAAAGGTGATTGGGGCTAGAACCCCGACGTCCCGAGTTCGAGTCCGTGTGGAGACAATCTTTGTTGAAATATTACAAGGGTTGTCTCTTGGTTGGCTGAGTCTCGAGTGTCCTCTCCCTTTGTAGGGCTGCCGGTTGTTGGAAAAAGTACATTAAAGTACCTTTCCGTGTGCTCCAAACTTATATAGAATGTATATGAGGTTGTTTGGGAGATTAATGTGACGGGTTGAATGTTAGGAACTTTCAGTCGGACGTGGAACTCTCACGTGGATCGATCAACGTACGTCGATCGATCGACGTGAGAGTTCTATGTTGATCAGAGGACGTCGATCTCTCATGAGAGATCGACGTGAGAGATCTTCGTTGATCTGAGGACGTCGATCTCTCAATGAGGGTTCGACGTGAGAGATCGACGTGAGGGTTCGACGTGCCAGCGGACAGAACCTTTTATTTTGGGTTGCAACTTTTGATCCAAGGATCATCTCCCTTCACCTATGAACGGTAAACAACTGCCATAACTGATAGAAAAACTGCTGAAATGAGTTTCAAACATGGTTTTTAACACAATCCAAGGTCTATATATATGAGATCTTGCTATCTTCAACATACACAACATTCTTGCAAAATTCTAAAGAAATTTCAGCAATCTTTCTACCATTCTCTCCTTTATCTTTCTCTTCTAAATCAAGTTCATTCTTCTTCTCCTAGAGCAAAGGAAAAGAAGACAGCCGTTATATCTTGGGAAGCATTAGTCTTGTTGTCTACCTTGCTCGTTGGTAGAGACTAAATTGCTTTAAGGACAGAGTCATCTTGAGACTCGTCTCGTCTTTTGTTTGATCATCTTTCTTGCTTGTTTGCTACAATTTTCTAACAATCTTAAAGCAATTTACAATGGCATCCAAGCAAGCTTTGCCGGATATGTCCAAAATGGAGCCGTTCGACGGCAGGTTCTATAAGAGATGGGCAGCAAAAGTGCTGTTCTTCTTGGAAATGCTCTCAGTTTCATATGTACTCAAGATGGATAAGCCCAGTGATGAAACTGAAACAAAGAAATACGATGCAGACAACACTACTTGCAGGGGCCACATTCTACATTTCCTGGCCAACTCTCTGTTTGACATTTATGTCAAATTCACATCTGCAAAAGAGATTTGGTCAGCACTGGAGAATAAATATGGTGCTGAAGATGTGGGCAAGCGCAAGTACGTGGTGAGTAAATTCTTGAAGTTCCAGATGGTTGATCATTGTCCAATAAATGATCAAATCCATCAATTCCAACAACTGGTGGATAATCTGGAACATGAAGGAATAAAGATCGATGAGACATTCCAGGCGGCGGCGTTGTTGGAGAAGCTTCCACCTTCTTGGAGCAAATACAAGAAGAGGGGAAAGCACGACGATGCAAAGTTGTCTCTAGATGCCGTAATCAAACATATACGCATCGAAGAGAACAACCGGTTGGAAGATGAGTCTCACCATGAAGAGGGAGTCAAGACCAACGTTGTGGAGCATGCTGCAAAGAAGCCCAAGTTTCACAACCATGGTGGCGGCGGCTACAACAGTGGAGGAAAAGGTAAGAAAGTTGCTGTGCAGGGCCAGAACAAGATGAAAGGAGTATGCTGGGTGTGCGGGAAACCAGGACACCGAGCCGTCAACTGCAGGAAACGGAAGGGCCAACCAAGCAACCAGGCAAACCTTGTGGAGGCCAAAGGAGCAGCAGACGACATCATTGCAGCAGTCATCTTAAAGGAGGTAAACTTTGTTGGTGGCACTACGGAATGGGTGGTAGACACGGGTGCTACCAGGCACATTACTACCAGTATAGACCTATTTTCTGAATACAAGGAAATAGGCAGTGATGAGCAAGTCTTCTTGGGAGATGCACATAGTACCCAAGTCCTCGGAAAGGGTAAGGTGCTTCTCAAGTTGACATCTGGGAAGAAACTGGAGTTAAGCAATGTGCTGCACGTTCCTGCCATGCGTAGGAACTTGATCTCCGGAGTGCTACTGAACAAGGCTAATATTAAACTTGTTTTAGAGTCTGATAAATTTGTTTTGTCTAGAAATGGAGAGTTTATTGGTAAGGGATTTTGTAACGGGTGGCTGCTTGTTCTTGATGCTACTTGCTGCGATAATACAAATGCATCTAGTTCTGTTTATTCTGCTGAGTCTCTTGATATGTGGCATGCTAGATTAGGACATGCAAATATAGGATCATTAAAGAAACTTAAGAATATGAATGTGATTTCTTATGATGATGATAACTTCAACAAATGTGAACATTGTGTTGAAGCGAAACATCATAAGGAACCTTTTAAGAAAGTTGATAGAGTCTCACAAAACTTGGTCTAATCCATAGTGACTTAGGTGATTTCAAGAATCACATGAGTAAAGGTGGTAAAAGGTATTATGTTACTTTTATCGACGATTATTCTAGATACACAAAAGTGTATCTGTTAAGTCATAAGGATGAGGCCGAGTCTAAGTTCATAAGTTATAAGAATGAGGTTGAGAATCAACTAGACTTAAAGATCAAAAGGCTTAGAACAGACAGAGGTGGTGAATATAGCACACACTCTTTACAAAAGTTTTGTGAAGAGAATGACATTATTCATGAAGTCACACCCCTGTACACACCCCAGTCAAATGGAGTAGCCGAAAGGAAAAATAGAAAGTTGAAAAATATGATGAATGCCATGTTGGTTAGTTCAGGATTGCCGGACAATTTGTGGGGGGAGGCAATTTTGACAGCTTGTCATATTTTAAACAGATTACCTCATAAGAAGTTAGATAAAACTCCTTATGAGTTGTGGAAAGGCTATGCTCCCAACCTAAGTTACTTGAAAGTGTGGGGTGTCTAGCCAAAGTTGGGATTCCTGATTTTAAGAAAAGTAAGATCGGGTCTAAGACAAGAGATTGTGTGTTCATTGGGTATGCTCAAAATAGTGCAGCATATAGATTCATGACTTTAGACAATAGTTCTATTTTGGAGTCTAAAGATGCTGAATTTTTTGAGCATATATTTCCTATGAACAAACAATCTATTGATGTGTCTAAATTTGAGACAGGTGAGTCAAGTAAATCCGTAGTTGAACAAGAGATTGATGAACCTAGACGAAGTAAGAGACAAAGAATAGAGAAGTCATTTGGAAGTGACTTCATAACAGCCTTCATTTTAGAGGATGATCCCAAAACTTACGGAGAAGCGATTAGATCGATAGATTCTAAGTTTTGGAAGGAAGCCATTGATAGTGAACTTGAATCTATACTAAGTAATAATACTTGGGAGTTAGTGGACTTGCCTAGAGGGTGTAAACCTATCAGCTGTAAGTGGGTCTTTAGGAAGAAACTAAAGGCGGATGGAACAATTGATAAGTTTAAGGTTAGGCTTGTCGCAAAAGGGTTCACACAACAAGAAGGAATTGACTTCTTTGACACTTACTCACCGGTTGCTAGGATCACTACGATTAGAGTCCTGGTAGCACTTGCCTCCATTCACAAGCTTGTTATTCACCAAATGGATGTGAAAACAGCATTTCTAAATGGAGACTTAGAAGATGAGATTTATATGAAACAACCGGAGGGTATGATCGTTAAAGGTCAAGAACACAAAGTGTATAGGCTTAAGAAGTCTTTGTATGGTCTTAAGCAAGCACCTAAACAATGGCACGAGAAGTTTGATAACGCATTAGTGTCTAATGGTTATATAGTAAATGAAAGTGACCGTTGTGTGTATAGTAAGTTTAATGATTGTGATGGTGTCATTATTTGCCTTTATGTTGATGATATGTTGATATTTGGAACCAACATAAATGTTGTTAATGATACAAAATCATTGTTATCTACTTTGTTTGATATGAAAGACATGGGGAAGGCGGACTTAATTCTTGGTCTTAAGTTAATAGAGAAATGTGGGGGTTATTTACTTTCTCAAGAACATTATGTGGAGAAAATGTTGAGAAAGTTTAATCACTTCGATGTAAAACCTGTAAGTACGCCTTATGACTCGCATGTTACTTTGACCAAAAACAAATGTGATAGTGTGTCTCAATGTGAATATGCTAGGATAATTGGTAGTGTAATGTATTTGATGAATTGCACTAGGCCTGACATTGCATATTCCGTGAATAGGCTTGCACGATACACTCATAATCCAAATGAGAGTCATTGGTGTGCATTAAGACGTTTGTTGAAATATCTTAAAGGAACAATGAATTTGGGACTAATGTTTACTGGGTCACCTGCTGTGTTAGAAGGATATTGTAATGCTAATTGGGTGACTGATAATGATGAAATAAACTCCACTAGTGGATATGTTTTCACATTGGGTGGTGGAGCTATTTGTTGGAAATCATGTAAACAAACTTGTAGTGCTAAGTCTACAATGGAGTCTGAATTTATTGCCTTAGAACTTGCTAGTACAGAAGCCGAGTGGTTAAGGAATTTACTTGTTGATATTCCTTTATGGTCTAAACCTATGCCTTCTGTATCTAGTCATTGTGATTCTCAGGCTGCGATTGCACGTGCAAGGAACAAGATATACAATGGGAAGAGCCGGCACATCCGTTTAAGACACAACATTGTGCGCGAGTTGATTAGTTCAGGGGTGGTAAACTTGGAGTTTGTAAGAAACAAGTTTAACCTTGCAGACCCCTTAACTAAAGGACTAAACAAGAAGTTGGTCTACGAAACATCGAGGGGGATGGGACTTATTCCATCTGTAGAGAATTCTTCATGATGGGAACCCAACCCACTATTAGTAGAGATCCTACGAACGGGGTTCAATGTGGTAAGAACAAGTCATGAAAGAATTCTATGTTGCGCTATCTAAGTGTCTCTCCCTATGGTGTTGTTGTTGATAGTGCTCACTGTAATGACTTGAGGGTGAGATTTTAATAATCTCTTAATGAAAAATTCATAGCCATATTGTTTGGTGGTGTGAACAGTGCACACTTGATGAATTTCACCTATGTAAGCTTGGAAGTGGTGCCGCTTCCTGTGAGAGCCTGGAAAACTCTCTAGAGAGCTTATGAATCCTGAGATAGGTGCATGGCCGATATCGCACCAAAACCGCGAACTTGGAGAAGTAGATAATGATATGTCTTCTTGTTGTTCATATAGACAATAGTGGAGTAAGATTCAAGACGAAGTTCATCTTACTTCCGTTTATATAACTCAAGTTGTACTACCGGCGATTCAAGACCACAAGTCATCGTATCCGTTATGTGTCATTATCTTCGATTGATAATGGAGAGGTTAGTTGTTTAACGTTCGGAAGTTGTCTTTATATAAGTTTGGATCATGTGGGGGATTGTTGGAAAAAGTACATTAAAGTACCTTTCCGTGTGCTCCAAACTTATATAGAATGTATATGAGGTTGTTTGGGAGATTAATGTGACGGGTTGCAATGTTAGGAACTTTCAGTCGGACGTGGAACTCTCACGTGGATCGATCAACGTACGTCGATCGATCGACGTGAGAGTTCTATGTTTATCAGAGGACGTCGATCTCTCATGAGAGATCGACGTGAGAGATCTTCGTTGATCTGAGGACGTCGATCTCTCAATGAGGGTTCGACGTGAGAGATCGACGTGAGGGTTCGACGTGCCAGCGGACAGAACCTTTCATTTTGGGTTGCAACTTTTCATCCAAGGATCATCTCCCTTCACCTATGAACGGTAAACAACTGCCATAACTGATAGAAAAACTGCTGAAATGAGTTTCAAACATGGTTTTTAACACAATCCAAGGTCTATATATGAGATCTTGCTATCTTCAACATACACAACATTCTTGCAAAATTCTAAAGAAATTTCAGCAATCTTTCTACCATTCTCTCCTTTATCTTTCTCTTCTAAATCAAGTTCATTCTTCTTCTCCTAGAGCAAAGGAAAAGAAGACAGCCGTTATATCTTGGGAAGCATTAGTCTTGTTGTCTACCTTGCTCGTTGGTAGAGACTAAATTGCTTTAAGGACAGAGTCATCTTGAGACTCGTCTCGGCTTTTGTTTGATCATCTTTCTTGCTTGTTTGCTACAATTTTCTAACACCGGTGGAGCACATCCCTCGATTTACATCCCATCTGGCTAAGGGGCCTCTAGTACAGGTGGGGGGAGAACCCACTCCCTCATCAAAAGTTCATAGATGGAGTGATTGAGTAATTGTTTTATAATATTCAAGTTCATTCTTTTCCACGTCAAAAAAAAAAAAGACAAAGAAAAAAAGCGCCAAGGTAGACTTCTTTTTTCCCCTAAAAAAGGAAACTGGTGCCTATATAATATATATGTTGCGACGGGATCGGAATCATTGGATATTCGTAGATGGTGCTAACTATTGAGAAGATTAATGAGCAACTTGCAGTGGCTCCTGGGTTGTCCGATAACACATTATCCATCAATTAAATTGCTGACTTCTAATTTGCATAATTTATATATATCTTTATGAGGTTGAGTTAGTAGTTTTTCGGAGTCATAGATTTAGGTTAGGATCCGCTCACCTCAAACCCTTCGCCCCACGCGTCACCGCACGAGACATGGCAGCATGACCGGGTGGTGAGGCTAGATGCGGGTCACCCTCATCTAGCCTCATCACCCATCCCTGCTGCCACGTGTCACACGGTGACGCGTGAGCGGAAAGGAAAACCGTTAAAGAGAGCCCTTCTCGCTTAGGTAAATTGATCTCATTCCCATAGATTTAGCCTTTCTTCCAGAAAGATTAATAAAAAACTCTAGTCTACCTAACTCCCACTGATTTTCTTGAAGCTTCTGCTATTTATCATTTATGACAATCTTGATCCAGCCGACTGGATGACAATCACATTAACGTGTGTGTCTATATATATACATACATACACACATACATGTATATGTGTGTCTATATACGCACACACATATATATATATATATGCATATATGTGTGTGTGTATATATATATATATATATATATATATATATATATATATATATATATTGATCATGCTATGCGAAAAACCTTTAGGTCTAGCGGTTGAGTAGCATTTATCACATTCCTGGGTCTCGAGTTTGATTCTCCTCCTCAATTTTTAAAAAAAATAAAAAAAAATATTGATCATGCTATTTATATAGAGATTTGCTCTAAGTGAGGATTGAATCCAATATCTTTCGTCTAAACTTTAAGGCCTCTACATAACTGGTACACACACGTATATATATGTTCATTAAAGAATAGCATATAACTGCATTGACATCGGTTAATAAAAAAATAGTACATGAATACATCAATGTCTCCACATAATATATATAATGCCACAAACATTGTAGGCGTCATATAAGAAATTGAAGGATGCCGCGGTTTATAATTTGCATATTTGACGGGAATTTCTTACACTTATTAAGTCAAAACTTGTTATTATATAGGGGAAAAAGGTTTTAAAACTTTAACCTCTAATGGAGTAACCATAAAAAAACAACCACAATCATACCTAGTATATCACAACAACAACAAAAGTTATCGCTATAGTATATCACAACAACAACAAAAGTTATCGCTAAAGTCTAGAGAGGGTGAAAGATAAACAATAACTCCATTCCAAGATGGAGTAACCATGTCACTCAGAAACTTTCGTCTTGTTAAAAGAAATTTATTTTTATTTTTTTGATTTCATCCTTTTTCTTGAGCACAGTTTCATTGTTTCAACTGTGTGACCATAAGTCAGAAGAGCCTTCTTCTTAAGTCTCCTACATAATCTCTAATAAACGACATTTCTTTCTGTATTTTGTTTTTGAAACGGCAAAGATTATATTAAAGTAGAAACGGCAAAGGTCCGTGTTTTTGTCACATGTCACAACAACAACATTACCCCATCTTCCGTCTATGGTGGGGTATAAGGACAACTAATACTCATGTGTTATAAATAAACAGAAGTTATTTTTCGATGGCCCATAATGAAAATTGCGTCTCGATCAACTGCTACTTGAAGCGCAACCAATTTAGTAAGTCATTTTGATTTATTCCATCATATTCTAAAGTCAAAGAATTTTTATCACATGTAAATGTAAAAAATCTGCGTTATAACGCCATAAGGTTAGTCGATTTTCTTTAGTCATGCAATTATATAAGTAAGATAATCCTATGACTATCAAACACATACTAACTTTAAAATGCTTATTTCTGTTAGATCTCAAATCATTTGAAATACATTATATGATGTAAACAATATCAATCTATTAATTTTAATCCGATTATGTTGTGCTAGAGCTGAGCTGAACTGATACACTGTCGATGTCGATATGCCGACTCGGCAGTATACTGACCTGCTAGCCGACCTGAACTCACTGACGAGCTCAGCTCCGAAGATCTGAAGCGCCGTTCACGTCAGATTAGATATGATTGTAGATATCCAATCTAATTAGATATATTTTAGTCATCGAATTTATCTTATACATAAATTTAGAGATCGATATGATAGGATTTTTACGGATCTTGTACTAATCTCTATAGCTGTAGTTTAGTACAAATTACTTCTTTTTATTTTCTATAAATTGACGAATAAGTAAATGGAGAAAATCAGAGATTTGAGTTGCCAAAAACCTTTGTGTTTGTCTCTTTTACATGATGATATATCCATAGTTGTTTTCTACAAATATATCGGTTGGTTAAGAGTTAACTTGCTGTTTAGGTTATTAGCTGGATATTTCTACATATTGACAATTTCTTCAAGACACCCCCCATGTTACCACCTATGACTTTGTCTAATTAGTAATTGATGGAGTCCATTCCCAGCTACCAAAACATTAAATGCATTTATAGCTTTCCAAAAATATTATACCCCATTTGCAAGGCTGCTTAGCCGATTTGCTGCTTTAGAATTTTGATACTCTAGCTGCAATTGACATAGTCCAAAACTTTCAAATTTATTAATAAAGGGTACCTTTCGTCCACTATTACTTGATATAATAGGCTGCGTTTTAGTTTCCATGCCTAAAATTGGCATTTAGTTAAAGAATAGCATAATTCTAAAATGATGCTATTGTAATATTGAGTATTTTAATATCCGAAACTTTCTATTTATGTTTTATAAAATCCCTTCACTAGTGTATATTCCTATTATATATTGTGCTATCTATGCATGCACATATATATAGAACCGTGATCTCACTAGAATCAAACTCTCTATCCTTTAAGATAGAAGTATTGTTTGCCTGCCTCTCACAATCTCCAGACCGTAGCAATATCTTTTGATGTCATTAGTATATACTGGGTATGCTTGTTGTTGCTGTAGTAAAAGAATAGCATAATTCAGTACAATTATTGAATGGTACAAGAGTTGTAATATGTATTAATCTACGTGACACGTTTATGCTTGTATAAGAAAAACTTTACCCCATGCAAACAGGGAATAAGATTCAAAGACATGCCATGGTATGAGGACTATTGGTTTTGGTTCGTAGACCTAAGGTCTAAGTCTGATGAGCACCTGTTAAGGAAAAGGAGCCGTAGGAACCTACGGCTGTGAGTTATTCGTTTGCATGGGTTTCGGCATTACTGTTGCATGGATGAACCGCATGGTAGCTACCAGAAAATCCTCAACCAATTGTTCTATCTAATCCTAACAACTCAAGTCAAATGCTAGTTGTTGTAACTTACGTTTGTTAATATCTTCTTGTTGTATCAATTGTTTGACTTTGTATCAACCTCTCCTTGTAAGAGGTTATTTATTCAAGTGTAAAGGCTGCATGTAAAGATATGAATGAAATATCATTTACTTGATAATTCTTATATGGTATCAGAGCCTTAAAGACTCCAACGAGTTGCTCTACCCGGTCCTGCCCACTTCGTGCTCAACCCTGCGCCTCTCATGGCTGATAATACCGCAACTAAAAGTGGCTCCCTTGATGGAGTCATTGCCATCAATGTTGCAGCACAACTCCCTCTTAAATTAAACAAAAATAATTTTCCCTCATGGAAGGCTCAGTTTGATGCCTTGCTTTATGGATATGATCTTATGGGTTTTCTTGATAAAACCAAACCGTGTCCTCCCAAACACACGGTTGACAAAGATGGCACACAAGCCCGAATCCGGATTTCGCTATCTGGACAAGGCAGGATAAGATGTTGCTCCATGCAATTCTTGCTTCAGTGTATGAGACCGTAGTTCCTTTGATAGCCATGTCAGCGACTGCATATGAGGCATGGACGAAACTTCACAAATTGTTTGCAAACAAGCCACGATCTCGTATAATGAACCTCAAAGAGAAGCTTACTAATATCTCATGTGACACCCAATCAGTCACTGATTATCTTCAAAGGATCAAGGGCATCGCAGATGAATTGGCTCTAGCTGATGCTCATCTGAGTGACGATGATCTTACCATATTTGCACTTAACGGACTTGGCAGCAGTTTTAAAGAAATTGCTGCTGCGATTCGGCTCGCGATACTCCTATTACTTTCGAAGAACTTCATGACAAATTAGTGGAGCATGAAACCTTTCTAAAGCGTGAAGAATCTAGGAGTGCATCTAGCATTACTGTCCATACTACTCAGGTGAAGAATTCCCGTGGAGGTGGTCAACCCGGCAGTGGCATGTTTCGCTATGGAGGCAATCGCTCCTCCAAGTCATCACCCAATGCAGTTTTTCAGCCGCAATCTCATGGAGGACAGCCGCCATTTAATGGCGGACAGCCCGTATCCAATTCGTGATCTTCGCGGCAGTCAGGCGTGGTCTGTCAGTTTTGCTCTAAACGTGGACATA
This sequence comes from Eustoma russellianum, assembly GCA_036186865.1. Lineage (NCBI taxonomy): Eukaryota > Viridiplantae > Streptophyta > Magnoliopsida > Gentianales > Gentianaceae > Eustoma > Eustoma russellianum. Next base: position 7,265,964 of record AP025066.1, on the reverse strand, counting down.
CAACACGTCAATGTTACTCTCTCAAACGCTCTCTACAGCAGCAACCCGAACTCCATCACACCACATCAGGGGTCTTGAAGCCTAACTGGGTCCTAGATTCTGGGGCTTCTCATCACATCACCAACGACTTGACCAATCTTGCTCATCCTCATCCGTACGAAGGTCCTGATGATGTTCTTCTAGGCGATGGTTCAGGCCTCGATGTAACTCACACTGGTTCTTCTATTCTCTCCACTCCCTCTAATTCTTTTCTCTTATCTGATGTTCTACATGTGCCATCTTTAACTCGCAACTTAATCTCTGTGTCTAAATTTTGTCAGCATAATAATACCTCCATTGAATTCTTTCCTTTTTCGTTTGTTGTCAAGGATCTCAACACGGGGGCGCGACTCGCTCACGGGCGGAACAAGGGGGATGTGTATGAATGGGATATCACTCCTACCAAAGACGCCGCTATTCCTCCTCCATCGGCCACTGGCCCTACGGCTTACATCAGCACCAAGTCATCTCTTCTGACCTGGCATCATCGGCTCGGTCATCCTTCCTCCCGCATTTTTCAGTGTTTGCGTCGAAATAATAATTTTCCTGTTTTGTCTAGTCCTTCGGATGCCACATTCTTTTGTGCATCATGTCTTAGTAATAAAAGTCACAAATTACCGTTTCATAAGTCGTCAATTGAAAGTCGTGGTCCGCTTGACTTAGTTTACTCGGATGTGTGGGGGCCATCCCCTGTTGAGTCTATTGATGGTTATCGATATTATATTCTTTTCATTGATTATTTTACGAAGTATGTTTGGTTGTTTCCAATGACTCGCAAATCTGATGTTTCTGATATTGTTCCGAAGTACAAGCGCATGGTTGAAAAATTTTTTTCATCGCCCACTTGTCACACTATATACAGATGGTGGCACTGAATATAAGGGGCTCAAACAATTTTTTGAGACAGAAGGTATTCAGCATTGTGTCTCTCCTCCTTACACTCCCGAACATGTTGGCTCTGCTGAACGTAAACATCGTCATGTTGTCGAAACTGGCCTTGCTCTTCTCCATCATGCCTCCATGCCTGCAAAATTCTGGTCATATGCTTTCCTTACCGCTGTCTACCTCATAAACAGAATGCCTACACCGCTCCTGCACCATAAAACTCCTTTTGAGTCTCTCTTCGCTAAACAGCCTAATTATGATACACTGCATGTGTTTGGGTGCCTTTGCTTCCCGTGGCTTCGGCCCTACTCTACCCACAAACTGGACCCACGCTCCAAGCCATGCATTTTTGTTGGTTACTCTAATACACATCATGCATATAAATGTCTAGATCTCTCCACGCATCGCTTATACATCTCACGTCATGTCCAATTTGTTGAACATCAATTTCCGCTTGCATCTCATTCGTTTGATTCCTCGCAGCTTCCGGCCTCGTCCGCTTGGTTTGATTCTTCAGGATGTTCGGCGATTCCCCCTCCAGCAGCCTCAGTCCCTGATGTCTCTACTGCTATTCCCCTTGTGTCGCCCGGAGCATCCACCACGTCCCTCAGGTATGCCCCCAGGTATGATCCTCCTTCCTTGGCTTCCAGTTCTGGAAACCATGAGACTCCCCACCCGCTGGATACTCCCCCTGCCCTTCCCAGTTCTCCTGTGTCTAACCCATCCCCTACCCCTCCTTCTCCCGTCTCTCCCCCTCGTTCCCCAACTTCTTCTGCCACTCCTGTTTCCCCAGCTCCCACCTCCCCCGCTTCTTCTGTGCCTCCCAGTCAAATTGTTACTCGTTCTCGTAATCACATTTTCTGTCCCAAGTAGTTTCCTGATTATGTCACCTTACATCTTACCACTAAGCATCCTCTTTCCCCGTCCCTTGAACCTACCTCAGTTAAGCAGGCCCTTCAAGATCCAAATTGGTGTGCTGCGATGGATGATGAGCTCGCTGCGCTTGCGCGTAATGGCACATGGGTTCTTGTTCCGCCCACCTCTCCTCATAACCTTGTTGGGTGTAAGTGGGTGTTTCGCATTAAGCGCAATCCTGATGGCTCCATTGCTCGGTACAAAGCCCGTCTAGTGGCAAAAGGGTTTCATCAGCGACCCATGATAGATTTTCATGATACATTTAGTCCCGTTGTCAAGCCTACTACCGTTCGTCTAGTTTTATCTATTGCATTATTTCATGGGTGGTCCATTTCACATCTTGATGTGAACAATGCGTTCCTTAATGGTCATCTAACGGAAGATGTTTATATGACTCAACCTCCAGGTTTTGTGGACCCGTCGGCTCCTCATCAAGTGTGTCATTTAAAGCATGCTCTCTATGGCCTCAAACAAGCTCCTCGGGCTTGGTACAATGAGTTAAAAGTGTTTCTTCTGGACTATGGTTTTTCAAACTCTAAATCTGACACGTCGTTATTCATCTTTCGTTGTGGTCGTACACTTATTTATTTTCTTGTATATGTTGACGACTTACTTGTTACAGGCAATTGTCCATCCGCTATTCGTAAATTTGTGGCAGCCCTGGGCTCTCGGTTTTCTTTAAAAGATCTCGGTCCCTTTAGCTATTTTCTGGGTATTGAGGCCGTATTTACTAACGATGGTCTCTTCCTCTCTCAGCACAAATATATTCGGGATATTCTTACTAAATTTCATTTTGATGGTGTCAAAGATGCTGCCACCCCCATGTCCTCCACTAGTCGTCTCACGCTAACTGACGGCTCTGCTGCCGCCGATGTCTCCCAGTTTCGAAGCCTCGTCGGCGCCCTCCAATATCTGCAGCTCACTCGCCCAGATATCGCCTTTGCTGTCAACAAACTTGCTCAATTCATGCATGTGCCGACTCAGACGCACTGGACCGCCGCAAAACGGTTACTTCGTTATCTTAAACACACCATCCATCATGGCTTAATGCTTCGCGCCAAACAACCCTTTCTCCTTCGGGCTTATTCTGATGCTGACTGGGCAGGTGACCAGGATTCTTATCGCTCCACTACGGCGTTTGTGTTATTTCTTGGGGGTAATCCGATCTCATGGTGCTCCAATAAGCAGCGTACCATCGCTCATTCGTCCACAGAAGCTGAATATCGGGCGGTTGCCTCAACGGCTGCTGAAGTTACGTGGGTGGCGAACCTTATGTCCGAACTTGGCGTCATCATGCCGCAGCCCCCCACCATCTACTGTGACAATTTAGGTGCCACTTATCTTTGTGCTAATCCTGTCTTTCACAGTCGTATGAAGCATCTTGCACTTGATTATCATTTTGTTCGTGAAAAAGTCGCGGCTGGCACACTTACTATCTCACATGTTTCTATGCACAATCAATTGGCGGATGCACTCACTAAGCCTCTACCCAAAGATCGTTTTCTGCTACTTAGATCCAAGATTGGCCTTTCCGATGGAACCGCCATCTTGCGGGAGCGTGTTAAGGAAAAGGAGCCGTAGGAACCTACGGCTGTGAGTTATTCGTTTGCATGGGTTTCGGCATTACTGTTGCATGGGTGAACCGCATGGTAGCTACCAGAAAATCCTCAACCAATTGTTCTATCTAATCCTAACAACTCAAGTCAAATGCTAGTTGTTGTAACTTACGTTTGTTAATATCTTCTTGTTGTATCAATTGTTTGACTTTGTATCAACCTCTCCTTGTAAGAGGTTATTTATTCAAGTGTAAAGGCTGCATGTAAAGATATGAATGAAATATCATTTACTTGATAATTCTTATAGCACCCGGGCTCAGACAAACCTGTTTTGCCTCCGAGGCGTAGTCCAGTTGTTATTTGTATTGAGAATTGCTACTAAGAATGTAAGAGTTCGAATCTTAGTACATGCACATCGTATGTGCTCAACTTCTGCTAGTTTGTAGGCCCACCTTGAGGGGTGCTCCACTTCTGCTAGTTTGTAGATGACGCCTTGAGGGGGTGCTCCACTTATGCTAGTTTGTAGAGAATGACTTGTGTTGGTCACTTTGTAAGGCTTCACCAACCTAGTAGTTTGTAGGCCTACCTTGAGGGGTGCTCCACTTCTGCTAGTTTGTAGATGACGTCTTGAGGGGGTGCTCCACTTATGCTAGTTTGTAGAGAATGATTTGTGTTGGTCACCTTCACCAACCTAGGAAGCCGCTGGACACCTGATTTGCATATTTCACAATGTTTCATAGGCTGGAGAGGTGGAGACCCAAGACGAAGGATTTCGCCATTCTACCAAGTTTAATGAGCCATTACAAAAGCAAATTGCAGCAATGATAAGCAACAAAACCAGATAGTGTGCACATTTTTTGGATGCAGCCTGTTATATTAGAACCCACTGAACATGCATGTTTCGTAGTTTTAGTTGAATTGGTTGTTCTGATTCGGGTTCTTGGACAAGTTTTCCAATTTATTTTTACGTTTAAATTCAAATTTACAAGAAATATATTTATAAAATAATCCATAAAATTTGCCATGAATACAGATTATTGAGATAAGATAAAGTAGTTAAGATTTGACATGGTTAGAATTTATTCTAAGTAACCTTGTAGATAAGAGCAGTTACTCTGTGGATAGAATTGTAAAGTTGTTTGTATCTTTACCTAAGTTTGATAGACAACTATAGATACGTACAGAGTCTGTAAACATTCATTCAACAATTTACATATTATTCAAAATATCAAATTTACATTTCTATAGCAGCGAATTTGATTCCTGATTTTGTCATCAATCGTTGTTATCCATCTAATACCTAAAGATTTTCACCTTTAGTCAGATTACTCCATTTGTTTTTTTTCTTCCCACGCGCTGGTCGATCGTCGCACACTAAGTCGACTTCCATTTCCCTTTTGTCGTTCAAATCGTTGTGATGGCAGAACAATCGATCATCACCACCGACCCTAAATCAGTTTATTATCTTCATCCATCTGATCATCCCGGTCTTGTCTTTGTCACTCACTCATTAAGAGAAAATGGGGAGAATTATTTCGTTTGGCGGAAAGCTTTTGTCAACGCTTTGCGCTCTAAGAATAAAGCAGGGTTTGTGGATGGAACCATCAAACGTCCAGACACTACCTCTGTCAATTACTCTGTGTGGCAACAATACAATGCTCTAGTTCTGGCGTGGATATCAAATTCACTGGCCAAAGAACTTCAAGGCACTGCGGCTCACGCAGATTCGGCCCGTGATGTCTGGGTGGATCTGGAAGAGCGTTTCACTCAAGGTATTGATGCTCGTGTGTATGAGCTGCGTCGGGCTATTGCTTCTCTCAGACAAGAAGGGAGTGTGGTTTCAGTGTACTATGGACGGCTTAAGGTCCTGTGGGGAGAACTTCAGTCGTTTGACGCGGTTCCCATTTGCAGTTGCGGACTCTGCACATGCGGTTTGTCCAAGGCGATGAAGAAAGTTCGTGAAAAGGAGATGGTGTTTGATTTTCTAATGGGACTAGATGAGTCCTTTAATACGGTACGTTCTCATGTTTTAAGTATTGATCCTTTACCATCACTTGGGCGTGTGTATGCAATCGTAGCACAGGAGGAGAAGCAACGGGTGGTTGCACAAAACCGAACTCCCCAGTTTGAAGCTACCGCTTTGGCAGCGTGGCGCCCCACATGTGACGGGCGATCCTTCAAGACAAAGGGAAAGGGGGAGAGGCCTCGTTGTACTCACTGTGGTAAGGTTGGACACTTGCGAGAGACGTGTTATGACCTGATCGGTTATCCAGCTCATTGGAATGTGTCCCGTGGCCAAAAAGATCAACCAGCTGTAGGCAAGACAGCTTCCGCTGAGGCTGTCAAGCCCCTTGGGGTGCAGGCCGATTCATTGGGCACGGCTGCACCTGCTTTTGCCGGACTTACACTTGCGCAACAACAGCAGTTGGCGCAATTTGTTGATCATCTGAATGGAGGTAACTTTGGTCCCAACGTTCCGTTAACTGGCAAGAATGAGTCGGGTACAGTCTCTTTTGCATCTTCTCTATCATCACTTTGGCTTTTTGATAGTGGAGCAAATGCGCATATTGTGAACGATTTATCTATGTTTACTACTGTTATTACCGATAAAGTGGAGGCTATTGTACAAATACCCGATGGTGCACATGTGCCGGTTCGAGCCATTGGCACGGTCCGGCTCTCGGTCCGACTCTCAGATAATTTGGTTCTGCATTATGTTTTGGGGGTTCCAGATTTTGCTTTTAACTTGATTTCTGTTAGCCGATTGGTGAAAGATATAAAGTGTGCCCTAACATTTGGTCCGGATTTTTGTATTCTGCAGGAGATGCCATCGAGGAAGCTGATTGGAGTGGGTAAGCAGCACGATGGTCTCTACCGTCTTGTCCTTGGTTCCTGCAGTTTAGTGTTGGCGGCAATCAAGAGTGATGAGTCCATTTGGCATCGTCGCTTGGGTCATCTTTCTCCATCAAAATTTCGTTTCTTACCTTCTGTTGTTACTTCCAATAAAGATATCTTTTGTGATGCTTGCAGTAGAGCAAAGCAAACACGTTTACCCTTTCCTGTTAGCACTACTGTGACTTTTCATTCATTTGATCTCATTCACTGTGACATTTGGGGCCCTTATAATACGCCTAGTTTATCTGGTGCACGTTATTTTTTGACTATCGTTGATGATTATAGTCGTACTACGTGGGTCTATTTGATGAGTTCTAAATCTGCAGTCAGTCGTTATTTGCTTCATTTTTTTAACTGGGTACATACACAGTTTGGTAAAACAGTTAAACGTGTTCGTAGTGACAATGGCACGGAGTTCACTAGTCAAACTATCCTTACTTATTATGCTAGTCATGGAATCGATGCTCAAACTTCTTGTGCTTATACTCCACAGCAGAATGGTGTTGTTGAGCGTAAGCATCGTCATCTTTTAGAGGTTGCTCGTGCCCTTCGGTTTCATGCTAATTTACCACTTAGGTTCTGGGGGGAATGTATTCTTACTGTTGTTTACCTCATAAATCGTATGCCCACTGCCATCCTCCACAATAAGACGCCATATGAAGTCTTAATGGGACATTTGCCTACCTATTCTCATCTTCGGGTGTTTGGTTGTTTGTGTTATGGTTATACTCATAATCGTCGTCGTGATAAGTTTGCTCCACGGGTCTGCACTGGGCATTTTCCTTGGCTATCCACACTCACAAAAGGGTTACAAAATATTTGATTTGTCTAGTTACAAACTTTATGTTACTCGTGATGTGTCATTTCATGAACATATGTTTCCGTTTGCCACTAACCCTTGTTTTGTTCGCCAACCCAAAGGCAACGTCGCACCCGGTTGCTGGGATGCAGCTGCACCTGGTTCTTAGCTCCTGCCTGCATTCCCGCCATCGCCTGCTCCTGTTCCAGCTTCGGCTGGACCATCTAGTTCCCCAGCCGAATGCTCCCAGCCCGCCGATGATCCTTTCCTTTCACAGTCTGAGTCTGCCTCCCAATTCGAGCACCTTCCCTCGACGCGTGGACAACGCCAGCGTTAGTTGCCAAGGCGTCTTGCCGATTTTGATGTCGTGTTACCTTCTTCCATTCAGCCGTCGACTGCGCCACCCACTCCTACAGCGAACTCCACGGTATTTCCCTTATCTCACTTTTTGTCGTATAATCGTCTCTCTCGATCTTATCGTTGTTATGTTGCGGCCATCACTGCGGGGGATGAGTCTGTTTCTTTTCGTCAGGCTGTTCAACATGAACACTGGCGTGATGTAATGCAGCGTGAAATTTCAGCACTTGAAGCCACCCACACATGGTCCGTTGTGCTGTTGCCCCCTGGCAAACGCACCATTGGCTCTAAGTGGATATACAAAATCAAATATAATCCGGATGGTTCAATTGAACGTTACAAGGCACGTTTGGTTGCACGTGGTTATACACATGTCGAGGGCATCGATTTTACTGAGACTTTTGCACCGGTGGCTAAGTTAGTCACGGTACGATGTTTGTTGGCAGTAGCAGTGGCGCGTCGTTGGCATATTCACCAGTTGGATGTCAACAATGTTTTTTTACATGGCGATCTCACAGAGGATGTCTATATGCGGATTCCACCTGGTTTTGCTGTTCAGGGGGAGCGAAATGTGTTTAAACTTCGTAAGTCGTTATATGGTTTACACCAGGCGCCACGTAATTGGTGCTAAATCCATTACCTCTCTCATCGCACTTGGGTATATTCAGTCTGCTGCAGACCCATCTTTATTCATTCTGTCCACTGAATCCTCTTTTCTAATTTATGTTGATGATGTTATTGTGACTGGAGATGATCTTACACGTATTACAGCTTTAAAGACGTATCTTGATCATAAATTTAAAATCAAGAACTTGGGTCCCTTGAAGTATTTCCTTGGGATTGAAGTTGGCCGCTCTCCTGATGGTATGGTGTTAAATCAATGTAAGTATGTTCTTGATATACTCATGGAGTGTGGACTACTTGGTTGTCGTCCAGCTAGCACCCCTATGGATCAGAAGGTTCGGTTTACTGATTCGGATCCTCTTTTAGAAGATGTTGCTTTTTATCGACGTATTGTTGGTCGTCTCCTCTATCTCACTGTCACACGTCCAGATATTTGCTTTGTGGTTAATATGCTTAGTCAGCTCATGCATACTGCTCGCAAATGTACCTAGATGCCTTTTTCCATTTACTGCGTTATCTTAAGCAAGCCCCTGGTCAGGGTCTTTTCTTGCCTACTGCGAATTCTCTAAGTCTTACAGGATATTGTGATTCTGACTGGGCAGGGTGCTCTATCACACGTCGATCGACCACAGGCTACATGATCTTTCTCGGTTCGGCTCTCATTTCTTGGCGTTCTAAAAAGCAGCCTGTTGTTTCTCGTTCGTCTGCTGAGGCTGAGTATCGTGCCATGGCCTATGCCACGAGTGAAATAGTTTGGCTTCGGACGCTATTGAAGGACTTTCGCATCCTTGTCTCCAAACCTGTCGAGCTTCATTGTGATAATCAAGCCGCCTTACATATTGTGGCTAATCCGGTTTTCCATGAACGCACGAAGCACATTGAAATTGATTGTCATTTTATTCGTCAACATTATACCGCCGGACGTATTCGCCCATGCAAAATACCAGGATCGCGTCAACTTGCCGATGGGCTTACCAAGCCACTTGGTCCAGATCATTTTCGCCTATTTCTGAGCAAGTTGGGCATTGTCAACATTCATGCGCCAACTTGAGGTGCAGTATTGAGATAAGATAAAGTAGTTAAGATTTGACTTGGTTATAATTTATTCTAACTAACCTTGTAGATAAAAGTAGTTACTCTGTTGATAGAATTTGTTGTTTGTAAAGTTGTTTGTATCCTTATCTCTTAAGTTTGATAGACAGCTATAGATACGTAAAGAGTCTTTAAACATTCAATCAAAGATTGACATATTATTCAAAATATCAAATTTACATTTCTTCACATATAAAACGACGAGAAAGAAAAGGTCAACCTCATTCTTGGGAAGTAAGTGGGACAACTATAAACTAGGAACACTTCTCCATGCTTTTATTGAGAGCGTTTCATCGATTAACTTATATTGCTAGACGCAGTCCAACTTTTCTTATTTCCGAAACTAAATAAATCAACTTAACTAAGGAAATGTATAAAAATGCTCATATTTAACCATTCAGTCAATACAAAAGGTACACATGTGTTTATATATATATATGTGTACACGCACACGCGTGCGCACACACACATATATGTATGTATAATATATATATATATATATATATATATATATATATATATATATATATATATATATATATATATATATATATGAAAAAAGATGCCATGTTGGGCATTTATGAAATGTAGGTGCAAGTTATTGTTCAGTGAACGAGGGTGAATTTGCTTTTTTTACTTTTTTGCGAAAGAAGAAATTCTCATCAAGAAACAAACTCGGTATGTTTATAATACATGAGTATGGTTGCGTACATCCGGCTCCCTCATAGCCTACTATAGGCGGAAGACTCTAAGACAATAAGGTAATGTTGTTGTTGTGCTGGTGCGGAAGAAAAATTCATTTGAAACTTGAAAATGAGGTATGGACAGAGCAAAAGTTATACTGTAATATGATTCAGCAAACGTATTGGTCAACGGTTTTCATATTCTTCATATTCTTTCAATGAGTACTACGTAATTTCCTTTTGTTGATAATCTTGGATTATGATTAAGACGAGGGAAAAGAAAGAACCAATGAAGTTCCAAAAAGAAAATATGTATAGTCATATTTCCCCTAAGTCTGTATTTTGTTTTGAAAATGGGCCTTTTTTACTTGTATAAGTAAATTCGAATTTTTCCTAAGTTTAAATTTTTAAATCTAAAGACACATAAAAGAAATCCGAAGGTTTGGTAGAGCGATCTAGGGTTTTAGTAGCCGCACCTTATGTAAGATGGGATAGTATCCCCTCACTGCTCCCCCCTCACCGCGTGCGTGACCGCGCGACACGTGGCAAAAAGGGAGGTGGTGAGGCTGGGTGAGGGTAACCTTCATCAAGCCTCACCACCCCTACTGCTGCCACGTGTCGCGTCTTGGGCCGCGCGGTGACTCACCGCGCAGTGAGGAGATCTCATCCCATGTAAGATACCATAGAGGAAGCTCTTAGAAAGAAGAAAGCACCTAGAATATAGTCTAGTATACTATATTCGCTTGTGGAGGAAGCTTCTAACTCTAATTACCAACTCGGGACTATATTAGTCTTTATGTTCAAGTTTAAGTTCAAAAAATTTTAAAAACAGTCGACTCAATTATCTGGTTGACAAAAGGTTGAACCCCAATTTAAAGTGTCTCCACTGTCCCAGTCCCAAAGAGCTGCATAGAGTATGTAAATCAGGAGTCCAGCGGCCTCCTAGATTAGATGAGATCTTCTATGCCTTTATAAGACACACAAGAAATTTGAAAAGAAGCCCTATAATAGTTAAGTGGGTAATCGGGTTGGTAGTTGCTCTAAGAAGTACATAGTTCGATTTCAGAGACACGTGTAGTGTGTGTTTCACTGCTGTATAGGCCGAATACCCAGTTTACAATAGACACCTTACCTGAGCTTCTTGTGTATAACCTCCCATAACCTAGAAGTCTGTTGAACTGCTGATTTGAATCCTCCACAACGTTTTTTTGAGTCTGGAGCAGTAAAAACCCTCACGACATGGTAGGGCCTTTGTTCTAATTAGATTATCTAAAAAATACTGAACATAACGCCCTCTTACTTTTAGACATAGGTCGTTGACCCACATGCACTGAAATAAGTCACGTCCGCGTGAAATTTAATGCACGTTGCTGACTTCTATCTGTAAAAGGCAATCCACTCAACGATTGACTCTGGAATCTAACTGTTCCTCCATCTCTTCATTACTATAAATACCAAACCCATCCTTCTAAATTTCCTCAATCTACCACACCATCTTTCCTCTTCACTACCCTAGTAAAGGGCAACCTTTTCTTGAGTGCCTTTCTTCATCAAAATCCAAATCATATATCCAAATGGGGTGTGAGTTCAAGAAATGCTTGGTGATGTATGTGATGGTGATGGTGAACGTATTTTGGTTCGATAAGGTCGCGGTTGCACAACAGGTTCCTTGCTATTTTATTTTTGGTGATTCTTTAGTGGATAACGGTAATAACAACAATATCAATTCGTTGGCAAGAGCTAATTATTTGCCCTATGGAATTGATTTTCCACGTGGACCAACCGGAAGGTTTTCAAATGGTAAAACCACAGTTGATATCATAGGTAAGTTCTCTCTTTTAAACTTTTTTTTTTTAAATTTTTGTTAATATAAGGATCCATTCCAAGATATGCAGTGGGTGGAAACCCCATGTATTTCTTCAGGGGGAGGGCATAATTACATGTTTAAGAACATGTTTGAATTCCCACTTAGTAACATTACTCATACAACAAAAACATTACTCATTGTATTAGGGACTCCCGCCTATACCAGTGTATGGAGGGATCGGATGTACGCAACCATATACATGTGTTACAAACACACAGAGGTTGTTCCTCAATGACCTATAATTAAAATTGCGTCAAACTGTGTCGATCAACTGCCAATTCACAATATAAGAAGCACAACCAATTTAGTGAGTCATTTTGCTTATTTCATTATATTTTAAAGTCAAAAGCGGGGTATGGAGGGGTCAGATGTACGCAACCATATACATGTGGTACAAACACGTGATGCATTTTTCAGTTAATACATGCATGTGCGTCTGCATGGAAAATTTTAAGCCTAAAAGGAGGATCCTTATCTTTGTAGGGCCGAATATGTCATAATTGTGGCATCTACCATTTCAACGCGTTGTATACCAAATGTACATGCTAAAATCTTTCCGGTATATACGTGCATGGTTGGTCAAGCCATGCACGTATTACTGTCGAATATATGAATATCAAGTCTCGTATATTTCCAATCGAATCAATAACACACTCTTTCTTTATTTTAGAATATGATAGGATAATGTATAATGACTCTTTAAATTGGCTACGCTTCTTATATCGTGAAGTATCAGTTGATTGACACAACTTGACGCAATTTTCATTATGGGTCATCAAAAAACAACCGCTATGTGTTTCTAATACATGAATATGGTTGCGTACATCCGATCCTCTATACCATATCATAAGCGGGAACCTCTAAAACACTGATGTAATGCTGTTGTTGTGTATGAGTATAAAGTCTAGCTATTTAATGCTACTTGTTTAATGTACGACATGATGTGTTCTCTTGTTTTGCTATGGAAATGTCGCTAAAAACTTCCCTTGATTAACGAAAATCTGAACTTTAAATAGCTGTAACAAATTAATGGGTACAAGTTGTGATTCCGTGATTATACATAAAAGTATACACATATACACATACACATATACATAAACGCTCATGCGTGTATGCGCGCACGGACACACATATACACACATACAACATACACTGCACACAAATATATGCATATGTTTATTTGTATATGATCTTGTGTCTTGGAGTTTTTAAGGGAACAATCAATGAGATACAGAAATAAGAAATGGATCACTAGTTTTCGATAGGTAGGGATCTCATATGATTTTCCCGTTCAATCTTATGTTGATATGATCGAATAATTCGTAGCTATTATTTAAGGACATCAGTGTTTTAGATCACTTTCTATATTTGTCTATCATTAAATTGGTTGGTAAGTCATAATTACATACTATTGTAATTAATGTTCGTATTTATTACCACTTATTGGTGGTTGGATCGTCCAAAATTTTCACTTAAAAAATCAGTGGTCTTTTTCCAAAAGAAAATTCAATGTTCCTAGATAACTACAAATAAGTAGTTGTAAAATAATAGTGCTCCATTTAAAAATAATAAACGTCATTTTCACAATTAAAAAAAAACTTAAATTTTGTGTGATAAGAAAAAAAAACTCTCATAAGTTGGACGGTAAACCATAGAAGAGAAAAGGAATAATAGGTCCCAAGTAGAAAATAATATTATTTTGTAATTTCAACTTATGGCAAATAAATTCCCCCCTGCCAGAGAAAAAAACGTTTCCAATAGGGTTCAGTAACTATTGCACTAAATCTCATACTAAAAGCTTCATTCCCAAAGTAGTTGGTTTATAACAAAACTTTGAAAACTTTCCGATATGAATGATTTTCAAATAAAATATTTTTACATGGTGGATAAGATTTAGAGTGTAGTTTTTATCGAAAAATACAACAACTTTTACTATTCACCGAGAATTACATTAACTTTTGCTACTAAACCAAATGCTTCATGAATTATTGTTTATATGTCCGCATCTTTCACGTACATTGGATTACCACTTGGTATTGATTTCTGAATCTTTGCAGTTAAAGAGTTCACTAATAACAAAGTTTAAGATGTTGCTCTATTGGTGTGCAGAAAAGTATAAAAACTTTGCCTTAGCGAAATTTTTCGCACTTCTTATATCTTTTATGTTATGGGGCTTCTGCAAGCCAGGTTTTCACTTTTATTGTTTGGCAAATTTTCTTTTTGAGATTCAGAATACGGAAGCTATGATTTTGTGCCTTCAAAAGTATACATTTGGTATTAGAAATTTGATTATTAATTTTTTTTGGCCATAAACAGCGGAACTGTTGGGGTTTGAAGATTTTATTCCACCGTTTGCATATGCAAGAGGCCAGGACATTCTCAGAGGTGTAAATTATGCATCTGCAGCTGCCGGAATCAGAGAAGAAACAGGCCAACAATTGGTAGTATAAAATCTCTTCTTAACACTGAAATTTTACAAATCTAAATGAGGGAATCTCACTTAGTAGTTCAACGTTTGGTTCATTACCCAGTTAACACTCAAACGTTGAGCTATTCTTTTTGGATAATGGCTCATTTACATCCGTGCAACCGGGCACCAGCCGGTCATCAAACATATATTTAAAAAATTTGCAAAGAAACCGGTAGCGGTCGGTCATACGGCTGTAAACGAACCATTATCCAAAAAGAACCGATGCTATGTGAGTTTCATCAACGTTTGGCTGTTAATTGAGTAATGAGCTAAACGTTTTTCTACTAAATGAAATTCCCTCAAATCTAAGTCGTACTAAAGTTGCTACACACCTTCCATATATCTACATGTGATGCAAGTTTTAGTCTATAGATACTAATATAAATATTACTTACTAATCCAAGTGTTATTAAATTTTTTCTTTTGTAGGGAGCTCGCATAAGTTTTGCTGCTCAAGTGAACAACTACAAAACCACTGTGTCACAAGTGGTTGATATATTAGGAGATGAAGATCAAGCTGCAAGTTATCTGAGCAAATGCATTTTTTCAGTTGGGTTAGGCAGCAACGATTACCTCAACAATTATTTCATGCCTCTTTACTATTCAACCAGCAGGCAGTACACACCTGAACAATATGCTCAAGTTCTCATTCAACAATACGCTGAACAAATTAGGGTAACTACCAAACCTTATTATCAATTATATAGCGTTCCCGGTGCACTAGCCTCTTGCATTACGCAGGGTCTGGAGAGAAGCCGGATCGCTTTGCGATCTGATTTACGTAGTCTTACTTACACTTAGTGCAAGAGGCTGTTTCCGCGGATTGAATCCAAAGCAGCAACCTTACCAACAAGATTTGTTATCAATTATAATTGTTGCTAGGGGTGTTAAGCGAACCGAATAGTTCGTAAACTGTTCGAGTCCGACTCGTATTTTGTTTAAGTTTGTTCGTTAATTTTACTTAAACGAGCCAAATGCGAACACCCATTTGAGTTTGTATAGTTAAACGAGCCAAACTATTCGCGAACTGTTTTGCTCGTTTAAACAGTTACAGTGTTATCAAACCGAACTCGAACCAATTTTAAAACTCATTTAGCTAAACAAATTCGAATTTGATAATCTAGTAATTGGTTCGGCTCGGTTTGTCAACATCCCCGTTTCTAAATGCGCAAAAATCTAATGTTTCTTGCTGATGTTTCTTGCCTACAGGCAATGTATAACTTCGGAGCGCGGAAATTCGCTTTGATTGGCGTAGGTCAGATTGGTTGCAGCCCCAATGCTTTGGCTCAAAATAGCCCTGATGGAAGAACATGTGTCGAACGAATCAACAGCGCAAATCAGATGTTCAATAACAATCTCAGGGGATTAGTAGACACCTTGAATAACGAGCTTGGAGATGCTAAATTTACTTATATCAATGCTTATGACATTTTCCAGGACTTGATTGACAGCCCTGATTCTTTTGGTAATTATCTTTCTCCTCACATTGTCTTGTCCCACGTTATCAAATGGCTGAAAATTTGGCAATATGGTATATAAATATATTGTTTCCATTTTCAATGGAGTCAAGGAAACACACCTCCTTAATTTTGGAATATGATGGAATAAAACAAAATGACTGCGCTTCTTACAATATGAAGTAGCAGTTCATCGACACAGCTTGACGCAAATTTCATTATGGGTCATCGGGAAACAACCTCTGTGTGTTTCTAACACATAAGTATGTCCCCTATACCCCGTCATAGGCGGGAGCCTCTAAGGCTATGTGGTAATGTTGTTGTTGTTTTCCTTGTCCTGTTTGAGGGTAGATTTCTGATATGGATGTGATCTTTTCAGGTTTTACTGTCACGAACGCTGGATGTTGTGGAGTAGGAAGAAACAATGGGCAGATAACATGTCTTCCATTTCAAACTCCATGCAGAAACAGGAATCAGTATTTGTTTTGGGATGCTTTTCATCCAACTGAAGCAGCAAACAACATTGTTGGAAGAAGATCTTACAGTGCAGAGAAGTCTACAGATGCTTATCCATTTGATATTAATCATTTGGCTCAACTCTGAGGATAGACAACCTCAAGAGCCATACTGTTTCTTGAGTTCTGCTTGCTCTTGTAATTTGTCCTTATAGTATTGTCTTGAGGGCTGCAATATTCATTTTTCCACATGTTAAACCAAGTGAGATTTAAAAAATTTCCCCATGTTTTCTGTTAAAGAAATTGTACAATGCTAATAGAGTTTGTGTATTTTATCACATTATTCATGAGCCCTTTTGTCAGTTACTGTATTTTTACACATGAGGTTAATTGAAATATATGCCAAGCTTCCTCCGGTTTGCCTAAAAGTTCTGGACTCTGCATCTCTTGTACTAAGTATGAAACTGATGATCATAAAACTTGTGTTATCAATCTCTTACCCAACACCCTGTTAAGTATCTAAACTTTTACATGAGATAATAATTTAACGTAAGATGAGTTGGTTAGTTTCCATTTCCAATGGAGTCAAGGACACACTATTCTTTGACTTTGAAATATGATGGAAAAAAGCAAAATGATTCACCAAATTGACTGCGCTTCTTATAATGTGAAGTAGCAGTTGATCGACACGCAATTTTCATTATGGGTCATTGGGAAACAACCTCCATGTGTTTCTAACACATGGGTATGGTTGCGTACATCCGACCTCCATACCTCGTTATAGACGGGAACATCTAAGGAATGAACTAATGTTGTTGTTGTTGTAAGATGAGTTGGTTGAAAATTTGAAATCTTGCCGCCTCATTTGTAGTAAATCGACACTGAGACGTGTTAGCCAAAATGTGATGGGACATTTCAAGTGTGTAAGTGTTAAATTATCTTTCTTTTTTAACTGTGTTTCGATATGGTTGCGTATATCTAACCTTTCTATACCCCGCAATAGGCGGGAGCCTCTAAGGCAATTGAGTAATGTTATGGTTGCGTATATCTAACCTTTCTATACCCCGCAATAGGCGGGAGCCTCTAAGGCAATTGAGTAATGTTGTTGTTGTAAATGCTTAAGCTGTAAGAGATCATAGGTAATTTTGAAATGCATAAACTGTTATTCATTAGTTCCTTAAAGTTCAGAGAGGTCCGTACGTCCAATAATTTGATAAAAACAATGTATGACTGGAAAGATAACTTGAGTTCATCGTATTTACCGACAAAGTTGTGCTCATAGCAAAACGATGGTATGCTGTGATATTCTCAAGGATACCACACTATTTTCAAGGTCGCATTGTTGCATTGAGCAACCATTTTTATGCTTTATATTGAGCACCATCTGTGCAAAGTTTCATTGAAGTATTTCATTGTCTTCCTTTTTTCCTTCTTGATTTAGAAGCAGTGATCCCAAAAAAACAAACTTCATGGCCTCCACCAACTTCCACCTTCTCTGCCAAATCGCTCTTTGCGCCCTATTTCTGTCCACATTTCCATCTAAAATTTCAGCTCAATTCAAGACAACGTATCCATTTACTTGCTCCACAAGTATCTTGACATGCAATTCTCTACTCTACCACGAGAACAACCTCACAGTACCTAACATTGGTGCTTTCTATTCAGTCAACACTTCAAAAATCACTCCCATCACTCATCAAAAGAAACAAGACTATCTTGTTTCTGTACCTTGCTCTTGCAAATATGTTAATGGCGTACTAGGATACTTCTATGACACGAGCTACAATGTTCGACCTAACGACACGTTCTTTAACGTGTCGAATCAGATTTACAGTGGCCAGGCATGGGATGATGGTAAGGAATTTATTGCTGGGGAGAGGGTCATTATACATCTATTGTGTGGATGCTTGGGAAATGGGCAGTCATCAAATAGGGTTGTGGTTACTTATACAGTTCAGGAGCAAGATACATTACTGAGTATTGCTGAGTTGCTTGCTTCAAGAGTTGAAGAAATAGTGGCACTGAACAGAAATTTGGCAGCTCAACCTCACCTTTTGGAGGTTGGTTCTGTGTTATATGTGCCCATGAAGAATAATAACACATTGAAAGGCTAGTAATTGTAAGGTCCTTTAACTGAGGGAAGAACTAAGGAAATGAAATTTCTATAATTGCAAAATTTTGAACAATAAAATCATGTGGGTTACTCCTGCAGGATGATTATGCTTGTTTGGTTTTATATGTATACAAATTTGACATGTTGAGTTTTATTGTTGTTCCTTTATATATGAAAAAAAATGTTGCATGTAATTAAAGGACAAATGCTACTACCATTTTGTAATTAGCATTGGCTTTGAACTTTATCAATAAACACAGAAATGTCTGCTTTTTTTTTTAAAGGTTTAGAGCTCTGTCAAGAACTAGAATTGAATGATTTTATAGTTGACTATGTCTCTCACATATTGATAGTGTGTCTTTTTGTTACCAGTCGGGCTTTATACCTTTCTATAGTTCTATCTGCATTGTGTTTAACTGTAAACACCCACTTGCATCCAACTGGCCGATCCCCTTCTGGTAGCCTGCATTTGTGCCACATACCATTTTTTTAAGTGCCTTCATTTCAACATCCATAGCCAATTTCTATTCCTCAGTTTGCTTTGCTTTGTACGCCGGTTTTTGGGATTCCTTAGCTGTACAGACTTGTGGTGAATGCTTTTACTTGGTCTGACACACTTCCCCTGACCAGACTTTCCACGGGGTATCTACTGGTTTGAGAAATACGCTCGAGAGAATACCGAACTGGTGGGATGCCCTGGGTACTTATGTCAAGAAGAACATATACACTTTCTCCACGCACCTCAAGATTAGTAATATATGCACTGTGAACCAAGACATCAGAACTAAGAGCAGGCTCACTTACCTCTTACCGAACATCATCCGAAGGTGGATCTGGATTAGGGACAGAAGCATCGGTCTCTAGAGTGGCGGGTGGCATGGTAGGGGTAGCGACATGAGTGATATCTGAGCAGCCCAGAATGTCTAGCCAACCAAGTG
>AP025066.1:7135500-7246296 GCA_036186865.1 Eustoma russellianum | reverse complement strand
TCATATCATTTTGAGGAGAATGCGGTCTCTTCGTTCTGCGACTACATTCTCCTAGGGTGTATTCCGGCACGATGTTTGGGTGGATCAAGCCATTTTCTGGAAGTTTTGAGACCTTGGGCCATGTATTCACCGCCATTATCAGATCAAAGAATTTTAATATTGGTGTTAAATTATGTTTGTATCATAATGTGGTAAAATCTACGAATCTGGCATGCACCTCATTTTTATGTTTAAGGTAATACATCGACGTCATATGAGAAAATTCATCAACAAAGAGCACAAAATAATAAAAACCATTACGCGTAGGGTATGGGAAGGGGGCCAAACATTAGAGTGAACCAATAAAATCATTGGTTTAACACGAGTATTATTGGAACAGAAAGTAGTACGGTGGCTTTTTGCGATTAAACATGTTTCATAAGACAAATGAGTATCAGTATTATGAAATGAAGAAGGAAAAAGACGACAGAAATAACTTATTGATGGATGCCCAGTCATCGATGCCAGAGCCAGATTTGCCAGTCTGAGGTTTCCTGATTCAGTAATGTCATACCTGGTTTTCCACCTCATCCACATAATAGAGACTGATACATTCAGTACCAAACCTAGGACGGCGCAAGTTAATTCTAGTGTGACATGGCTTAAAGACAATAGTTTGCAAAATAATGAAGGCACGTAGAGGCAATTATGCCATTGGATGTTCGGTGAGATGGTAATGGATTTGGTGCCTTTCACAAGGCCGAGCCCGCCGTTCGCTGTTTGAGTGCGTGTTTTCGTCGGGTGTATTGGGTGAACGGTGTCAGATATATCGTATGCCATTGTGTCCTTTACACCGTAGTCAAATATCCACCTGTCACTACAAGTATTATTTAATGGGGTTAATCACCTTTTGCCCCCTGTAGTATACGTAATTAACCCTTTTCCCCCCTGAGGTTTGATATCACACCCTTAACCCCCTTAAACTATTGGACTGATTTGGACAATGCCATTTCAGGCAAAAATTCACCGGAAAGAGTGACATGTCAATTGTCCATGCCATGCGTTTTAAAAAAAATTGCCACGTGGAGTCAAAAATACCACGTGGAGTCAAAAATACTATTCATCTTCTTCTTCTCCTATCCATACTCGTTCTGTCTCCCCTGCCCCGCAACTTCTTTCTTTTTTTTCATCCCCAGCATTCAATGAAGGTTGTATTTGCCGGAGAAGGTAAGAGAAGTCGCCGGAAATTGGAAAACAGTTGCAAGACCCTGCTTTTTTCTTTATTTCATGTTATAAGACTATTTTGTTCATATTAATATTTTTATTTTGGTTTTTGTTTTTTTCAAATTGAAGAAGGTAATGAAGATGAAGAGTATTCACAAGGGAGGAGTAGTTTCAGAACTACAACCCCAAGTGAATATGCTACAGAAAAGACTCAACCTAACACCAATCCATCAAAACTCTGCAGATTGGAAATCCAAAAAGAGTTCCAAGAAGAAGCAAGAAAGCGGTGAAGTCGCCGGAGACGGTGGGATCTTGTGCAATAAAGTGGGAAGGATAAGATTTCGATGGCCCCAATGGATAACAATGGACTTACAAGCCCAAATGGGATTTTCAAAAATATTTTCTCTTTAGTGAAAAAGAGTCCCAAATCCTCAACTGATCATGATCATCAATTTCCGACGCCGGCGAATACAGAAGATCAATGGAAAGTTGCTGCAGCAGAGCTTTCAAATAAGATGGTTCAAGCAACAAGAAACAGAGATGAAGCAATTCTTGAAGCTTCTAGACTCAAAATTTCGATGGTTGAGCTGGAAAAGAAGCTCAATAAGCTTGAGATTTATTGCTTGGACTCAAATCTCAAGTCCATCACTGATTGCTTTGCTGCCACCGGCACTATAGCCCCGCCTTCCAACATCACGTTAACTATGGGAGCAGGAGCCATGGCCAACGGTTACAGAAATGGCAAAGCACGGTCGGCAGCCTCCGGCGATGGAAGCAGCTTAGTTGCCATCAACGAAGATCTTCACAATCGCCAGCTTGCTGGTCATGATGATAAGTTTTCCAAATTCCGGCCACTTCTCTTATATTCTCCGGCAAATGCAACCTACATTGAATGATGGGGATGAAGAAAAAAGAAAGAAGTTGTGGGGGCATGGGAGACAGAATGAGAATGGATAGGAGAATAAGAAGATGAATAGTATTTTTGACTCCACGTGGTATTTTTGATTCCACGTGGCAATTTTTTTAAAACACGTGGCATGGACAATTTCCATGTCACTCTTTCCAGTGAATTTTTGCCTGAAATGACATTGTCCAAATCAGTCCAATAGTTTAAGGGGGTTAAGGGTGTGATATCAAACCTTAGGGTAGCAAAGGGTTAATTACGTATACTACAGGGGCAAAAGGTGATTAACCCTATTTAATGAAGTGGGGTTTTTTTGGGAAGGGGGCCGCCGGCCATGCTTAAACTATGGTACCACTTTTTCCTTTTTTTTCTTCCTCAATTCTCTCACTTTCATCATTACTTCTTGTCATTCTCTCCCCTCATTTATTTTTTCTCTTTCATCCTCACTCATCCTCCCTTTTTTTCTCTGGGTTTAGATCTGGGGAGGCCAACAGTGAGGCAAAATATGAAGCCTCCAATCACGCGCCACCACGTGTACAAAGTACTTAATGGTTAATTTTTTTTAAAAAAGAGCACTTTGTACACGTGACATCGCGTGATTGGAGGTCTCATATTTTGCCTCAGTGTTGGCCTCCTCAGATCTGAACCGTTTTCTCCCTCTTCGCCGAGATTATTCTTCTCCTTCTCCTTAGTTCTCTTTCCTTCATTATTAAGATTTGTCTTTCTCTCCTCCTAATTTATTTTCTCTCTTTCTTATTCACTCATCCTCTCCTTTTTTCTTACCTTTGCTGCCGAGAGGGGGATTGGCCATGGTAGCCATGATGTGGCTTGACTCCTCCGCTGCTCATGGTGGCCGCCACTTCTGTCCTCTGCAGCGACGCCACCTGTGGTGGCCTCTAGGATGCCGACGGCGGTGTTAACTCGGCCTTTGTTCTTTTTGTCCCACCATGCCGGATATCTGATCAGTTTGAAGCACTCTTCTCTTGTGTGCTTGTTTCTTTTGCAACGAGTGCAAAAGAGCTTTGATTTATCCTCCCGTGATGATGATTTCCACTGTTTCTCAGTGGAATCTGAACATGTTGCCGGTCTCCTGTTGCCTGAATTTGTGCTGGCCGCCAGTCTTGTCCCTATGTCGTCCGGTGATGATGTCGCCTCTTGAGTGGGATGTGCGTTGCCGTTTCAAAAATTTGGAGCCGGATAGCCTCTCTTCTCACCAGTGAGTAGGCAGATTGTACTAAGAGATAATTTTGAAGAATATCTCCGCAAACACCTCTGTATTTGTCATGTAGGGCCGTTATGATTTGTTCATTAGGGCTGCGATATTCATTTTCCCACATGTTTAAACCACGTGAGATTCAAAAATTTTTCCCATGTTTTCTGTTTAAGAAATTGTACAATGCTAATAGAGTTTGTGTCTTTCATCATATTTGTTCATGAGCCCTTTTGTCGGTTAGTGTATTTTTACACATGAGGTTAATTAAAATTTGTGCCAAGCTTCCTCCAGTCTGCCTAAAAGTCGTGGACTGTGCATACCTTACCACTAAGGACGAAACTAATGATCATAAAACTCAGTGTTATCAATCTCGTTACCGAACACCTTGTTATGTGTCTAGATGTTAGATGTTAAAACTTTTAGATGAGATAATAATTCAACATAAGATCAGTTTGTTGAAAATTTAAAATTTTGCCGCCTCACGTGCAGTAGATCGACAGATGAGACGTGTTAGCCAAAATGTGACAGGACATTTTAAGTGTATAAGCGTTAGATTATCTTTCGAAATCGACACGTGAGACGTGTTAGCCAAAATATGATGGGATATTTTAAATGTACCAAGTGTTAAATTGTCTTTCTTTTTAACTGCTTAAGCTGTAAGAGATTATTGTAACTTATAATGCACCGATTGTCATTCATTAGTTGACAGTTCAGAGAGGTACATACGTGCAATAATTGATAATAATTTAATATCAGAACCTTTCTGGTTGTATTTACTAAATTCTTTTACTAACACATTAGCACATTATATCTCTATTAGTGTGTCATCTATGCAGATACATATAGAGCTTGGGGTCTTAATGGAACCAAACTCTCCATCGTCTGGGATAGAGGTATTGTTTGAATACTTCTCCTTATACCTTTTAATGTCGTTGGAGTATACTGAACATGTGTTGTGTTGTGTGTGAACAATGTTAGCAGACTGGACAGCTAACTTGAGTTCATTGTATTTACCGACAAAGTTGTGCTCATAGCAAAAAGATGGAATGCTGTGATATTCTCAAGGATACCACACTATTTTCAAGGTTTCATTGTTGCCATTGAGCAACCATTTTTATGCTTTATATTGAGAACCATCTATGCAAAGTTTCATTGAAGTATTTCATTGTCTTCCTTTTTTCCGTCTTGTTTTAGAAGCACTGATCCCAAAAAACAAACTTCATGGCCTCCATCAACTTCCAGCTTCTCTGCCAAATCGCACTTTTTGCCATGTTTGTGTCCACATTTCCATCTAAAATTTTAGCTCAATTCAAGACAGCATATCCATTTACTTGCTCCGCAAGTATCTTAACATGCAATGCTATACTCTACCACGAGAACAACCTCACAGTACCTTACATTGGTGCTTTCTATTCAGTCAACACTTCAAAAATCACCCCCATCACTCATCTAAAGAAACAAGACTATCTTGTTTCTGTACCTTGCTCTTGCAAATATGTTAATGGCGTACTAGGATACTTCTATGACACGAGCTACAATGTTCGACCTAACGACACGTTCTTTAACGTGTCGAATCAGATTTACAGTGGCCAGGCATGGGATGATGGTAAGGAGTTTATTGCTGGGGAGAGGGTCATTATACATCTATTGTGTGGATGTTTGGGAAATGGGCAGTCATCAGATAGGGTTGTGGTTACTTATACAGTTCAGGAGCAAGATACATTACTGAGTATTGCTGAGTTGCTTGCTTCAAGAGTTGAAGAAATAGTGGCCCTGAACAGAAATTTGGCAGCTCCACCTAACCTTTTGGAGATTGGTTCTGTGTTATATGTGCCCATGAAGAATAATAACACATTGAAAGGCTAATAATTGTAAGGTCAGGAAATGGAATTTCTATAATTTCAAAATTTTGAATAATGAAATTATGTGGGTTACTCCTGCAAGATGAGTATGCTTGTTTGATTTTATATGTATACAAATTTGACATGTTGTCTTTTGTTTTTTCTCCTTTATATATGGGAAAAAAATGTTGTGTAATGAAAGGACAAATGCTACTTGCATTTTGTCATTAGTATTGGTTTGAACTTTATCAATAAACACAGACATGTCTACTTTTTTTTTTTTCATGGTTTAGAGCTCTGTCAAGGACCAAAATTATATGATTTTATAGTTGACTATGTCTCCCACAGATTGATTGACTTGAGACACACTCCTATTCACACAACCAGTACAATGACGTTTCCGGTGCATTAGGCTCCCGTGTTTGCACAGAGACTGGAGAGGAGCTAGGTCCCGAATAGCCGGATCACTTCACGACCTGACGGAGGGCATCATTGTTAGACTACAAAATTCAAAAGTGTAAATGATAAGATTTGTTGAGTATTTGATTGATATAGGATCATGATAAGATATGTCATCAATTTAAACCATATCAAAATCAAATCAAATCATCTCCATTTTACCATAGATAGACTAGACGTGTAATCTATAAATTGTACCATATAGAGAACAGTATGATCAATGAAATATACTTTTCATTCCTGATATATTGTTTACGTGATATCAGAGCAGTGTTTGTGTGACCAGTGGACTCAGATAATCATCATCGTCCTTCCTTCCTTTCTCTGATCAAGGTACTATCGAGGGACTGTGAACTCAGAGAGATTACTCCTCACAGTTCAACGTTAGAAACGAAACTCATACGCCTATATTTGGCTCATCACTGTTTTTTATAAACCTTTTCTCGCCAATCTAAACCCAGACCAAGGAGATGACAGATACTGGTACTTCTGGATCCAAAAGTGGCGAATTGGCCATCAAGCTGGTCAATTTGTTAAAAAACAGCTTCGGATCCGCAGTGACAACCACAGAGGATTTGTCACTAGGATTCAAGTTTAACGGAGACAATTACCCCCTTTGGGCAACCCTTATAAAAAAAGCTATTGGAGGCCGAGGAAAGACAACACATCTCACAGCCCCACCACCGTCGGCTACGGATCCTCAGTATACCCAGTGGGAACAACAAGATCACATGGTGTTCACCTGACTGTGCATAATATTGAGCCGCGACTGGTTACAAACGTGTCTCACTGTCCAACAGCCAAGGCACTTTGGGAAGGCCTTGCAACCACGTACGGGGCAGGTGGAAATGCTCTTCAAGTCTTTGACCTTCACCAGAAGGCCAATACAATTAGACAAACTGGAGGTACCCTTGAAGATAGTTGGAAAAGGCTCCAGGAAGTCTGGATGGCTATAGAGGGCAAGGATCCAAACCCAATGAAGGACCCCACCGATATAGCAATATAAAACAAGAAGATTCAGTAGCAAAGTTTATTCCAGCTCCTCACTGCAGTGGATGACAAGTTTGAGAGTGTCAAGCGTGACCTCTTAAAACGAGATCCTTTACCTGCAGTGGAACTGGCTTATGCGGCAATCTGGTGAGAGGAGGCTCGGATTGGGATTTTGCGTGGGCCCTCTGACCAGGAGTCATCACTGGGCATAGGATATGGACTGAAAGTCCAAGGGAGGCCAGAGAAAAACCCATGCTCATAAGGGTCATTGCGCGAATGAGAAAGAAGACAAGTCAAAACTGAAGTGCTCCCATTGTAGGATGAAGAAGCACACCAGAGAAACCTGTTTTCAGTTGGTGAGATATCCTAATTGGTGAGAGGCACAGGGACGCAAGCACCCAGAAAAGAAGGCCACAACGTCTGGCAAGGCATCACTGTTAGCACTGGAGGCATCCCTGCAGAACCCACGGGTAGCCATACCCAACCAGGTAAGAAAAGCTTAACCCAGCAGATATGCGAGGAAGAGAAAAAGAATTCAAGCAGGAGGGAGGAGGTAGACGCAACTGAAGGAGAAAGGAGTGAAAAAGGAAACAAGTAGAGTATTCTGGAGAGGGGGAGTCACAAGCAGGAAGAAGGAGAGGCATCGAAAATTCTGGAAGGGGGGAGAGAGAGAGAGGCGGACGAGAATGAGTGAAAAAAATGAAGAAGGAGACAAGAGTGAAAAAATGGAGGAACATTCTGGAGAGGGAGAATGTGGGAGAGGGGGCAAAAATTCTGGAAGGGGGGAGAGAGAGGCGGACGAGGATAAGGGAGGTAGGGTTTTGGCTTTAAATAGCCAACCCTACCTGAACCAAATTACCACAGTGCCCCTCCCTAATCAAAAAAATTCCACCGAGACTAGCCCTAACCAAATGATCATATTACCCCTTTTAATCACAATATGTCAACTGCCCCTCACAACAGCAAAATTACCAAAATGCCATTCCATACCTTGCCACCTCCAGATATTGACCAAAACTACCATCCAATCCCCCCTCTTCACAAAAATTACTCGGCCACACCCAAAAACTCCCCTTGTTCCTTTTCTTATGCTTTATCTGCTACAAAACATTCCGGTTGGATCCTAGACTACGGAGCAACATATGCTATGACGTACGGACCTATGGATTTCTCGTCTCTACACCCACCTTGCAAACACCGAATTGAAACTACGACGCATGAACTCTTTTTCACCACAGTTGATACTTGATAACTGTCTTTATGTCCCTAATTCGTCTTCGAAATTACTGTCATTAAGCCACATTACCACTGTGCTTGATTGTGTTGTTATGATCTATCCCTTTTTTTGCTTATTGCAGGACATTCACTCGAGGGTGTTCATTGGGCGTGACACTGAGCGGGATGGATTGTACTACTTGGACGAGGTAGCTCAAATGAGTCAGTCCATGCTTGCTCACCATACATCCTAGCGGCAGCTCTGGTTATGGCACCGGCGATTAGGTCATCCGTCCTTCAGTTATCTCTGTTTGCTTTTTCCATCTTTATTTACTCAGTCAAGTCTTGATTTCTCTTGTGAAACTTGTATTCAGGCAAAACAGCATAAAAACACTTATCGCCCGACAAACACTCGTGTCAATAATGTTTTTTCATTAGTCTATTCCGATGTATGGGGACCATCCCCAGTCCCCACACCTCAAGAGTTCAGATACTTTGTTACATTTATTGATGATCACTCACTGATGACTTGGGTTTATTTTGTTAAGAATAAATCTGAAGGAAGCTCTCACATTTGTGATTTCTTTACTATGATTCAAACTCAATTTCAGAAACAGATCTCAATATTGTGCTCTGATAATGGGGGCGAATACATGAGTTCCAGCCTAAAGAAAATTTTCCAAATTAAAGGTGTGATTCATCAAACATTATGACCAAATACTCCGCAACAAAATGGCGTTGCGGAACTGAAAAACTGTATCCTCTTGGAAATGACACGCTCCATGCTTCTCGAGTCCAGTGTACCCACATCTTTCTGGCCTGAAGCTATTGCTACCTCTACATACCTTTTAAATCATCTTCCTACGAAGACATTGGAGCATAATACACCCCTACACGTACTGTCCACCCAGGTATCTATTCTATCCATCCTTACTCTTCCTGCAAAAGTGTTCGGCCGTACTGTCTTTGTTCATATTCCTAAAACTGACTATATTAAACTCGATCTCTATGCTCAAAAGTGTGTCTTTGTCGGGTATTCCATTAATCAAAAGGGATACTGGTGTTATAATCTGGCTACTCGTTGTCTTATTATCACCATAGATTGTGTGTTTCTCTAGTCAAACTATTTTTACTCCACCTACTCTTCAGAGTCTTCAGCTCAGGGGGAGACTGATGGACAGGATGTGCCGATCGACTGGATACATGATCTGAGTATGTCAGAGGCAGTACAACAAGAACAGGCAGGTGGCGCCACCGAGCAAGCCTTGGTTCATGTAGGGCAACAAGAAACGCCAGAATCCGACCATGAGAATCCGACATTGGCTGTCCTTGAGGTAAGTCAAGAACTTGTTGATACTGATCTTGTTAATACTGTGGAAAATCCGTGTGCTACTGAATTACAAAGACGAGTTTTGCCACCTAGGGGCAATCGAGGAGTACCACCTCGAAGATATTCCCCAGAAATCAAATCTAAATCCAGAGAGGAATAATATCCAGTGACGGGATCTTAGGGAATGAATGCTGTAGCAAGTGGTGTTTCCATACCTTGCACTATAAACGAAGCAATGACAGTAAAAGAATGGAGGGAGGCAATGAACGAGGAAATGAAAGCCCTGCAGAAAAATCAGACGTGGGAGAAATGTGCATTACCCAAAGGTAAAAAACTAGTAGGATGCAGTTGGATTTTCACGATTAAGCATAAGTCCGATGGAACAATAGAGAGGTACAAAGCTCGGCTAGTGGCAAAAGGTTACACCCAGACCTACGAAATTGATTACTCTGAGATTTTTTCACCAGTGGCGAAGATTGACACTATTACAGTACTTTTCTCAGTTGCAGCCAACAAAGACTGGCCGTTACTTCAGTATGATGTAAAGAATGCCTTCTTGCACGGGGAATTGAAGGAGGAGGTCTATATGGAAACGCCACCAGGGTTTAGAGATGAGTTCAAGGAAAATAAGGTGTGTTGTAGCGCCCCGACTCGGCCAGCGGACCCGAACCGGTGCACCCGTCGTAGCCTTTTAAGAGCGCTACTAGAAATCAATACTCTCACATACACGTCATCACTGACGTAAGAGAAATAAACGCTGAGACACATGTAAATTAAAATCTGAATTAATTGAATCTATACTCCCAAAATCATAAGAAAATAAAACTGTTTGTGGACGCAGCCATCTAATCCTCAACTGAACGAAATAAAGTTAAATTAATAATAAGCAGTCTATAACAATCCCAAGATAGGCTCTTAGAACCCCACTCAGCCCACTCGCCATCGTCCTTAATGAAAATCATGTCATACTCATTCTCATCTGCAAAACAACGGGGTAGAACCCTTAGCGAAAAATGCTAGCAAGTAACCCGCTTATAAGACGTACAGGATCATCACATGGCAAGACATGAGTGCATATTAATATCAAAGGGGAATAGGGGCACATGTCTTGAGTTGTTCAAAAGTTCTGATTTATTTGCATAATAAAAGAAAAGAAACAAGTAATGCACAAGTAAACACCGAGTCACTTACATAACAATCATACTGGAACGAAACATATGATACGTGCCATAACAAATCAGGCTCTACACAGTCACAAATGCTGGTGCAATACTTTTCAAAACAGTGCAATGCATATCATAATGCCCGGTCATATACCTTTATACCTTGTGAAGGGCCACAACTTGTCTTTATACCCTGTGACCCATCACATCTTAACTTTATACACTGTAATGATCCACAGCTTGCCTTTATACCCTGTGTCATATTACAGCTCA
Organism: Eustoma russellianum; assembly: GCA_036186865.1. Lineage (NCBI taxonomy): Eukaryota > Viridiplantae > Streptophyta > Magnoliopsida > Gentianales > Gentianaceae > Eustoma > Eustoma russellianum. The sequence continues at coordinate 7,235,705 of AP025066.1, read as the reverse complement.
CTTTATATCATGTGATGGATACAGCTTGTCTTTATACCCTGTAACACATCACAGCTCATTTTGCAAAGAACTTTATACCCTGTGCCAAGGCATAACTCTTGACAAACATAATGCGAATGCAAATGCCATGATGGAAAGACACATACTCAAACATGTCATTCAATCACTCGAGCCTCGTCTCATTCTCACATTCAAGCATGCCTCTACATGCTCATGCCTACCTCAACATTAACACTCATCTTAGGAACACAAAAAATGGGATAGACGACCTCACACACTTCATTTAAACCTTATCGAAGCCTCAAGCATTCATCCTTAGCCCCTTAGACCACTCACACTGAAAGTCTAGTTCCAATACCTCTTGAAATCTTCACCGTTGATTCACCATCTTAAGACACATTCCCAAGATTTAAACTGACCTCAATCACGTCCTAAGAAGCCTCTAATGTTCCCTCAATTGGTCCTCTAACCTCCCTTTCCTTTTCCAATTTCCCAAGAAAATTTGTTGACATCATACCCTGACATCGATCAATCGATGTGACTTCATGCCCTGACATCGAACGATCAAAGTCCGTCAGAAACTTTCTTTCTCACATCAGTTGATCCTTCATACCCTTACATCGATCGATCGAAGTGACTTCATACCCTTACATCGATCGATCGAAGTCCGTCAGAAACTTTCTGCCTTACATCAGTCGCTCAGTCTGCTTACATTGATCGATTGATGTACATCATTCGATGACATCGATCGATCGATGTCCTCGATTTCAAAAAAAAAAATTCACGGTTTTCTGCAGAATCAAACATTCAACCGTCCCCAAACTCCACCCCAATCATTCCAGTCCTAATCCCTGCTATCATCTCGTGCTTAAACTACCAATTGAACACAACACCTATACATGCCAAGGATTCAAGCCTAAAACTCAAGAATTTCTATTTTTATGACCTAAAGATCATATCTTTCTCCCTCAAACCCTATCACAACCGAAAATTTACAGCAAAGGGGAATTCAAGGGTTAAAGATCTGCAGGAAATTCATATATCCACAAGATCAAACCATATTTTGAATATACAATGGCCAAAGATCAAATTTAATACACAAAAATTCCACAGAATTCACATACAGATAGACATGGGTATAATACTGCATGTTGATCCAATTTTGATACAAAAGTAGGGCCTTTTCCTTCACAAATCGTAATAACCTACAAGAAAGTTACTTGCCTTTGATTATTGATACTCGGATTGAGAAACAGGCGGGATTTGGATCGATTCTTAGAGACTATCTCCTTCATTCCTAGGCTATGGAAATCGGCTATGCACTTGGGGAGGAGAAAGTTGACGCTTTTTTGAGAGGAATGGGGAAAATGACGCTCCTTTTTCAATTTTATTATGGGAAAGGGCAAAACTAGAATTTCTAAATTGTATTTTACTTAGATCCTTTTTCTTTAATTCTTAAATTCTAATATTTAATCCAAGATTAATTGATTATTAATTTCTTAAAATTTCTTCCCTCATTTAATTAAGTTACGGAGGGTGCGAGGCATAAAATTCCACCCCCTTACAAAAAGTTTCGTCCTCGAAACTGACGTACCTTACTGGAAGAGGTATGGATACAACTCCCTCATTTGCTCCTCAAGTTCCCATGTGGTTTCATGCTCCGTATGGTAACTCTACTGAATCTTGACATACGGAATCATAAGTTTGCATAGAACTTGATCCATCCCGTCTACAATCTTCACAGGGTACTCCTCGTACGAGATATCATCCCTAATCTCCAACGGTTGAGCTTCAAGAACATGACTCGGATCCGTCACGTACTTCCTTAGTTAAGAAACATGAAACACATTGTGGGCTTGCGACAAAGCTGGAGGCAATGTTAATCGATATGCTCTTTCTCCGATTCTGTCAAGCACCTCGTATGTGCCAATATACCGAGTGCTTAGCTTGCCTTTCATTCAAAATCTCACAGCTCCCTTAGTTGGTGAAACTCGCAAATAAACCTTTTCACCTTCCTCGAACTCCAAGGGCCGTCTTTTAGCATCTGCCCAACTCTTACTGCGATCTTGTGCCACTTTGAGTCTATCTCTTATAATCTTCACTTTCCCAATAGTCTGCTCAATCAATTCTGGTGTAGTGATCATCTTTTCCCCAACTTCGTCCCAACAAACCGGGGACCTGCACTTTCGCCCATATAAGGCCTCGAACGGTGCCATACCAATCGCACTGTGGTGACTATTATTGTACGAGAATTCCATCAGCTTCAACATATTGTCCCAATTCCCTTTAAAATCCAATGCACATGCTCTCATCATATCCTCTAAAGTCTGAATAGGCCTCTCAGATTGTCCATTCATTTGAGGGTGATAAGCTGTGCTCATCCTCAGATCAGTGCCATAGCTTTCTGAAAGGCCATCCAAAACTTAGAAGTGAACCTGGGATCACGGTCCGACACAATACTGACGGGAAATCAATGCAAACTCACAATGTTATCCACATATATGTTTGCCAATTTTTCATATGAGGTACCATTCGGCATAGCCAGGAAATATGCTGACTTCGGCAAGCGATCCACAATCACCCAAATCATCTCATTCCCACTTTGGGTTCTAGGCAACCCCATCACAAAGTCCGTAGTCACATGTTCCCACTTCTATTCTGGAATCTTCAGTGGCATCATCAAACCGCTGGGTCTCTGATGCTCCGCTTTGACTTGCTGACATACCAGACACCTCTCAACATAATCTACAATACTTCTCTTCATCCCTATCCCCCAACAATTCTTTTTGAGGTCCTTATACATTTTTGTACTTCCATGGTGGATAGACAACCTTGAATTATGAGCTTCACTCAGCAATTCTCTTCGACTGAAACCATAAACTTCCATCTTCTTTCGACTGAAAATCTTTTACTTGTTCCATTTTCAGTTTGTCACGGATTTCCTTCAATGACACATCATCATACTGAGCTTCTTTAATTCTGTCTACCAAGCCTGAGGTTATAGACATGGCTGTAAGAACATTCATCACTGAGTCCACAACATCCTGACCAAACTCTTCAATCTCTCGCTCTAAAGGGGACTGTCTTGCATGGCTAGACTTTCTGCTCAATGCGTTTGCCACTCTGTTGGCTTTACCCGGATGATAGTTGATGGTTAAGTCATAATCCTTAAGTAACTCCAACCATCTCCTCTGCCTCATATTCAGCTCTTTCTGCGAGAATAAATATTTCACGCTCTTGTGATCAATGAATACGACACACTTTTCTCCATATAAGTAGTGTCTCCAAATCTTAAGGGCAAACACTACTGCTGCAAGTTCCAAGCCATGAGTCGGGTAATTTTGCTCATAAGATTTCAGCTGTCTCGAAGCATAAGAAATAACTCGTCCATCTTGCATCAAAACACATCCTACAAACAGAAAGTTAATTCACGTCCAGTATATACACAATAAAAAACTATTTAATCATGTACATACCTAGTCCCTTCTTGGACGCATCACTATAGATCACGAAGCCATCGGTGCCAGAGGGTTGTGCCAACACTGGGGCCGTGATCAATCTCTTTTTGAGTCTAAAAAGCTCTGCTCGCATTCTGCAGTCCACTCAAACTTAGTCTTCTTCTGGGTAAGTCGGCTCGATGGAACTGCAATTGTTGAGAATCCTTCAACAAACTTCCTATAGTAGCCTGCTAGGCCTAAGAAACTTCTGACTTCTGTCACGTTCATAGGTCTTGACCATTCAGTGATGGCTTCCACCTTCTTAGGCTCCACTGAATTCCAATTTTAGAAATCACGTGACCAAGAAAGGTCACACTCCTTAGCCAAAATTCACATTTGCTAAATTTGGTATACAGCTTCTGCTATCTCAGAATCTCCAACACCACTCTCAAATGCTCCGTATGGGACTGCTCATCCGGAGAGTAGACCAAAATGTCGTCAATGAACACCATCACAAACCGATCCAGCTTCTCTGGAAAAACGGTGTTTATTATATCCATAAAAGCTACTGGGGCATTGGTCAGTCCAAAAGGCATCACCAAAAACTCATAATGCCTATATCAAGTATGGAAGGCTATTTTAGGGACATCACCTGCTTTCACAAGCAATTGATGGTATCCCTGACGAAGGTCGATTTTTGAAAACCATCTGGCACCCTTCAACTGATCAAATAAATCTCAATTCTTGGCAGTGGATACCTATTCTTAATGGTTATCTTGTTCAGCTCTCTGTAGTTGATACATAATCTCAAGCTGTCATCCTTCTTCTTGACAAATAAAACGGGGGTTCCCCAGGGTGATACGCTGGGATGGATTAGTTTTTTTGTCCAACTCCTCCTGCAGTTATCCTTTTAACTCGTTAAGTCGGCTGGGCCATCCTATAAGGTGCCTTAGATATAGGCTCAACTCCTGGAATCAAGTTAATTTCGAATTCCACTTCTCTTGATGGCGGTACTCTAAGCAAATCATCTAGAAATATGTCCTTAAATTCATTAACCACTGGAATCTGATCAATAGAGGGAATCTCTTGCTTAGAATCCATAGTATAAACCATAAATCCTTCTGTTCACTTCTATAAGGCCTTGCAAGCTTGAACTGCAGTCAAATAGTTTTTTTTGGGGTCTTTGTCAGCTTAACATTTCCTTGAACAGTCACTTCATTCATCTCAGGATCTTTAAAAGTCACTTGTTTAAGTCGGCAGTCAATGTTGGCATGATACTTGGTCAACCAATCTATGCCCAAAATCACATCAAAATCCTGCATCACAATCGGAACCAAGGTGGTGGGAAACACCTTCTCATCCATGTTGAGAAATATGTTTGGATAATTTTCAAAGTCATGATTTTAAGTGATGAATGCTTAAAAATGTCACACATGGTGTTATATGTGATTACAAGTTGAAAAAGTTGAACAAGTTGACATTGATCTCCCAGGTTGTTGCACATCGATCGATCTATGTACATAGATCTCTCACATCGATCGATCTATGTAAGACAAAAAAGTTTAAGGCCTTTATGTGAGACATCGATCTCTAAACCTGAGACACATCGATCGATCGATGTACATCGAACTCTCACTTTGATCGATCGATGTAGGTCAGAGACAAAACCTGAACCTTTATGTGAGACATCGATCTATAAAGCTGAGGCACTTCGATCAATCGATGTCTAGAGTTTTTAGAAATAATTTTTAAAAATATGATAAAATGGTTGTTTTCATTTGTACATGATTTATACATGCTCGTTATGTGATTATTATGTGTTTTTGGTGATTATTATTGTCTTGTGACTAACGTGCCTTGGAAGTTTCTACAACTTACCAAAAAGGACAAAATTGGTATTTTAAGTTTTGTAGGAACATCATATGGTGAAAAATATTTCAAGTGCATATTATTATCTTGGTTATCATGACAAAGGTGGTATTGCGATTATTTCTGACCATCGGAGGCATTTCTGGAGTTTTCTCACACCAGGGGTATTTTGGTAATTTTACCCCAAGGGTATTTTTGGTATTTTCACTCAAGGAATCTCTTGAGCATATTATTATCTTCATTCTGGAGCTGTGTTATTATTATTTTGAAGATTATATGGTGATCTTATATCTTATTCTCTCAACCGATGATATTATTGACTATAGCTGGATATGTGACGATTTGAGATGTCACATTCTATTTTTTCTTGAAGACCCTCTTATATATGTTATAAGAGGATATTAATCATCATCTTTTAGAGATTACAAGGTGTCCTTGGTGCAAGATTCATCACAATATGTAAAAGAGAAGAAAGTAGGAAATTTGGTGTTATATGTTGACATAATCTTGTCAACACTTATTCATTATTTTTTATTCACAAAATTTGAGTTGATATACATACATACAACATCAAAAACTTCATAAACAGGTGGAGAAGGTGGTGTACTCATTTTATGACTTTTGGGCAAGTGGAAAATTCAAAAACAAGCTAGCTGGCAAAAGTTGCCAACTTGAAATTTCAAAATTTGAATGTAATTGAGATAAGGTTGTTGGAGATGATTATGGAGGTGCTTTAATTCAAAATTATCAGCCATCACATGGTCTAAAAGTTGGAGGTAATATGCCATCAATTCACTCTATAAATAGAAGGCAAGGTGAAGAAGAGAAGACACACACTTGAAAGCAAAATTGAAGATTGTTGTCTTGCTATTCTCTTCTCATATTTTCGTTCATACTTTGTGTAGCTAAGGTGTTCTAATTTTCTTTGTTGTCCAGCTACACTATACACACCTTCTTGAGTTGGATTTGTATGATTGATTAGCCAAATTTATAAGGCTACATCAATAGGTGGTAGAGGTGTTGTAACCAAGAGTTGCATAGAAGTGATTATCCAAGTCTTGAATAGTGTTGGTGTATAACCCAAGGATCAAGCTTGACTCTTGTTGTAAGGTGTTCATTTGATAGTGAAATCCAAGAAAAGGTGTTCCTTGGGACTGGAGTAGGTCACATTGACCGAACCAGGATAAATTCTCGGTGTTCGTCTCTTGTTTCTTTATTTCTGTTTTCTGCCCGTTTTTGACTGCAGTTTTCACACAACTTCTCACAATTTAAAAAAATATCTAAACACTTTCAAAATTCGTGATTTTTGGTGGAGTTATACTTCAGACTGTTAGCTTTCATTTGCAACAATAATCACTTGATTTGAGCAAGGGAAAGTTAGTCTTTCAGTCTTTGCAAGATAACTGCTCCAATCTGGATGCAATCTGACCAGTTTTGAGATACCTTACATTTTGTATTTTTCAAGAGTTGGTTCAGGTCAGGGCTTTCTGGAAACTTCATCTACACATCCTAAGGAGTGTTTTGATATAAAGATCAACCTTTTTAGTTGAGTATTCAAAGAGAAACACATTTTGCAAAATCAGCAACATTCTGTCCAATTCTGTCCAGATTGACCATCTGAATCTTTTTATTTATTTGAAGGGTCAAACGATCTTATTTTTGTCTGATTTTTGGCTAGAGTCTTTTTAACTCATTGAAGTTAACTTCTGGAAAGTTTCAAAATTTTTGGAGTTGTGTACAATTATTTGTGAATTTTTGAAAAACGGGTTCTGAATCTGAGGTGGTTTCAGATTCTGTTTTCAAAGGGGATTTTAACAAAGGGTTGTAGTGTAATTTCCACAAACCACTATTCACCCTCCCTCTAGTGGTATTTATTGCAGGTGCACGGTCCAACATTTGGTATCAGAGCCAGACCAACACCACTAAAAAGAAGCAAGATTCAACACCATACGAACAATACAAGACCAAGAAACAACGATTCATTATATACTGCTTGTCTCAAATCCAAGGTACATACTATGGCTATTGTTTCTCACAAAGGTGAGTTGGAAGGTATGTCTACACAACGCCCTCCTCTTTTTGATGGCAATAATTTTGTTCATTGGAAACTAAGAATGAGGCTATTCTTAATGGCTATAGACATCGATTTATGGTCTATAGTTAAAGATGGGCCGTACATTCCAACGAAAGTTACACAAGTTAGTGAAGTAACTCAAGAGGTTGAAAAATGTAAAAGTGAATGGTCATCAGATGATAAAAAGAAAATATCCATGAATGCTAAAGCTATGCAATTACTTTTGAATGGACTTACAACTTCTGAAGCAGGATATGTGTCAAATTGCACAAGCGCACACGACATGTGGAAATCACTTGTATTAAGGCATGAAGGTACTAGTGGTGTTAAAGAGTCAAAAATAAACATGCTTATGACTGAATTAGAGACTTTCAAAATGTTGCCAAACGAATCCATAACATCTATGGATTTGAGGATTACTAATATTTTCAATGCCCTTGAAGCTTTAGGAAAGTCATTTTCGAACAGTAAAAAGGTTCAAAAGGTGTTACGAAGCCTCCCTGCTGAATGGGATCCAAAGGTGACTGCAATCGAGGAGACAAAGTCAATCACTAAGATGGATGAATTGATCGGGTCTCTTAAAGTTTACGAGGTTAAATTAAACCAACGAAAGTCTGAATCGTCTAAGTCATCCGGTAAGTCAATAGCTTTCAAAACAACCGAAACACATGCTAGTAACGATGATAGTAATAGTGATATTGAATTAGACGATGAGTTGATATTGATAGCTAGAAAACTAAGAAAATTTTTCAAACGTCCAAATAGGAATAGACAACATAATTCTTCTTCTTCTTCTTCTCAACCTAGGAAGAATAACATAAACAAATGGAATAATAAAGAATTAAAGTGTTATGAATACGGTCAAAAAGGACATATTTCATACGACTGTCCCACGAAGAAAAATAATAATAACAACAACAATAATAAACAAGCCAAGGACAAGGAGGCTCAAACGACAAAGACAAAGGAGTCTAAGGCAAGAAAAGGGAAACGAGCAATGAAGGTGAGCACATGTAGCGACTCATCTGACTCAGAATCCGAAACTGAGGAAGCTCAAGTGTGCTTCGTATCCAATGAGGATAAACGCAAGGAATGCAAGAAGGAGGCAAAGTCAAAGAATCTAAAAACCAAATGGTTTTTAGATAGTGGATGTTCGAGGCATATAACGGGGAACCCCAAACTATTCATCGAATTGGAACACATCAAGGATGGAGGAAAAGTAACATTCGGTGACAACAACAAAGGACAAGTTGTTGGAAAAGGAACAATTGGGGACCCTAACACATTTCAAATACGAAATGTGTTATTAGTAAGCAATCTAGCTTATAATTTACTTAGTATTTCTCAACTTATAGATTGTGGTTATAATGTCTCCTTTCTTCCCAATTCTTGTGATATAATAAATAAAAAAGGAGAAACGGTTTTAAAAGGAAATAGAGATGGAAATATTTATACTCTTACCTTAGATAACATGTTAGATGCTAAGGTTAAGTGTCTAATATCACATGACTTAGATGTAAATTTATGGCATAGAAGATTAGGCCATATAGGAATTTCAACTATTAAGAAATTGTCTAAGAAGAATTTAATTAGAGGAATGCTTAAGTTAGACTTAGATAATTTTCAAATGTGTGAAACATGTATTAAGGGAAAACACATTAAAGAAACCTTAAAACCGAAACATGAAGTGAGTACTAGTCATGTACTAGAATTGCTTCACTTAGACTTATTTGGTCTAAGTAGGACAAGAAGTCTAGGTGGACACTACTATGTGTGTGTCATAGTAGATGATTACTCATGCTACACATGGACGTTGTTCTTAACACACAAAGACGATGCTCTATTAGCAATCGAAACCCTTATTAAGCAACTTGAAAACATTTATGAAGAAAATGTTAAAAGAATTAGAAGCGATAGAGGTGGAGAATTTAAAAACAAAGACGTAATCAAATTTTGCGAACTATATGGAATCAAACATGAATTCTCACCACCTAGAACACCACAACTCAATGGAGTTGTTGAACGTAAAAATAGAACGATTCAAGAAGTTGCTAGGACAATGCTGTGTGAAAATAAATTACCTAAATATTTATGGGCTGAAGCTGTTAGTTATGCATGCTATATTATAAATAGGCTCACTATTAGAAAGAAATTAAATAAAACGCCTTATGAATTGCTAAACAATAGACAACCTAAGATAGATTATCTTAAAGTATTTGGATGTAAATGTTTTGTGCTGAACACTAAGGATAATCTAGATAAATTTGAACAAAAGTCTATTGAATGCATATTTGTTGGGTATTCAACTAACTCAAGAGCATATAGGCGTTATAATCCTGCATCTAGAAAAATAATTGAATCCATACATGTGAAATTCAATGAAAATGCATGCTTTGAAATTAGTGATAAACATCAGCATAAACAAGAAACAAATGTTGAAAATATGTTTGATGATGATGTATTACTTGAGCCTGTACATGATCATCTAGAACCAACTCCCCCTGAACAAGACAAACATGAACCCTTAGATGAAATAAATCAAGAGACTCTGCCATTAGAATATACAACTAATGATCCAATTACATATGATAACGTTCACACTAATGAAATATTTGAACAAGATGAGGGTGAACTTAATCAATCTAGGAATTGGTGGCACCCTAGAGAACTAATCATTGGGGATCCAAGTGTTGGGGTTAAAACACGTAGAAATATAAGTCAACTTGAAGGACATAGCTTAATCTCACAATTAGAACCTAAGAACGTAAAGGAAGCCTTAGGTGACATATCATGGATAGATGCTATGCATGAGGAATTAAATCAATTCACAAGGAACAACGTGTGAGACTTAGTACCTAAACCTGAAGACAAGTCTATCATAGGAACTAAATGGGTTTTTACGAATAAAATGGATGAACAAGGAAATATTACAAGGAATAAGGCTAGACTAGTCGCACAAGGTTATAATCAACAAGAAGGAATAGATTATGAAGAAACCTTTGCACCAGTTGCACGACTAGAAGCAATTAGATTGTTACTTGCGATTGCAAGTATAAGCAAAATTAAGCTCTTCCAAATGGATGTCAAGAGTGCATTCTTGAATGGATACATCCAAGAAGAAGTGTTTTTCAAACAACCTCCTGGATTCGAAGATCTGAAGAATCCGAACCATGTTTATAAGCTTAAGAAAGCTCTATATGGTTTAAAACAAGCTCCAAGAGCTTGGTATGATAGATTTGCAAACTTTCTTGTTGCAAATAATTATCAAAGGGGGACCATCGACAACACATTATTCCTAAGAAGAAAAGGTAATGATTTGTTAATAGTTCAAATATACTTAGATGATATAATCTTTGGTTCAACCAACCCTACTTTAGTAAAAGACTTCGAAGAATGTATGAAGTCAGAGTTTGAAATGTCAATGGTAGGAGAGTTGAATTATTTCTTAGGACTTCAAATCAAACAAACCCCTCAAGGAATTCACATTAGCCAACTTAAGTATGTCAATGATATAATTAAGAAGTTTGGCTTTGAAGAGTTGAAACCTACAACTACGCCTATGAGTGTTAGTACAAAACTTGATAAGGATGAAAATGGTAAACTTTTTGATGACACACTTTATAGGTCTATGATTGGCTCATTGTTATACTTAACTGCATCAAGACCTGATATTATGTTTAGTGTGTGTATATGAGCTAGGTTTCAATCTTGTCCTAAGGTATCACATTACAATGCAGTGAAAAAGATCAATAGATATCTTAAGCATACACCTCACTTAGGTCTGTGGTATGATAGAAACGCTAAGTTGGAATTACACGCATATAGTGATGCTGATTATGGTGGTTGCAAGTTAGTCAATTCATAGGAACTAATTTGATCTCTTGGTTTTCTAAAAAGCAAGCTAGTGTAGCTCTTTCTACCACTAAAGCCGAGTATATCGCTTTGAGTTTATGTACTACCCAAATACTTTGGCTTAAACAGCAACTTAGTGACTTTGGCATTAAAATGAATAAGATTCCAATTTTCTTCGATAGCACAAGTGCAATCAATCTTTTCCAGAATCCGGTGCTTCATTCTAAGGCCAAACACATTGAGGTGCGATACCACTTTCTTCGCGATCATGTTCAAAATGAGGATATAGTGATAAACCATATAAGAACTGATCACCAAATCACTGACATCTTCACAAAACCCCTTAATCAAGCCACTTTTGAAAACTTACGAGCCAAATTAGGCGTGATGACTTACGATCCCATTGCATAATTCTATCTTTTGCATGATTTGCAAAATAAAGGGGGAGATAGAATAAGAACATGATTTTAGTTGGTAAGTCATGATGAATCATATGCTAAGTTTTTTATTGGTATAAATTTTGGAGCATAGGTTAAGGGGGAGAGTATGAGTTGAGGGGGAGCGGCATACTATTTAAAAGTTGAAAACATAGTTGAAAACATTTGGTTAAACTTTTGGTTAAACATTTGGTTAAACTTTTGGTTATAAGTTGTGACATTAAAATCATGTTAGGTTATTTTGAAAATCATCCAAAAGGGGGAGAATGTTGAGAAATATGTTTGGATAATTTTCAAAGTCATGATTTTAAGTGATGAATGCTTAAAAATGTCACACATGGTGTTATATGTGATTAAAAGTTGAAAAAGTTGAACAAGTTGACATCAATATCCCAGGTTGTTGCACATCGATCGATCTATGTACATAGATCTCTCACATCGATCGATCTATGTACGACAGAAAAGTTTAAGACCTTTATGTGAGACATCGATCTCTAAACCTGAGACACATCGATCGATCGATGTACATCGAACTCTCACTTTGATCGATCGATGTAGGTCAGAGACAAAACCTGAACCTTTATGTGAGACATCGATCTATGAAGCTGAGGCACTTCGATCGATCGCTGTCTAGAGTTTTTAGAAATAATTTTTTAAAATATGATAAAATGGTTGTTTTCATTTGTACATGATTTATACATGCTCGTTATGTGATTATTATGTGTTTTTGGTGATTATTATTGTCTTGTGACTAACGTGCCTTGGAAGTTTCTACAACTTACCAAAAAGGACAAAATTGGTATTTTAAGTTTTGTAGGAACATCATATGGTGAAAAATATTTCAAGTGCATATTATTATCTTGGTTATCATGACAAAGGTGGTATTGCGATTATTTCTGACCATCGGGGGCATTTCTGGAGTTTTCTCACACCAGGGGTATTTTGGTAATTTTACCCCCAAGGGTATTTTTGGTATTTTCACTCAAGGAATCTCTTGAGCATATTATTATCTTCATTCTGGAGCTGTGTTATTATTATTTTGAAGATTATATGGTGATCTTATATCTTATTCTCTCAACCGATGATATTATTTACTATAGCTGGATATGTGACGATTTGAGATGTCACATTCTATTTTTTATTGAAGACCCTCTTATATATGTTATAAGAGGATATTAATTATCATCCTTTAGAGATTACAAGGTGTCCTTGGTGCAAGATTCATCACAATATGTAAAGGAGAAGAAAGTAGGAAATTTGGTGTTATATGTTGACATAATCTTGTCAACACTTATTCATTATTTTTTATTCACAAAATTTGAGTTGTTATACATACATACAACATCAAAAACGTCCATAAACAGGTGGAGAAGGTGATGTACTCATTTTATGACTTTTGGGCAAGTGGAAAATTCAAAAACAAGCTAGTTGGCAAAAGTTGCCAACTTGAAATTTCAAAATTTGAATGTAATGGAGACAAGGTTGTTGGAGATGATTATGGAGGTGCTTTAATTCAAAATTATCAGCCATCACATGGTCTAAAATTTGGAGGAAATATGACATCAATTCACTCTATAAATAGAAGGCAAGGTGAAGAAGAGAAGACACACACTTGAAAGCAAAATTGAAGATTGTTGTCTTGCTATTCTCTTCTCATATTTTCGTTCATACTTTGTGTAACTAAGGTGTTCTAATTTTCTTTGTTGTCCAGCTACACTATACACACCTTCTTGAGTTGGATTTGTATGATTGATTAGCCAAATTTATAAGGCTACATCAATAGGTGGTAGAGGTGTTGTAACCAAGAGTTGCATAGAAGTGATTATCCAAGTCTTGAATAGGGTTGGTGTATAACCCAAGGATCAAGCTTGAATCTTGTTGTAAGGTTTTCATTTGATAGTGAAATCCAAGGAAAGGTGTTCCTTGGGATTGGAGTAGGTCACATTGACCGAACCAGGATAAATTCTCGGTGTTCTTCTCTTGTTTCTTTATTTCTGTTTTCTGCCCGTTTTTGACTGCAGTTTTCACACAACTTACACAATTTAAAAAAAATATCTAAACACTTTCAAAATTCGTGATTTTTGGTGGAGTTATACTTCAGACTGTTAACTTTCATTTGCAACAAGAATCACTTGATTTGAGCAAGGGAAAGTTAGTCTTTCAGTCTTTGCAAGATAACTGCTCCAATCTGGATGCAATCTGACCAGTTTTGAGAAAACTTAAATTCTGTATTTTTCAAGAGTTGGTTAAGGTCAGGGCTTTTTGGAAACTTCATCTACACATCCTAAGGAGTGTTTTTATATAAAGATCAACCTTTTTAGTTGAGTATTCAAAGAGAAACACGTTTTTCAAAATCAGCAACATTCTGTCCAATTCTGTCCTGATTGACCATCTGAATCTTTTTATTTATTTGAAGGTCCAAAAGATCTTATTTTTGTCTGATTTTTGGACAGAGTCTTTTTAACTCATTGAAGTTAACTTCTGGAAAGTTTCAAAATTTTTGGAGTTGTGTACAATTATTTGTGAATTTTTGAAAAACAAGTTCTGAATCTGAGGTGGTTTCAGATTCTGTTTTCAAAGGGGATTTTAACAAAGGGTTGTAGTATAATTTCCGCAAACCACTATTCACCCCCTCTAGTGGTGTTTATTGCAGGTGCACGGTCCAACAATCCAACCCCAACTCACAGTCCTTGTACCGATGATGTGAGACTAGTACTTGATCACCAGCTGCCTGTACTCTGAAGGGGGTCTCATGCCACTCGGGCAGACAATCAAGTCCTTTGGCAAATTTCTTAGATATGAATGAGTGACTCGCACCACTATCAAATAACACATTCGCAGACACTTTATTTACTAGAATAGCTCCTAATCACTGAGAACATAGCACAGAAGATTTCACGTAAAGCCAATTTCAGTTTTCAACTTATCCAACTAAAAATGTAACTCAAATCATACCTGTCACGAAGTCATTGTTCTCCTGCACCTCGGCATCCGTCATGACGTGAACTCTGGCATTGGCTCTGGGCCTAGCTCTCTGCTGTTGATGAGGCCCTGCATCTCCCTGGGGCCTCTGCTTCCACTCGGGGTAGTCCTTGATTCGGTGATCAGTCTTGCCACACTTGAAACGAGCGCCAATCTTTTTCCAGCACTCCCCAACATGATTTTTCTGGCAACGTGGACACACACCTGCCGCCTACCAATCAGGCTGACTCTGCTGCGGTGCCCTCTGGAACTGTCCGGTCTGACCTTTTCTGGGAATTTTGACTCATCGTCCAGGTCTACCTCCACTCCGTTCATCTCTCGGCCTCTTACCACTATCATCACGAGCCTCTCTAGACTCAGACCTACACAAGTCACACTTTACTCGATAACAGGCATCCAGCATGTCAGCAAAAGTCTTTAAACTGGATCCTGTTATAGCCGACCGGATGCGAGGGTTCAGACCTTGCTCGAACTTGAGCATCTTCACTGTTATTTTCCAACACCATGGGCACGAATTTTCCCAAGGCATGGAACCTGTCGACGTAATCAGAAACGGACATCATATCTTGCTCCAACTTATCAAATTGTCTCATCTTCTCCAGTATAGCAGTCTCAGGCACGTAGTACTCCTTATAAGCCTCAACAAATTGTCTCCATAAGATAGTGTGGGTCATCTTCGGAAGGATACCATTCCACCAAGCATTAGCTCTGCCACTCAGCAAGGGCGTGGCCACATCCACCTTGTTTTCTTCAGGCATCTGCACTAGCCTGAAGCTCCTTTCCTCTTCCTCTAACAAAAACTCTGCCACCTCTGGGTTTGTGGTCCCTTCAAAGGTGGGGGCATGCATCTTCTGTATTTCCCCAATGTAGTACCGAATACCGTGCTGAGGCGGTAGTGGAGGAGGAGGAGGCTGCTGCTACTGAGCAACTCCGTGTGCAATCACAATCAAGGCATCCATCAAAGCCTGAGGCATTACCATCTGCGGTGGCTGAGGATTTTCATTCCCGTTTCCACTATTCCCAGGTTTTCTCTTTTGGGAGGCATCTTTTTGCAATGTCGGCACTTATTAGCATTCAGCAATTCAAAAGATAGTACTGAAGGCTCATATGCGTTGCACGGAACGGAGCTTGCATACATTAAGGAGAAGAATAGTATCGTCATTAATTAAATTATATCGCACTGGCACACACCCAACCCAATTTATCTTATATCTAAGATCCAAATACTTAGACCTATGGATCAACTTAAGGTCAAAATTATAGCTTAGGGCTTTATATGACATAAACCTAGGTCTCCGAAGTGGATCTGAAGCCTATGCTCTGATACCACCTATAGCGTCTGACCTGGCCAGCAGACCTAAATCGGTGCACCCGTCATAGCCCACTAAGAGGACTACTAGACGTCAATACTTTCACATACACATCATCAATGACTTAAGAAAAATAAGCACAGAGACACATGTAAATTAAAATCTGAATTAATTGAATCTATACTCCAGAAAGCATAAGAAAATAAAACTGTTTGTGGACGCATCCATCTAATCCTTAACTGAACGAAATAAAGAAATTAATAATAAGCAGTCTATAACAATCCCGAGATAGGCTCTAAACACCCCACTCGCCACTCGCCATCGTCCTCAATGAAAATCATGTCATACTCATTCTCATCTGCAAAACAACGGGGTAGAACTCTTAGCGAAAAACGCTGGCAAGTAACCCGCTTATAAGACGTATAGGATCATCACATGGCAAGACATGAGTGCAAATTAATATCAAAGGGGAATAGGGGCACATGTCCTGAGTTGTTCAAAAGTTCTGATTTATTTGCATAATAAAAGAAAAGAAACAAGTAATGCACAAGTAAACACCGAGTCACTTATATAACAATCATATCGGAACGAAAAATATGATGCATGCCATAACGAATCAGGCTTTACATTACACAGTCAAAAATGCTGGTGCAATAAATTTCAAAATAGTGCAATGCATATCATAATGCCTGGTCATACAACTTTATATCCTATGATGAGCCACAGCTTGTCTTTATGTCCTGTGACACATCACAGCTTAACTTTATACCCTGTAATGATTCACAGCTTGCCTTTATACCCTGTGTCATATTACAGCTCACTTTATACCCTGTGATGGCTACATCTTGTCTTTATACCCTGTAACACATCACAAATCATTTCGAAAAGAACTTTATACCATGTGCCAAGGCACAACTCTTAACAAACATAATGCGAATACAAATGCCATGATGCAAAGACACATACTCAAACATGTCATTCAATCACTCGAGCCTCGTCTCATTCTCATATTCAAGCATGCCTCTACATCCTCATGCCTACCTCAACATTAACACTCATCTTAGGAACACAAGAAATGGGATAAACAACCTCACACACTCCATTTAAACCTTATCGAAGCCTCAAGCATTCATCCTTAGCCCCTTAGACCACTCACACTGAAGTCTAGTTCCAATACCTCTTGAAATCTTCACCGTTGATTCACCATCTTAAGACACATTCCCAAGACATAAACTTACCTCAATCACGTCCTAAGAAGCCTCTAATGTTCCCTCAATTGGTCCTCTAACACCCTTTCTATTTCCTATTTCCCAAGAAAATTTGTTGACATCATACCCTGACATCGATCGATCGATGTGACTTCATGCCCTGAAATCGATCAATCAAAGTCCGTCAGAAACTTTCTGTCTCACATTAGTCGATCCATCTGCCTATATCGATCGATCGAAGTGACTTCATACCCTTACATTGATCGATCGAAGTCCGTCAGAAACTTTCTGCCTTACATCAGTCGCTCAGTCTACTTATATTGATCGATCGATGTACATCATTCGATGACATTGATCGATCGATGTCCTTGATTTCCAGAATAACTTTGTGATTTCTGCAGAAAATCTGCAGAACCAAACATTCAACCGTCTCCAAACTCCACCCCAATCATTCCAGGCCTAATCCCTGCTATCATCTCATGCTTAAACTACCAATTGAACACAACACCTATACATGCCAAGGATTCAAGCCTAAAACTCAAGACTTTCCATTCCTATGACCCAAAGATCACATCTTTCTCCCTCAAACCCTATCACAACTCAAAATTTACAGCAAAGGGGAATCCAGGAGTTAAAGATCTGCAAGAAATTCATATATCCACAACATCAAACCAGATTTTGAATATAAAATGGCCAAACATCAAATTTAATACACAAAAATTCCACAGAATTCACATACAGATAGACATGGGTATAATACTGCATGTTGATCCAATTTTGATACAAAAGTAGGGCCTTTTCCTTCACAAATCATGAGAACTTATAAGAAAGTTACTTGCCTTTGATTACTGATACTCGGATTGAGAAACAGATGGGATTTGGATCGATTCTTGGAGACTAACTCCTTCATATCTAGGCTATGGAAATCGGCTAGGCTCCTGGAGAGGAGAAAGCCAACGCTTTTCTAAGAGGAATGGGGAAACTGACGCTCCTTTTTCAATTTTATTATGGAGAAGGGCAAAACTAGAATTTCTAAATTGTATTTTACTTAGATCCTTTTTCTTTAATTCTTAAATTCTAATATTTAATCCAAAATTAATTGATTATTAATTTCTTAAAATTTCTTTCCTCATTTAATTAAGTTCCAGAGGGTGCGGGGCATAACATATGTACTCTTAGAAAGTCTTTTATGGTTTAAAACAGTCCCCGCGTGCTTGGTTTGACAGGTTTACAAAGGTGATGAATGAAATTGGCTATCGACAAAGCAACGCTAATCACACTCTATTCATCAAGCATCGGGGGGAATCTTGTGACTTGTTTGATTATCTACGTGGATGACATGATCATTACTGAGAGTGACCAAGATGAAATGAGAGAACTTCAGAAACAGCTGTTTGCGGAATGTGAGATGAAGGACCTAGGAGAGCTGAAGTATTTCTTGGGCATAGAGGTGAATCGATCAGAAAAAGGAATTTTTATCTCATAGCAGACGTATGTGCTTGATCTCTTGGCTGAAGTAGGAATGTTGAACTGTAAACCAGGTGAAGTGCATTTATTAGTAAATCAGAAGTTGAATTTTTTAGAAGAAGCTCCGTTGTTGGACAGGGAACAGTTTCAGAGATGGTAAGAAGACTAATTTACTTATCACACACTCGATCAGATATTGCCTATGCCGTCGGAATTGTCAGTCAATTTATGCAGAAACAGCAAGAAGATCATTTCGAAGCAGTAATAAGGATTGTCAGATACCTAAAGAAAACACCTGGGGGAGGAATATGGTTCACCAAACACAAACATCTGAATATTGAGGTTTATACCGATGCGGATTGGGAATGCAATCCGATCGACAGAAAATCTACTGCAGGGTAATTTGCAAAAGAAAGAGTAAATGTGGTGACATGGAGAAGTAAGAAACAGAAGGTGGTCGCACTATCAAGTGCAGAAGTAGAATTTAGAGGAATCGCGAAAGGAGTGATGGAAGTTTTGTGGCTCCGGAAAGTGTTAAGTGATCTAGGATATCCAGTGATGCAATCAGCACAGATAAAGTGTGATAACAAAGCTGCGGTTAGTATTTCGGAGAATCCAGTGCAGCATGACAGAACTAAACACGTAGAGGTCGATAGACATTTTGTAAAAGAAAAGATTGAAGGTGGCCTATTGGATATCCCATTTGTACGTTCAGAAGATCAGCTGGCAGATATGATAATAAAGGCAATCACAAGCAGGGTATTCGAGACAACATTGCGCAAGTTAAATATTGGAGATCCCAATATTTTAGAGTACAAAATTCAAAAGTGTAAATGATAAGATTTGTTGAGTATTTGATTGATATAGGATCATGATAAGATATGACATCAATTTAAACCATATCAAAGTCAACTCAAATCATCTCCATTTTACCATAGATAGACTAGACGTGTAATCTATAAATTGTACCGTATAGAGAACAGTATGATCAATGGAATATACTTTTCATTCCTGATATATTGTTTACAATCATTACTTTACACTTTGTTCATGATAAAATATATTTATCAAATGATTTTCGACCAAAAATTTCCCCAGTTAAGAGGTTTCACAATTTACAGCCCTTTTGGGATTTCACTCCTATGGCTAAGTTGTGATCTGCACCACCTCACCGTTCAACAGATAAACCTAATCTAACTTCAATTGGAATCGCACACAATCCCAATTCATTAGAATTGCTTCGATCTCCAACTTCAACTGGTTGCTCTCACGAGAAGCAGGAATTGGTCACTGTTTTAGGGCTGACCTTTTGTGCAAATCAAAACTTGAGAAGTCTTGGTGACGTTGTAATTGAAATCTAGGTTATTCGTTCATTAGGCAACTGAATCAATCCGAGTTAGATTCAGTAGCTCCTCTTTTGAGTCTTCCACTTCTGTTTCTTTTCCTCTCTGTTTTCTTTTCAGTCTTCTCCAGCTTCTCCACCATTTCTTCTACACTTCAAGGCCGAATCCCGTAATTTAACTGTTTCTGCTCCAGATCGATTTCAAGTGTAATGGCATCCAATACATAAATATATACTTTCTTTGTATTAAAACTAAATTCATTCAAAAGTTAGAGAAAATAATATTTTTAAAACAAATGAGGTGAACATTAATGAAAAGTTAAAGAAAATAATATTTTTAAAACAAATGAAGTGAACATTAATTACACTTGAAGAGTAAATGGAAGTACATTCATTTCAATGGTGAAAGCGTGAGGGTATAAACCATTGTACGAAATTACCTTAATTAACTGGTTTTGACTGTTCCAAAAACTGACGATTTTCTCTCTCGATCCGAAAATCTCGCGCGCAATTTTTTTTCTGTTACACTTTCAACGTAACTCCTGCGGCCGGCGCTCCTCCGGCGGGAGACTGATACATCCATGAAAGATGGACATCCTGAGCGCAATTCTGAAGAGATGAACCACATCCATCGTAGTGTAAAGAAGTACAAACGACCGGGAGTGATGAACTGAAAAACTTCTCTGCTAAACCAGGAAAGCGATGAGAGCACGTGCAAACTTGGTCAGGAACCTCTGCCGGCCAATCTGCTCCTAGGGGGTGATCTGTATACAAGTGATAGAGAGGAGGATGATAGTGATGATGAGCAGGCCAACCATCTGCAATGTACAAAGAATATTCACTACGGTGATCTTGGTCCCAGGAAAGTGGTGATGGACATACCCTTGGATAGATGCAAGCGGTTGTGGCGGCCCAGGCGACGTGCTCTTATTGTGAAACCGCTTGGACGCAAAGTCTCTTTTCGCGTACTATCACAGAGGATGACGGATATGTGGGTGCTCAGTCGCAGAATTGATATAATTGATTTGGAGGATGGCTTTTACGTGGTAAGATTTTACTCAAAAGATGACTACACCCATGTCCTCGAGGAAGGACCTTGGACCATACAGGGCCACTGTCTAACCGTTGCAAAATTTTGGCCTGGGTTCCTACCATCCGCCAAAACCATCTCATCTACGCTGGTGCCGGTAAGAATTCCCCGGCTGACCTTAGAGTTCTTTCATGAAGCTGTATTGATGCGAATTGGGGATCAATTAGGAATAGCAGTGAAGATTGATAAAAACACGACAATGGTAAGTCGTGGTAAGCACGCGCGGGCCTGTGTCGAAGTAGATCTTCAAAAACCTCTCGTATCCACAGTCATTATTAATGGCCACCATATAAAAGTTGAGTATGAAAGTCTTCACCAAATATGTTTCAAATGCGGGAAATATGGCCATAGAGTGGAAATGTGCTTGGTGGGAGGCAGTGATGAGGCAGTAGGATCTACCCCACAACCTGCAGCACCTGCTGCTCATGACTTACTGGAGGACCCATTCGGACCGTGGATGATAGCAAGGAGCTCCAACCGGAGAAAGGGTGATGGCATGCGATTTTCAACCACTACTCATCATGCTACCGAGTTTCATGGACATGGCAGTCCACAGACTTCTAATGCCGCATTACGAATTACAGGGAGCCATAAGGGTATGGGATCACGCTTTGCCCCTATATTCGAAGAAGAGGTAGATGTCAATCCTGACCATTCCATCACTCAGTTGGAGAATTCTTTTGAATCAATTCCAGATTTTGGACCACCTGCAGTTCTTTGTACCGCTACCAAGTCTCATATGGTGAAGCCACGGGAACGCAAAGCTAAAGGTGTCACAGTGAAGGATACATCAAGGGTTAGAGTACAGCTACCCCGCATGACGACCAATAGCCCGTCCAGTAGCGGAGTACGTAAGGACACCTCCTTTGGACGACAAACGAAGACGGTCCAGCCATCTGAAAATATTACTATCCTGCAATGATCGCTGACAGACATCACAAATGCGAATATAAAGGAAGCTGACCCTACAAGCACCGAGATACGACGACCTACTTTTTCCTCCAACAGTAACAAATCAGCAGAAAAATTACTGGGGGACCAGACCAAGCAACACCCGCCTGATGTACACCAGGATACCCTAATGGCAATTGATGTTGAGGACCCATCCGTTAATTTGCAGGACAAAATGGAGATTAGTGTCTCCCCCTTACCAGACCTCGTTGCAGGGCCGGTAAGATCATAAGGTGTTTCTCTGATGAAGATAGTCTCTTGGAATTGTCGTGGTGCGGGTTCGCCCAATACAGTTAGGTATATCATACGGATGATACGAGATCATAAGCCTAACATACTTTTTCTTATGGAAACTCGCGTTCCTAGTACACAAGCTTGGCGTATTATTCGAAGTGCCCACTTCACTCATCTTGTTGCGGTTGAAGCACGGGGTTTGCAGGTGGTATCTGGTGTTTTTGGGATAAGGATGATATCAGGATTAGGGTGTTTTCATATACTGCCCAAATCCTTAATATTGCTATTCGAAATAAGGATACAACTTCCAGTCTTATCTCCTTAATATATGCGTCACAAATATTTGGTATTCGCGAGCAACTGTATGGCGATGTGGAACAAATGGCGCTTTATGTCAAAATATTTTGGCTCTTAATTGGCGACTTTAATCAGGTGTTAACACAAGACGATAAGAGAGGTGGATCTCCTGTTGGAGGATATGAAGTTGACCGGATGCGAAAAATGATTGATGAATGTGAACTAGTGGCATATGAATTTTCTGGCCCTCGTTTCACTTGGACGAATGGACAACGAGGAAGATCTTTAATCGAACAACGCTTGGACCAAGCGTGGACTAATCATTACTGGCACTTAAACTTTCCATCGTCCTCACTCCAGCACCTCACCCGAATATATTCGGACCATTGCCCGCTTCTTCTGACTACGGAAGCATTCACACAATCACCCAACTTGAGTCGACCATTTCAAGCTAGTTGGATGCATCACAAGGGCTTCGGCCCCTTTATGTTATCTGCATGGAAACCGATAAAGGGGGAGTTCTGTCGTATAGTGGCGGAATTTAAAGTATGAAAGGAGACATGGCGGAAAGAGATATTCGGAAGTCTACACCATCGGCGTAAGAGATGTTTAGCTAGATTGTCCGGCATACAAAGATCTTTGGCGTCTAATCCATCCAGCTATTTGACAAAGCTCGAGAAAGATCTTCGTAATGAATATCATGACATACTAGAACAAGAAGACACTTACTGGCAGCAGAAGAGCAACTTGCAATGGTTGATTGATGGAGAATGGAATAGTAGATACTTCCATCTCTCAATGGCATCTAAACGCTGTAGAAACCAAATATCTCGGCTTAAGGATCAGACGGGACATTGGATTAAGTCTCAACAGGGCATGGAGGACCTCATATTACAACACTACAAAAGCTTGTTCTCGAGTGACCAAGGAAACGAACCTAGCGTCGGCGATATACTTATTCCATCACTCAACCATGTGGACCACAGATGGTTAAACCACCCAGTGCAGGCTATGGAGATGGAGCAAGCTATTTTTCGAATGGGCGCGTATAAAGCCCCGGGTCCGGACGGCTTACCACTCATCTTTTACCAACGGAATTGACACGTTGTTGGCAGGGATGTGTTATCCCCAAGAGTTGAACATGATATTATTCACGCTCATTCCGAAGGGTGCGAATCCAGAAGGGACAGCTCACTTTCGACCTATCGCATTAATGAATGTCATATTTAAGATCATCACCAAAATAATAGCCAACCGCCTCAAAGTAGTGATTGTCAAAGTAATCTCCTCAACGCAATGCGCGTTTGTGCCGGGTAGACAAGCTGCTGAAAACATCATCATAGTCTAAGAATTAATGCACACTATGCGGACGAAGAAGGGAAGGAAAGGATTTATGGCAGTGAAGTTAGATTTAGAGAAGGCCTACGATAAGGTACGTTGGACATTTCTTGAAGCCATCTTACTTAAGGTCGGATTTAGCAAGGAATTGACGAACTTAATCATGTTTACAATCACTTCTTCCACGTTGGCTATAATATGTAATGGTAAATGTTGGGAAGCGTTTCGACCACATCGTGGAATCCGATAGGGAGACCCACTTGCCCCCTATTTGTTCCTTCTATACATGGAGACCTTGTCATAAACCATCCAGCGGCAGAACATGAACAAAGCTAGCGGCCCATCCGAACTTCTAGATGCGCTCCATCTATTTCTCACTTATTCTTCGCGGACGATTTGTTGCTATTTGGCAAAGCTACGGCTAGAAAAGCCACGGTAATGGAAGACATTATTCGATCCTTTTGTAATGTATCTGGACAAACAGTGAGTATTTCCAAATCTCAAGTATTGAGTTCTAATAATGTGGGCTATAATTTCATGCCTGAATCCTTTTGCCGTTTGGGCCTTACACGTACCAAGGACTTTGGTACGTATTTGGGCATGCCTCTAATTCATGGAAGGTGTGGAAGGAGGATATATAACTACATTATTGATAAAGTCCGGATAAAGCTGGGGACTTGGAAGGCGAAAACATTATCCCACGCGGCTAGATATGTTTTGATTCGGAGTGTGCTTTCATTGATTCCTACATACGCCATGCAAACCGTCCGTCTTCCTCTAGGTCTTGTAGATGAAATCGACAAAATCACGAGGAGTTTTTTCTGGGGGAAACGACATCAAACTGTCGCCTGCGTTGGGTAGCTTTGTCCAAGATTTGTCAAGAAAAATCACACGGAGGTTTGGGAATCAAACGTCTTAGAGTTATGAATCAAGCCATGTTGGCTAAGTTGGGCTGGAAAATGACAAATAATCCGGATTTATTATGGGTGAAAGTTTTAAGCTGCAAGTTATGGTGATATTCTCCAAAGTAGGTCAAAAACAAATATCTCTTCCTTATGGAGACAAATTTGCAGCATCATTCCTCTTGTTCGAGCCGGCTTGGAATCCTCCAACATTTTGAGTGCGGATGGTATACAGCAATCATGATGGCAGGCCATAACATCGGGAGTTTTTTCTATCTCAAGTGCATACAAACTTCTGGGTAATGATTCCAAAAATTCTAACCCATCTGTTTAGGATAATATATGGTCCATGAAAGGACCGTGTCGATTAAATTTTTTGCTGTGGCAAATATGCCATAATGCTATCCCCGTTGGTAAGAACTTGCAGCAACATTGTGTAGCAGTAGACTGTGCATGCCGAGTGTGTGGATACGTGGAGGAAAACACTTTGCATGAATTACGTGATTGTTCCTGGGCCAAGCAAGTTTGGACACTGCTTGTACGTCGTGAGGTCATGCACTGATTTTGCAGATTTGATGATGCTCTCACATGGATTGACGCAAATACGCAAGAAGCATAGGGTTCTCCACAGACGAATGCCGAGTGGCGCTACATTTTTCAGGAAGCAGTGTCGAGTATATGATATTGGCGGAATCAAAAAGTTCATGGCTGTATACTCCAATTTCCTCCGCCTACATATGTTCGGGATGAAATTTTATGTCATGTAAATAAGTTGTTAGTAGCACATAGTAATGATGTTAACGTAGTTGAAGCTGTTGTAAATTCATAGTAACGCCGAGTAGGACTGATTGTACACCTGACTATTTTCTTTTACTCAATAAGATCCACTTTCCACCAAAAAAGCGTGAGGGTGAGGAATGATCGGTCAACTAAACGATGCATATTTGAGTCCCAACTTGCCAAAAGCGTTAAAAACCGGCTGCTCTGACGGCATGCATATTGGAGTCCCAACTTGCAAAAATTAAATTTCAAAAACCATAGATTGTGCTGACACTTATCAAAAGATAAAGCTTTTTAAGTCAATTTATAAGTATAAAAGTAAAATTTCCACGATGAAGCCCCTAGAATTGCTTTATGAATTTGTATGGAGAAATTGGTACGAAAAGTCTAA
Organism: Eustoma russellianum; assembly: GCA_036186865.1. Classification (NCBI taxonomy): domain Eukaryota; kingdom Viridiplantae; phylum Streptophyta; class Magnoliopsida; order Gentianales; family Gentianaceae; genus Eustoma; species Eustoma russellianum. The sequence continues at coordinate 7,209,744 of AP025066.1, read as the reverse complement.
GCAGAAAATATTACACCTTTGTGATAGTTGATAATTATTCTAGATGCATTTGAGTTATGCTTTTGGGTAAAAAAAATTATGCATGTCATAATTTTATTAAACTTTGGAAGAGACTAGAAAATTTGTAAGAAGATACTATCAAGGAAATTAGAAATGATCGTTTGGAGAGTTTGATGATGAATTCCAAGAATTTTGTTTATCAAAAGGGCATTGAAATAATTTTTCGGCTTGTATAGCTCTTTAACAAAATGATGTAGTGGAAACAAAGAATATGACTAAAAGAAATTGTAGGACCTGTATAGCACCACTAGAAGGGAGTTGAATAGTGGATGCGAAAATTTGGTTTTTTTAAAAACTTTTTAACCAAAAACATCAATTCTGAAAACAGTTTCTATTTTCAGATCCTGATTTGAAACGTTTGAAAGACCTGGTTACAGACCTTCCAAAATTCTGAAATTTGGAGAGATTCTACTTTAAGATGTTCTGAGTATCTCCTAAAAATTTCAGACTAAAATTCAACCCCTAACCTTTTGAACATACGTTTGCGGTCACATTGCGCAAATCTGCCAGAAACATTACTCCGATTTGAAAATTTTATTCCAATTGATTAGAGACTCCAAATGGTCTGAAAATTTAATTACAACCCTCAATATGGTTATTTAAATGGGTTGAAACAGTTTTGAAAAATTCGTTTGGGAAGTATGTCAAATACGTTGATGTTCTCAACCTTTGCAAGTCTGAAAATCAGATTGCACTAGTCTCAGAACTATTAATGTTTGATTGACTTATACTTGTCCAAATGGGTTGCAACTTGTGTCAAATGAAACTTCAGAGATGTGGCTATGTTTATGCAAAGTTTTGTAATTTTTGAAAGTCGTTTACTATTTTTACAATTGCAACAAAATCAACGCATAAACTGAAAACTGAAAGTAAAGTGCTGAAAGTAAAGACAGAAAGGATTTTATACTGGTTTGGTTAAATCATCCTACTTCAGTCTTTGAGGACACCTTCCTCGGTTATCACTAAACACCAAAAACACCTTACCACAATGGTTGCTGGAGTTACACACCAACTCCACCCTTTCACAAACAATACAATCAAGCACACTGGATCACGAACACCACCACCGAACGGATGAAGGTTTGATCACACCTTGATCAACCTTTTACAACAAATGAAACGTGTATGGTGGTATAATCAAAGCCTATTCAATATTTTGAATATAAGAACAATAGGCTTGAGAGAAGAAGAAAAAGAAGAAGAAAGAAAAAGAGAAGAAGAAAATAATAGAGCTTCTTGATCTCGAGAGAATGAGAGTTGTAGTCTTGACTTTTTTTGCACTATTCTTTTTAACTTGATGTGGCCGCCCCTATAGGGTTTCTACCATCTAATTCTCTTTAATGCCCTTGGTAGATTGTCTTGTGCAGATATGACACCATCTTTCTCACTTGGCACAACATGATTGGATGGATTACTTGGCTTTACTTACTTGGCACTCTATGATTGGTCCAACCTTGTCACCATTTAGAAGCTGTAAAATCTGAGAATAAAATGAAAAACATGTGCCAAAAAGAGTTTAAAATGTTGCCAAATAATCAACAATTAATCCCTTCAATTTTGAGATGCCAATTAACCATCATGAACACCTAAAATTCGGCCAGCACTCTTTTGTCACATGCTGAATTTTCAGCATGTGTTATATTTGCCAAATGTTTGAATTGTTACCTTGTGTAGCTCCCTCCTTTATGTCACTAACCTTGTGTGGCATATTCTCCACCAATCAATATGCCAACTAAGCTCCACATAGGCTCCAATTAGGCTGAAGTAGGTGTGTATGAAGTAAAGCCATGTGCTGAATTTCATTTTGGTAAACTTTGTCAAATATTGCACAATAATTACACACATATGGTAAATTGTAATTAGCCCTTATTTGAATATTCTAGCACACTTTAACATGTCTTGAACGTGTAAAAAGTTTCTAGATACATGTTACATGTCATGCCAAAAACGTTCCATGTGTTATGTTCGTAGAAAACCGAATTTTCGACTTTCGTAGATTACGCGATTTTTCTCCGATTAAATTCAAAATTTTTGCACATGTTATATATATTATGTCACACACAATATACATAAAATAAATTAAATATTCAGCTCTAATGGCTGAGGTATAGGCGCCCCATGTGACAAAAAGATTACATTTGAAATGTCCACAACTTGGCCTTAATTGTGGGTGACTTGTGTGTACCAACAGAGAATGATTTCATGGATGAATATATCATATGAGACACAAAAGTTTTGGATCTTTTTAAAGTATATGGGCTGGACATCTATATATGGCAAGTACGTGACAAGTTGGTGAAGTTTCGCTAGTCACCCGATACAACAATTTTTGATTTATAACCTTGTAACGTGTCGTTATAATTTTGTCATCACCATGACTTATATCATATGATATAAGAACTGAGTATACTTATAAATATAAGGTAAGTATAGTGGTGTGACATTGACGTACGTTTGTAATATATGTAACATGTCGGTAGTACGTCGGAATATATATGTATTGTGTCTTTTATAAAAAGTCTGAATATATATATATATATAAACGTGTATATCCAAATGGGGAGGAGTCTTTCCTTTTGCAAATTTGTTACCATCAAGCTTTGTCCAAATATATCTCTATTTAATGAACTAGTTATTTCATTTACTTAAGTACTTCACTTAATGGACTAGTTTAGCTCATTAAAGGTGGCACCTGAAAATAGTTCAAAGACAACAAATGTTTGCCATTTGATGTAAGCTTTAATGTTTCATGTCTTGTTAGTATGGCAACAATATATATAAAGCATATAAGGCATGTATATCACAAAAACGTGTCGCATAATAATTTTGTCATGTATTTCTTAAACACGTAATATTTAAATCATGTATTTGCATATCACTCAAACTCTTTTTCTCAACAATCTCCCCTTTTGATGATTTACAAAATAACCTTAGTTCATGATTTAAATATGACCGCTCCCCCTCCAATCGAGCACAAATTCGAATTTTGAATTTTCAATTATCTCCCCCTTGAATTTTGGCTATCATGCTCTTTCTCCCCCATGAAATTACACTCTCTCCCCCCTTAAATCATGCACTTTCTCTCCCCCTTTATTTTGTAAATAATAGCAAAAGTACATGTAAGAAAGAAATAGTAGTTTATAGTATATCAACAAAACTCATGCATTTCAAGTGTACTCTTAAGGGTTATTTATTCAACCATTTGCAAATGGACCTTTTGGTATCCAAACTTGGGTGACCTTCCTAGGTCTTCCAAAAGGTAAGAAAAGAGACAAAGAAGCAATGTAATAGATGTTCGGTGCAAATTTGTTTGGCCTTTGGCCGGGAATGCCATCATGCACATGCTATGATTTTTGTTTTTCATATGCCTTCGTATTAGTGTGCATGGTGCGTGATCTAGATGCATTTATATTATATGAATGTCGTATATTCATAAATTGTTTCTTTTCACATTTATGCGGCACATAATTATATCCTGTATTATATGAAGAAGAAGGACGATGCGATGAAATAGGGGGTGATCTAGGCGTCCTTTTAGGTGCTACATTTGCATGTGTTTTCTTAGATGAAGATAGAATGAATTTAGTTGATTTATTTTGTGTTTCATTTTTCTCAACGTATCCTAATCCGGTTTTGCCGTTTTTATACTTTTGTGAAGAGATGATACGATCTAGCATGTTTGTACCTGTGTCGAATTGTTTTACCATCTTTTCTAGATCTTCATTTATTGATCTTAAATCTGAGATCTCGGCTTTCATTACTACGTTTTCGGATGTCAATGATTGAATTTCAGATCTCAATAAAATAATCAAATTAGACGACTCCTCTTTTTAAATCGTTTAATTGAGATACAAGACTTGCGTTAGAGGGTTCTAAGAGTTTCTTGGCTTCAATTAAGCGTTTCTTTTATTTTGCAAGAGTCTTAGAAAACTTATGTAATTCAAGGTATTCAACATACAAATCATTATAAGATAGTTCAGAATCCGAATCAGAATCAAAATTTACCTCATTATCAAAAGGTGGAGGCCTTTGTCTTGACATATCTTCCTGTTCGGTTTTCTGGCTAATGGATGCTATATCACAAAGATCGTTATATCTTCTAGTTGTGAGTGTGCCTACACTCTGATACCACTTGTAGGACCTGTATAAAACCACTAGAAGGGGGGATTGAATAGTGGGTGTGGAAAATTTGGTTTTTTTTTAAAACTTTTTAACCAAAAATCTCACTTCTGAAAACAATTTCTGTTTTCAGATCCTGATTTGAAACGTTTGAAATACCTGGTTACAGACTTTCAAAAATTCTGAAATTTCGAGAGATTTTACTCTCAGATGTTCTGAGTATCTTCTAAAAATTTCAGATTAAAATCCAACTTCTAACCCTTTGAAAATACGTTTGTGGTCAGATTGCATAAATCTACCAGAAATAGTACTCCGAATTGAAAAATTTATTACAATTGATTGGAGACTCCAAATGGTCTGAAATTTAATGAAAATACCCTCAATATATGTATTTAAATATGTTGAAACAATTTTGAAAAATTCCTTTGGGAAGTATGTCAAATACGTTTATGTTCTCAACCTTTCCAAGTCTGAATATCAGGTTACACTAGTCTCAGAACTATTAACGTTTGATTGACTTATACTTGTCCAAATGGGTTGAAACTTGCGCCAAATGAACTTAAGAGTGTGGCTATGTTTTTGCAAAGTTTTGTAATTTTTGAAAATCGTTTACTATATTTACGATTGCAACGAAATCAACGCAGAAACTGAAAACTGAAAGTAAAGTGCTGAAAGTAAAGACACAACGGATTTTATACTGGTTCGGTTAAATCAACCTATTCCAGTATTCAAGGACACCTTTCTCGGTTATCACTAAACACCAAAAATACCTTACCATAACGGTTCCTGGAGTTACACACCAACTCTACCCTTTCACAAACAATACAATCAAGCAAACCGGATCACGAACACCACCACCGAACGGATGAAGGTTTGATCACACCTTGATCAACTTTTTACAACAAATGAAACATGTATGGTGGTATAATCAAAACCTATTCAATATGTTGAATATAAGAATAATAGGCTTGAGAGAAGAAGAAGAAGAAAGAAATAGAGAAGAAGAAAATAGTATAGCTTCTTGATCTTGAGAGAATGAAAGTTGTAGTCTTGACTTTTTTTTGCACTACTTCTCTTTTTTTTAACTTGATGGGGCCGCTCCCTATAGGGTTTCTACAATCTTGAGAATTCTATTTAATGACCTTGTAGATTGCCTTGTGTAGATATGGCACCATCTTGCTCACTTGGCACAACATGATTGGATGGATGACTTGGCTTTGCTTACTTGGCACTCTATGATTGGTCTAACCTTGTCACTATTTAGAAGCTGTAAAATCTGATAATAAAATGAAAAACATGTGCCAAAAAGAGTTTAAAATGTTGCAAAATAATCAACAATTAATCCCTTCAATTTTAGGACGCCAATAAACCATCCTGAACACCTAAAATTTGGCCAGCACTCTTTTTTTTATATTTGCCAAATGTTTGAATTGTTACCTTGTGTAGCTCCCTCCTTTATGTCACTAACCTTGTGTGGCATATTCTCCACCAATCAAGATGCCAACTAAGCTCCACATAGGCTCCATTTAGGCTGAAGTAAGCGTGTATGAAGTATAGCCATGTGCTGAATTTTATTTTGGTAAAATTTGTCAAATATTGCACAATAATTACACATATATTGTAAATTATAGATATTTCGCACATTTTTTTTTGCATGTTATATCAACTATTACAATATCAATTCAAATTTTACAAATATAAAATTATTACAAATATTACAAATGATTATGTTATTCTATCAAATCAACATCTTCATCCACTGCATTTGTCGATCCTGAAGATGATGAAGGTTTTGCTTCTTGCAATAAAGGAGCAAATTTCATCAAAATATTTTGCATCTCTTCAGGGTCTTTCGCCATTGCCAGTTGAGATTGCATCCTTGATTTATGTAATAAAAATTGTTCATGTCCGGGCTTCACCGGTGCTGTTATTGTTTTTCTGCTATCTGCAATTTGTTTTTGCGCATTCCATATTTTTATTTGTTCCATTACTTTGTGAGGGTAAATGGATTCTGGAATATTGAATGCTGTCCACCATTTGATATAAAATTTTCTTTTTATCAAGGGTACTTTTATACCAGGAGTATATTCTGCTCTCCATTGGAATACCCATGGCAAATAGAACTTCATATGAAATATCATCATTTCCGAAAATATCTTCTCTTCATCTGTGGGAGAATACATCTTCGTAAATACTTGTAGTGATGGTCTCACTACATCATTCAAATATTCTGCACAGGAGCCAAAATGATCCCACCACGCTGCGAACCAATATGGAATATTCTTCGTCGTTATCCTTCTGGTATCAAAAAATATTAACCAGGTGTGTGAACCCCTGGAGTTTTGAAAATATAGGGAATTATACCAAGCTTGTTGGTAATCCCAATAATTAAAAGAGACATTTGAAAATAAATTTGAATTATATCCTGCAGGAAAATCAATTTCCTCAGATAAAGATCCAAATTGTTTTTGCATTTGCTCCGGTGCCACTATAGACACTATTTTAAAATTGGAGAAGGCATACTCTATATTATCTTTATTAAAATGATGTTTTATTTCAACAGAATTTGTCATTATCAACAGATGTTGATAATATTCTGTAGTTTTTGCAATATTCCATGATTTATAGAAAAAATCTTTTCCAAAATAATAGAAAAATAGAGTATCCTTAGAAAATAATAGAAAAATCTTTAGAAAATAAATTTGAATTATATCTTTAGAAAAAATCTTTTCCAAACCAATATCCTTGAAGATCTCCAATCTTCAAACAATAGTTGTATCTCCAATATTTTTGAAGAAATAAATATATGGTATGATTTGAATTCTTTTACTTTTTGAGTTCTTTAAATACTGTTTTTAAATCTGTTTCTTTGTTTTATGTATTATATATCTATATAATTGGGTCGGTTTATACCGCCTAATTATTATTAATACTGTTTATATATAATTATATTATTATTACTGGCTGGAATTATTTCCGCCTAATCTTATTCCCTCTCCCTTTTATTTACTGTTCTTTATATTATTATGACCGGCTGGAATTAGTTCCGCCTAATCCTATTCCTTTTCCTTTTTATTTTCTGTTTTTATTTTTATTCTTGGGGAGTTTAATAACCCCCATTTAAATTCTGTTATTTAATTTTGTTTTACTTACTGTTTTTATATTTTGTTTTACTTATAGTTTTTACTTTGTTTATATTATTGCTTTGTTATTTTGTTTATTATTATTATTATCTGTTAGTGTCGGTAGTTTATATTCCTGTTTGTGGTGTGGTATCAGAGCCAAACGGTTCAGATCTACCGACAGCTCATTCAGTTTTATATATCTTTTAATTATATTTGTGTAAATCTTTGGTGAGTGTTTGCTTTGTACACGCTGGGTTATCAGTCTCGTTTTAAAGAGCAATAAATCTTGTATGCGTCAAAGTGTTTGTAGCCAAAGATCCAAACAAATATAAAAGAAAGCATATATAAAAATGGAAGATATGTTCGAAGGATCTGGTTCGTGCAGCTCGGTAACATGTGCAAATAAGAATAAAATTGTCAACACTGAAGAAATAATAATAGAGAATTTTGACAAAGCAGTAAATAACTGGGTCATTCCAAAGATCAAGAAAAATGAAATATATGAGTCTTCAATATTCAATATGTTAAAATCAGATTATATAATTAAAACAGAGGAAAGAGATATTCCACTCTCTAAACCATTTGAAACAATACAACTTTTATCTTATAAATCACTAGAAAAACATAAAAAGAAAGGATATCAATATTTACATGTTGGTTTAATACAAGTAGGTATCAAACCTTTAACAAGAGAAGGTTTGGATACATCAATATTAGTTGTCTTAAGAGATATAAGACATAATAATTTTGAACAATCACTTCTTAGTTCTGTAGAATCTAGTCTATGTACAGGACCAATCTCTTTTGATTGTTATCCTAATTTTTCATGTTCTTTGAAAGATACACAAATATTGAAAACTTTAGTACTTCAAATCAAAACACATGGATATGATATGTTGCCAGGATCAATTCCATTGGCTTTAATATATCGGATTCATTACAAAGTAATGAGTTCCATGTTTATTGGTCCAAAACCCAAACACTCTTTAAAAAGAGGAGAAACAATGATTTTACATACAGATCTTACCAGATCTAATGCTGTAATTTCAAAATCTATAAAATGGAAGGATGTAAATCTTCCAGATGAATGGGTTTTGGAAGGAGCAGTTAAAGCTACAAATAAAATACATGAACCAAATACTGAGATCAACAAAATAAGACAATTAAATGATGGATCAGTTAAACTGAGTTTTGCTAGAAGTTTCTCCGCTAGAGAAAGAGATAATGCATCTATTTCTAGTACAATAAATTTAGGAAGACTTTCACAGATACCATCTGTGATAGATGTTCCTTACCAAAAACAAAGATTATATTCAACATCAGATGTTGAATATGCAACCTCTTCATTTAGAAAAGCTGATTATTCTACGGAAATTCCTAGACCAGTTTATTCTAAAAAAGAGTATTATTCTAAATATGATATTAATGCACCCAGTACATCACAAAATATTTATAATAAATCAGACTTTAATGAACCTAATAGTCCAACACAATCAGCAATAACAGATAATATTGCAAATGAATTAAATGTTATAGAAAAAGAATTTGAGGTAAATAAAATTATATTACACAATGATTTTTATAGCCAGGAAAATACTAGTAAAAGAGAATGGTTTTTTAAACATTATTGTAATATTAGGAAACAAATACAAAAAGATTATTATGAATTTATAAATACTCATAAAATAAATATATTTTTCTTTGATTGGTTTCAAATATATGCTTCACAAAATAATATAGAATTTCCTTTTAAAACTTTAAACCCAATAATTGAAAAACCAAAAGAATGGATAACCATCACAGCATCAAAAAAGATAGTGTCAAATCATCCACCTTTAGGAGGCATAAAGTTAGATGTATCAGGGAATCCAATAGAAGCTATTCCTTACAAAAATATGACAGAAGATTCTCTTACAAATACTAAACATATTATTCAACAAAATAATTACACAAATACACATCTACATACAATAGGAAAACAATTAGATAAGTTAGAAAAATATTATCAAACAACAACAATAAAATCTACAAGTGAAGAAATACCTAACCAAAAATTTAAACAACCATTATTCAAACCTTTTCAAATATCATCTTCTAGTATGCAAACTATATCTAATAAAGATGATTTCAATCAATTTATAAAACAACAATTAAATCGTATAGAAAAAAGTTTAGAAAATAGTAATTCTATAACAAATGAGGTAGTTGCAGATTCAAATGTTAATACTTCTATAGCTAGCAGAACTAGAAATAAAGAAAAAGAAGTTACTTCTTCTAAAATTAATAATTTAGAAGAAAATGAATCTTCAAATAATTCGGATAATTCTGATAGTTCAGATAATGAAATAAGCAAAGCATTTGAACAATTTCAGAATAACAATTCTAATAAAGTAGAAAAAATAGAATGGGATAAATCTATAATACCAGTACAAATGTCTACAGATCTAAAAATAAAACCTATTTCCCAATATCGTTTTAATGCACAATCAATATATTCTTGGAATATAGATGGTATGTCAGAATATCAAATAATAAATGTATTACAACAAATGACAATGGCAGCCAATGCTTATAGAACTCAGTTAACACCTGATGATAAAGCAATTGCTGAATATCTTATTTCTGGTTTCTCTGGACAACTTAAAGGTTGGTGGGATCATTATTTAACTCCCATACAGAGACAAGAAATATTAAATGCAATAAAAGTTGATGAAGAAAATAATCCTATAATTATAGATGAAGGAACAATATCTGATTCGGTTGCTACACTTATATTATGTATATCCTTACATTTTATAGGAGACCCATCACATATTAAAGATAAAAATGCTGAATTATTAGCAAATCTAAGATGTAGAAAACTTTGTGATTTTCAATGGTATAAAAATACTTTTCTAACCAGAGTCATGATTAGAGAAGATTCTAATCAGCCATTTTGGAAAGAAAAATTCCTTGCAGGATTACCAAATTTACTAGGGGAAAAGGTTAGAAATAAAATAAGAGAAAATTCAGGACAACAAATAATATCTTATTCAAACTATACATATGGAGAATTAATAAGTTTTATACAAAAAGAAGGATTAAGATTATGCCAAGACATAAGATTACAAAGTGGTTTAAAGAAAGAATTAAGACAGACTAAGTCTGAATTAGGAACTTTCTGCAAACAATTTGATAATGATCCATATAAACCTTATAATAAAGAATGTCAAGGAGAATGTTCTAGAAAACCTTATAATAGAAATATTAGAAAGCAATACAATAATAAATATAACAATCGATATAATAAAAACATTAAATATAATAAAAGATTTCAAAAATCCTCTAATGAATTCTATAAAAATAAATACAACAGTAAGTATACTAAAAAACCTTACAGAAAGACAAATTACAAGAAAAATAAAAATACAAAAGATTAAAAAAATATTGAATGCTATAAATGTCATAAGAAAGGTCATACTGCAAATTATTGTAGATTAAAAACAAAATTACAAGAATTAAATCTAGAAGAATCCATACTAGAAAAAATTTCAAATCTACTTGTTGAATCTTCTTCGGAGACAGAGGAAACATCTTTCGAGTCTGCTGAAGATCTTCAAGTTGATGAAATATACACATCTTCTTCAGAAACCTCTGATGAAGAAAAACATCTTTATGTTCTAACAAAAGAACAAGAAACAATATTAGAAATGTTAAAACATATAGAGAATCCTCAATTACAAAAAGAATATTTAGATAGAATAATAGATATAAATTCAAAACAAAAAGAGACAAATAAACCAACTATATTACCAAATGTTTCAACTAGTTATTATGATTTAACTAGTATATTAAATAAAAACAAAGATACAAAGAATAAAAATGCAACAATCCCAGATTTACAAAAAGAAATTAAAGAAATAAAAATAGAATTAAAAGAGTTAAAAATAAACAAAAACAAGATTCAGAAGTTATGAAATTAATACTTACAAAATTACAGACTACAGAAGAGTCTGATCAATCTTCAGAAACAGAACCAGTAAATATAGATAACAATATCATAGAAAATATTTCTAATGTTCCAGAAGATTTTTTATTTGTTTTAAGAGAGATAACATCAAGAAAATATTTAATAAGAATAACAATAAAATTCTCAGAACAATATCAGTTAGATACAATTGCTCTATTTGATACAGGAGCAGATCTTAATTGTATTAAAACTAATTTGGTTCCAAAATCATATAGAGAATCTACAACTACTAGACTCTCTACAGCAAATAATACCAAATTACAAGTCAAAGTAAAACTGAAGCTTATATTATAAAATCCAATACATCAATTAAAACAATGTTTTTAGTTGTAGATGATATTCATCATGCAGTTATACTAGGAACACCTTTTATGAATCTAATTACACCATATAAAGTAGGAATTAATTCTATTTCTTTTAAAATAAGAAATAAAAAATTACATTTTGAATTTTTAGAAAAACCTAAAACAAAAAATTTAGATTTAATAAAAGCTTGTTCTATTCATAAAGAACAAATAAATGCAATAATTAAAAGTAAAATTTTCAATTACAATCATTAAAAGATACAGTAAATATAAACAAAATAGAACAATATTTAAAGGATCCAAAGATAATTACTAAAATACAAAATCTTAAATTATTATTTGAAAATGAACTTTGTTCAGATCTTCCAAATGCTTTCTGGTCAAGGAAACAACATATAGTTGATCTTCCATATACTCTAGAATTCAGAGAAGAAGATATACCTACAAAAGCAAGACCAATTCAGATGAATGCAGAATTAGAAAAACATTGCAAAAAAGAAATACAAGATCTAGAATCAAAAGGATTAATTCAAAAATCAAGGTCTCCTTGGAGTTGTGCTGCTTTTTATGTCAATAAAAATGCAGAAATAGAAAGAGGAACACCTAGATTGGTAATAAATTATAAACCACTAAATAAAGCGTTAAAATAGATAAGATACCCATTACCTAATAAGAAAGATTTATTAACAAGATTACATTCTGTATGGATATATTCAAAATTTGATATGAAATCAGGATTTTGGCAAATACAAATATCTGAAAAAGATAGATACAAAACAGCATTCACAGTTCCATTTGGACAATATGAATGGAAAGTAATGCCATTTGGATTAAAAAATGCACCTTCTGAATATCAAAGAATTATGAATAATATATTTATGGATTATTCTAATTTTTGCATTGTCTATATAGATGATGTATTAATATTTTCCAAATCAATAGAAGAACATTTTAAACATTTAAAAACCTTCTTTTATATAGCAAAGAAAAATGGTTTAATATTATCTAAATCTAAAATGTCTTTATTTCAGACTAAAATAAGATTCCTAGGTCATCATCTGACTCAAGGAACAATTTTACCAATAGAAAGATCTTTAGAATTTGCATCCAAATTTGCAGATAAAATATTGGACAAAAATCAATTACAAAGATTTCTAGGATCTTTAAATTATGTTGTTGATTTTATTCCAAATATAATAATAATTGCAAAACCATTACATAATAGATTAAAGAAAAATCCACCAATATGGACTGAAGAACATACTTCAGTGGTTAAGAAATAAAAAGTCTAGTATCTGATATACCCTGCTTATATATAGCAGATCCAGATTTATTTAAAATAGTTGAAACAGATGCTTCTGACATAGGATATGGTGGAATATTAAAACAATTACAAAATGGAAAAGAGTCTATAGTTCAATATACTTCTGGTCATTGGAATGATACCCAAAAATCATATTCTACTATTAAAAAAGAAATTTTGAGTATAGTATTATGTATTAATAAATTTCAAAGTGATTTATTAAATAAAAAATTTCTTTTACGTATTGATTGCAAATCTGCGAAAGAAATTTTGCAAAAAGATGTTAAAAACTTAGCTTCAAAACAAATATTTGCTAGATGGCAAGCTTTATTAAGTATTTATGATTTTGATATTGAATATATAAAAGGAGATACAAATTTTGTTCCAGACTTTCTGACCAGAGAATTCCTCCAAAACAGACATAATGCCGAGGAAGTCAAAAGACAAAGGAAAGCTACCGGCGGATAATGACAATAATATCCCACGGAAAACGTGGGCAGATAAAGTTGAAGAAGAGGAAGAACTTCTTCAAAAAACCCCAATAGCCGCAGTTCCAATATCCCAAATATCTCCAAATAAAACACCAATATCCATTATTGAAAGCCTATCCAATAGTTCTGAATTTCAAGCATTGCTTGAAAGATTCAATATTCCAAAATCTACAGAAATAGCAGAGACTTCATCAGCAATATCAAAACAACAGCCAACTACTTCAATAACCCAAAAAACCAATAAAGTTTTCAAACCCCAATCCACAGAAATTACCAGCAAAATGCCCACATATAAAAAAGCCGTGCAAACAACCCAGTTTGTGGAAAAGTCTTATTATCAATATATTACTACTATAGAAAATCATATTATGATAAAAATCCATTAATTTCTTTACAAAATTATTTTGGAAAAGATTTTTTCTATAAATCATGGAATATTGCAAAAACTACAGAATATTATCAACATCTGTTGATAATGACAAATTCTGTTGAAATAAAACATCATTTTAATAAAGATAATATAGAGTATGCCTTCTCCAATTTTAAAATAGTGTCTATAGTGACACCGGAGCAATGGCAAAAACAATTTGGATCTTTATCTGAGGAAATTGATTTTCCTGCAGGATATAATTCAAATTTATTTTCAAATGTCTCTTTTAATTATTGGGATTACCAACAAGCTTGGTATAATTCCCTATATTTTCAAAACTCCAGGGGTTCACACACCTGGTTAATATTTTTTGATACCAGAAGGATAACGACGAAGAATATTCCATATTGGTTCGCAGCGTGGTGGGATCATTTTGGCTCCTGTGCAGAATATTTGAATGATGTAGTGAGACCATCACTACAAGTATTTACGAAGATGTATTCTCCCACAGATGAAGAGAAGATATTTTCGGAAATGATGATATTTCATATGAAGTTCTATTTGCCATGGGTATTCCAATGGAGAGCAGAATATACTCCTGGTATAAAAGTACCCTTGATAAAAAGAAAATTTTATATCAAATGGTGGACAGCATTCAATATTCCAGAATCCATTTACCCTCACAAAGTAATGGAACAAATAAAAATATGGAATGCGCAAAAACAAATTGCAGATAGCAGAAAAACAATAACAGCACCGGTGAAGCCCGGACATGAACAATTTTTATTACATAAATCAAGGATGCAATCTCAACTGGCAATGGCGAAAGACCCTGAAGAGATGCAAAATATTTTGATGAAATTTGCTCCTTTATTGCAAGAAGCAAAACCTTCATCATCTTCAGGATCGACAAATGCAGTGGATGAAGATGTTGATTTGATAGAATAACATAATCATTTGTAATATTTGTAATAATTTTATATTTGTAAAATTTGAATTGATATTGTAATAGTTGATATTGTAATAGTTGATATAACATGCAAAAAAAAAAGTGCGAAATATCTACGCAAGTGTAAAAAAAAAAATTAAAAAAAAATTGTGCGAAATGACAAACCAAATAATAGTAGAGGGACCCTTATTTTGTCCATATTCCTCTCAAAATTCCTATAAAAGGAGGGGGTATGCTCACTTGAAAGGACACAAGTTTTTTCTACCATACTACTTACATTTTCTCTCTCATAATTCCCACTTTCCATTTCCATCCAAGATACTTCTAATCTTTTCTCCCATACTATCCCATACCAAGAACACTTTATTTGTTCTTGAATATCTTTCATTTAAACCTTTTGAAACCAATATCCTTGAAGATCTCCAATCTTCAAACAATAGTTGTATCTCCAATATTTTTGAAGAAATAAATATATGGTATGATTTGAATTCTTTTACTTTTTGAGTTCTTTAAATACTGTTTTTAAATTCTGTTTCTTTGTTTTATGTATTATATATCTATATAATTGGGTCGGTTTATACCGCCTAATTATTATTAATACTGTTTATATATAATTATATTATTATTACTGGCTGGAATTAGTTCCGCCTAATCTTATTCCCTCTCCCTTTTATTTACTATTCTTTATATTATTATGACCGGCTGGAATTAGTTCCGCCTAATCCTATTCCTTTTCCTTTTTATTTTCTGTTTTATTTTTATTCTTGGGGAGTTTAATAACCCCCATTTAAATTCTGTTATTTAATTTTGTTTACTTACTGTTTTTATATTTTGTTTTACTTATAGTTTTACTTTGTTTATATTATTGCTTTGTTATTTTGTTTATATTATTATTATCTGTTAGTGTCGGTAGTTTATATTCCTGTTTGTGGTGTGGTATCAGAGCCAACGGTTCAGATCTACCGACAGCTCATTCAGTTTTATATATCTTTTAATTATATTTGTGTAAATCTTTGGTGAGTGTTTGCTTTGTACACGCTGGGTTATCAGTCTCGTTTTGAAGAGCAATAAATCCTGTATGCGTCAAAGTGTTTGTAGCCAAAGATCCAAACAAATATAAAAGAAAGCATATATAAAAATGGAAGATATGTTCGAAGGATCTGGTTCGTGCAGCTCGGTAACATGTGCAAATAAGAATAAAATTGTCAACACTGAAGAAATAATAATAGAGAATTTTGACAAAGCAGTAAATAACTGGGTCATTCCAAAGATCAAGAAAAATGAAATATATGAGTCTTCAATATTCAATATGTTAAAATCAGATTATATAATTAAAACAGAGGAAAGAGATATTCCACTCTCTAAACCATTTGAAACAATACAACTTTTATCTTATAAATCACTAAAAAACATAAAAGAAAGGATATCAATATTTACATGTTGGTTTAATACAAGTAGGTATCAAACCTTTAACAAGAGAAGGTTTGGATACATCAATATTAGTTGTCTTAAGAGATATAAGACATAATAATTTTGAACAATCATTTCTTAGTTCTGTAGAATCTAGTCTATGTACAGGACCAGTCTCTTTTGATTGTTATCCTAATTTTTCATGTTCTTTGAAAGATACACAAATATTGAAACTTTAGTACTTCAAATCAAAACACATGGATATGATATGTTGCCAGGATCAATTCCATTGGCTTTAATATATCGGATTCATTACAAAGTAATGAGTTCCATGTTTATTGGTCCAAAACCCAAACACTCTTTAAAAAGAGGAGAAACAATGATTTTAACATACAGATCTTACCAGATCTAATGCTGTAATTTCAAGATCTATAAAATGGAAGGATGTAAATCTTCCAGATGAATGAGTTTTGGAAGGAGCAGTTAAAGCTACAAATAAAATACATGAACCAAATACTGAGATCAACAAAATAAGACAATTAAATGATGGATCAGTTAAACTGAGTTTTGCTAGAAGTTTCTCCGCTAGAGAAAGAGATAATGCATCTATTCTAGTACAATAAATTTAGGAAGATTTTCACAGATACCATCTGTGATAGATGTTCCTTACCAAAAACAAAGATTATATTCAACATCAGATGTTGAATATGCAACCTCTTCATTAGAAAAGCTGATTATTCTACGGAAATTCCCTAGACCAGTTTATTCTAAAAAGAGTATTATTCTAAATCTGATATTAATGCACCCAGTACATCACAAAATATTTATAATAAATCAGACTTTAGTGAACCTAATAGTCCAACACAATCAGCAATAACAGATAATAATATTGCAAATGAATTAAATGTTATAGAAAAAGAATTTGAGGTAAGTAAAATTATATTACACAATGATTTTTATAGCCAGGAAAATACTAGTAAAAGAGAATGGTTTTTTAAACATTATTGTAATATTAGAAAACAATACAAAAAGATTATTATGAATTTATAAATACTCATAAAATAAATATATTTTTCTTTGATTGGTTTCAAATATATGCTTCACAAAATAATATAGAATTTCCTTTTAAAACTTTAAACCCAATAATTGAAAAACCAAAAGAATGGATAACCATCACAGCATCAAAAAAGATAGTGTCAAATCATCCACCTTTAGGAGGCATAAAGTTAGATGTATCAGGGAATCCAATAGAAGCTATTCCTTACAAAAATATGACAGAAGATTCTCTTACAAATACTAAACATATTATTCAACAAAATAATTACACAAATACACATCTACATACAATAGGAAAACAATTAGATAAGTTAAAAAAATATTATCAAACAACAACAATAAAATCTACAAGTGAAGAAATACCTAACCAAAAATTTAAACAACCATTATTCAAACCTTTTCAAATATCATCTTCTAGTATGCAAACTATATCTAATAAAGATGATTTCAATCAATTTATAAACAACAATTAAATCGTATAGAAAAAAGTTTAGAAAATAGTAATTCTATAACAAATGAGGGTAGTTGCAGATTCAAATGTTAATACTTCTATAGCTAGCAGAACTAGAAATAAAGAAAAAGAAGTTACTTCTTCTAAAATTAATAATTTAGAAGAAAATGAATCTTCAAATAATTCGGATAATTCTGATAGTTCAGATAATGAAATAAGCAAAGCATTTGAACAATTCCAGAATAACAATTCTAATAAAGTAGAAAAAATAGAAATGGGATAAATCTATAATACCAGTACAAATGTCTACAGATCTAAAAATAAAACCTATTTCCCAATATCGTTTTAATGCACAATCAATATATTCTTGGAATATAGATGGTATGTCAGAATATCAAATAATAAATGTATTACAACAAATGACAATGGCAGCCAATGCTTATAGAACTCAGTTAACACCTGATGATAAAGCAATTGCTGAATATCTTATTTCTGGTTTCTCTGGACAACTTAAAGGTTGGTGGGATCATTATTTAACTCCCATACAGAGACAAGAAATATTAAATGCAATAAAAGTTGATGAAGAAAATAATCCTATAATTATAGATGAAGGAACAATATCTGATTCGGTTGCTACACTTAATTATGTATATCCTTACATTTTATAGGAGACCCATCACATATTAAAGATAAAAATGCTGAATTATTAGCAAATCTAAGATGTAGAAAACTTAGTGATTTTCAATGGTATAAAAATACTTTTCTAACCAGAGTCATGATTAGAGAAGATTCTAATCAGCCATTTTGGAAAGAAAAATTCCTTGCAGGATTACCAAATTTACTAGGGGAAAAGGTTAGAAATAAAATAAGAGAAAATTCAGGACAACAAATAATATCTTATTCAAACTATACATATGGAGAATTAATAAGTTTTATACAAAAAGAAGGATTAAGATTATGCCAAGACATAAGATTACAAAGTGGTTTAAAGAAAGAATTAAGACAGACTAAGTCTGAATTAGGAACTTTCTGCAAACAATTTGATAATGATCCATATAAACCTTATCATAAAGAATGTCAAGGAGAATGTTCTAGAAAACCTTATAATAGAAATATTAGAAAGCAATACAATAATAAATATAACAATCGATATAATAAAAACATTAAATATAATAAAAGATTTCAAAAATCCTCTAATGAATTCTATAAAAATAAATACAACAATAAGTATACTAAAAAACCTTACAGAAAGACAAATTACAAGAAAAATAAAAATACAAAAGATTACAAAAATATTGAATGCTATAAATGTCATAAGAAAGGTCATACTGCAAATTATTGTAGATTAAAAACAAAATTACAAGAATTAAATCTAGAAGAATCTATACTAGAAAAAATTTCAAATCTACTTGTTGAATCTTCTTCGGAGACAGAAGGAAACATCTTTCGAGTCTGCTGAAGATCTTCAAGTTGATGAAATATACACATCTTCTTCAGAAACCTCTGATGAAGAAAAACATCTTTATGTTCTAACAAAAGAACAAGAAACAATATTAGAAATGTTAAAACATATAGAGAATCCCCAATTACAAAAAGAATATTTAGATAGAATAATAGATATAAATTCAAAAAAAAAGAGACAAAAAACCAACTATATTACCAAATGTTTCAACTAGTTATTATGATTTAACTAGTATATTAAATAAAAACAAAGATACAAAGAATAAAAATGCAACAATCCCAGATTTACAAAAAGAAATAAAAGAAATAAAAATAGAATTAAAAGAGTTAAAAAATAAAAAAAACAAGATTCAGAAGTTATGAAATTAATACTTACAAAATTACAGACTACAGAAGAGTCTGATCATCTTCAGAAACAGAACCAGTAAATATAGATAACAATATCATAGAAATATTTCTAATGTTCCAGAAGATTTTTATTTGTTTTAAGAGAGATAACCATCAAGAAAATATTTAATAAGAATAACAATAAAATTCTCAGAACAATATCAGTTAGATACAATTGCTCTATTTGATACAGGAGCAGATCTTAATTGTATTAAAACTAATTTGGTTCCAAAATCATATAGAGAATCTACAACTACTAGACTCTCTACAGCAAATAATACAAAATTACAAGTCAAAAGTAAAACTGAAGCTTATATATAAAAATCCAATACATCAATTAAAACAATGTTTTTAGTTGTAGATGATATTCATCATGCAGTTATACTAGGAACACCTTTTATGAATCTAATTACACCATATAAGGTAGGAATTTAATTCTATTTCTTTAAAATAAGAAATAAAAAATTACATTTGAATTTTTAGAAAAACCTAAAACAAAAAATTTAGATTTAATAAAGCTTGTTCTATTCATAAAGAGCAAATAAATGGCAATAATTAAAAGTAAAATTTTTCAATTACAATCATTAAAAGATACAGTAAATATAAATAAAATAGAACAATATTTAAAGGATCCAAAGATAATTACTAAAATACAAAATCTTAAAATTATCATTTGAAAATGAACTTTGTTCAGATCTTCCAAATGCTTTCTGGTCAAGGAAACAACATATAGTTGATCTTCCATATACTCCAGAATTCAGAGAAGAAGATATACCTACAAAAGCAAGACCAATTCAGATGAATGCAGAATTAGAAAAACATTGCAAAAAAGAAATACAAGATCTAGAATCAAAAGGATTAATTCAAAAATCAAGGTCTCCTTGGAGTTGTGCTGCTTTTATGTCAATAAAAATGCAGAAATAGAAAGAGGAACACCTAGATTGGTAATAAATTATAAACCACTAAATAAAGCGTTAAAATGGATAAGATACCCATTACCTAATAAGAAAGATTTATTAACCAAGATTACATTCTGTATGGATATATTCAAAATTTGATATGAAATCAGGATTTTGGCAAATACAAATATCTGAAAAAGATAGATACAAAACAGCATTCACAGTTCCATTTGGGCAATATGAATGGAAAGTAATGCCATTTGGATTAAAAAAAAAATGCACCTTCTTGAATATCAAAGAATTATGAATAATATATTTATGGATTAGTCTAATGTTTGCATTGTCTATATAGATGATGTATTAATATTTTCCAAATCAATAGAAGAACATTTTAAACATTAAAAACCTTCTTTTATATAGCAAAGAAAAATGGTTTAGTATTATCTAAATCTAAAATGTCTTTATTTCAGACTAAAATAAGATTCCTAGGTCATAATCTGACTCAAGGAACAATTTTACCAATAGAAAGATCTTTAGAATTTGCATCCAAATTTCCAGATAAAATATTGGACAAAAATCAATTACAAAGATTTCTAGGATCTTTAAATTATGTTGTTGATTTTATTCCAAATATAATAATAATTGCAAAACCATTACATAATAGATTAAAGAAAAATCCACCAATATGGACTGAAGAACATACTTCAGTAGTTAAGAAAAATAAAAAGTCTAGTATCTGATATACCCTGCTTATATATAGCAGATCCAGATTTATTTAAAATAGTTGAAACAGATGCTTCTGACATAGGATATGGTGGAATATTAAAACAATTACAAAATGGAAAAGAGTCTATAGTTCAATATACTTCTGGTCATTGGAATGATACCCAAAAATCATATTCTACTATTAAAAAGAATTTTAAGTATAGTATTATGTATTAATAAATTTCAAAGTGATTTATTAAATAAAAATTTCTTTTACGTATTGATTGCAAATCTGCGAAAGAAATTTTGCAAAATATGTTAAAAACTTAGCTTCAAAACAAATATTTGCTAGATGGCAAGCTTTATTAAGTATTTATGATTTTGATATTGAATATATAAAAGGAGATACAAATTTTGTTCCAGACTTTCTGACCAGAGAATTCCTCAAAACAGACATAATGCCGAGGAAGTCAAAAGACAAAGGAAAGCTACCGGCGGATAATGACAATAATATCCCACGGAAACGTGGGCAGATAAAGTTGAAGAAGAGGAAGAACTTCTTCAAAAAACCCCAATAGCCGCAGTTCCAATATCCAATATCTCCAATAAAACACCAATATCCATTATTGAAAGCCTATCCAATAGTTCTGAATTTCAAGCATTGCTTGAAAGATTCAATATTCCAAAATCTACAGAAATAGCAGAGACTTCATCAGCAATATCAAAACAACAGCCAACTACTTCAATAACCCAAAAAACCAATAAAGTTTTCAAACCCCAATCCACAGAAATACCAGCAAAATGCCCACATATAAAAAAGCCGTCCAAACAACACAGTTTGTGGAAAAGTCTTATTATCAATATATTACTACTATAAGAAAAATCATATTATGATAAAAATCCATTAATTTCTTTACAAAATTATTTGGAAAAGATTTTTTCTATAAATCATGGAATATTGCAAAACTACAGAATATTATCAACATCTGTTGATAATGACAAATTCTGTTGAAATAAAACATCATTTTAATAAAGATAATATAGAGTATGCCTTCTCAATTTAAAATAGTGTCTATAATGACACCGGAGCAATGGCAAAAAACAATTTGGATCTTATCTGAGGAAATTGATTTTCCTGCAGGATATAATTCAAATTTATTTTCAAATGTCCTCTTTTAATTATTGGGATTACCAACAAGCTTGGTATAATTCCCTATATTTTCAAAACTCCAGGGGTTCACACACCTGTTAATATTTTTGATACCAGAAGGATAACGACGAAGAATATTCCATATTGGTTCGCAGCATGGTGGGATCATTTTGGCTCCTGTGCAGAATATTTGAATGATGTAGTGAGACCATCACTACAAGTATTTACGAAGATGTATTCTCCCACAGATGAAGAGAAGATATTTTCGGAAATGATGATATTTCATATGACGTTCTATTTGCCATGGGTATTCCAATGGAGAGCAGAATATACTCCTGG
The DNA here is from genome assembly GCA_036186865.1 of Eustoma russellianum. NCBI lineage: Eukaryota > Viridiplantae > Streptophyta > Magnoliopsida > Gentianales > Gentianaceae > Eustoma > Eustoma russellianum. The sequence continues at coordinate 7,187,155 of AP025066.1, read as the reverse complement.
TATAAAAGTACCCTTGATAAAAAGAAAATTTTATATCAAATGGTGGACAGCATTCAATATTCCAGAATCCATTTACCCTCACAAAGTAATGGAACAAATAAAAATATGGAATGCGCAAAAACAAATTGCAGATAGCAGAAAAACAATAACAGCACCGGTGAAGCCCGGACATGAACAATTTTTATTACATAAATCAAGGATGCAATCTCAACTGGCAATGGCGAAAGACCCTGAAGAGATGCAAAATATTTTGATAAAATTTGCTCCTTTATTGCAGGAAGCAAAACCTTCATCATCTTCAGGATCGACAAATGCAGTGGATGAAGATGTTGATTTGATAGAATAACATAATCATTTGTAATATTTGTAATAATTTTATATTTGTAAAATTTGAATTGATATTGTAATAGTTGATATTGTAATAGTTGATATAACATTCAAAAAAAAAAATTGAGCGAAATATCTACGCAAGTGTAAAAAAAAAATTAAAAAAAAAATTAAAAAAAAAAATTTGTGCGAAAATGACAAACCAAATAATAGTAGAGGGACCCTTATTTTGGCCATATTCCTCTCAAAATTCCTATAAAAGGAGGGGGTATGCTCACTTGAAAGGACACAAGTTTTTCTACCATACTACTTACATTTCTCTCTCATAATTCCACTTTCCATTCCATCCAAGATACTTCCAAGCTTCTCCCATACTATCCCATACCAAGAACACTTTATTTGTTCTTGAATATCTTTCATTTAAACCTTTCTCACCAATATCCTTGAAGATCTCCAATCTTCAAACAATAGTTGTATCTCCAATATTTTTGAAGAAATAAATATATGGTATGATTTGAATTCTTTTACTTTTTGAGTTCTTTAAATACTGTTTTTAATTTTGTTTCTTTGTTTTATGTATTATATATCTATATAATTGGGTCGGTTTATACCGCCTAATTATTATTAATACTGTTTATATATAATTATATTATTATTACTGGCTGGAATTAGAAAACAAATACAAAAGATTATTATGAATTTATAAATACTCATAAAATAAATATAATTTTTCTTTGATTGTTTCAAATATATGCTTCACAAAATAATATAGAATTTCCTTTTAAACTTTAAACCCAATAATTGAAAAACCAAAAGATGGATAACCATCACAGCATCAAAAAAGATAGTGTCAAATCATTCCACCTTTAGGAGGCATAAAGTTAGATGTATCAGGGAATCCAATAGAAGTTATTCCTTACAAAAATATGACAGAAGATTCTCTTACAAATACTAAACATATTATTCTTTGTATCTTTGTTTTTATTAATATACTAGTTAAATCATAATAACTAGTTGAACATTTGGTATATAGTGGTTTATTTGTCTCTTTTTGTTTTGAATTTATATCTATTATTCTATCTAATATTCTTTTTGTAATGGGATCTCTATATGTTTTAACATTCTAATATTGTTTCTCCTCTTTTAAAGAGTGTTTGGGTTTTTGGACCAATAAACATGGAACTCATTACTTTGTAATGAATCCGATATATTAAAGCCATGGAATTGATCCTGGCAACCATATCATATCCATGTGTTTTGATTTGAAGTACTAAAGTTTTTAATATTTGTGTATCTTTCAAAGAACATGAAAAATTAGGATAACAATCAAAAGAGATTGGTCCTGTACATAGACTAGATTCTACAGACTAAGAAGTGATTGTTCAAAATTATTATGTCTTATATCTCCTTAAGACAACTAATATTGATGTATCTAAACCTTCTCTTGTTAAAGGTTTGATACCTACTTGTAATTAAACCAACATGTAAATATTGATATCCTTTCTTTTTATGTTTTCTAGTGATTTATAAGATAAAAGTTGTATTGTTTCAAATGGTTTAGAGAGTGGAATATCTCTTTCCTCTGTTTTAAATTATATAATCTGATTTTAACATATTGAATATTGAAGACTCATATATTTCATTTTTCTTGATCTTGGAATGACCCAGTTATTTACTGCTTTGTCAAAATTCTCTATTATTATTTCTTCAGTGTTGACAATTTTATTCTTATTTGCACATGTTACCGAGCTGCACGAACCAGGTCCTTCGAACATATCTTCCATTTTTATATATGCTTTCTTTTATATTTGTTTGGATCTTTGGCTACAAACACTTTGACGCATACATGATTTATTGCTCTTCAAAACGAGACTGATAACCCAGCGTGTACAAAGCAAACACTCACCAAAGATTTACACAAATATAATTAAAAAGATATATAAAACTGAATGAGCTGTCGGTAGATCTGAACCGTTTGGCTCTGATACCACACCACAAACAGGAATATAAACTACCGACACTAACAGATAATAATAATAAACAAAATAACAAAGCAATAATAAAAACAAAGTAAAAATTATAAGTAAAACAAAATATAAAAACAGTAAGTAAAACAAAATTAAATAACAGAATTTAAATGGGGGGTTATTAAACTCCCCAAGAATAAAAATAAAAACAGAAAATAAAAAGGAAAGGGAATAAGATTAGGCGGAACTAATTCCAGCCGGTCATAATAATATAAAGAACAGTAAATAAAAGGGAGAGGGAATTGGGTTAGGCGGAACTAATTCCAGCCAGTAATAATAATATAATTATATATAACAGTATTAATAATAATTAGGCGGTATAAACCGACCCAATTATATAGATATATAATACATAAAACAAAGAAACAAAATTAAAAACAGTATTTAAAGAACTCAAAAGTAAAAGAATTCAAATCATACCATATATTTATTTCTTCAAAATATTGGAGATACAACTATTGTTTGAAGATTGGAGATCTTCAAGGATATTGGTGAGAAGGTTTAAATGAAAGATATTCAAGAACAAATAAAGTGTTCTTGGTATGGATAGTATGGGAGAAAGCTTGGAAGTATCTTGGATGGAAATGGAAAGTGGGAATTATGAGAGAGAAAATGTAAGTAGTATGGTAGAAAAACTTGTGTCCTTTCAAGTGAGCATACCCCCTCCTTTTATAGGAATTTTGAGAGGAATATGGACAAAATAAGGGTCCCTCTACTATTATTTGGTTTGTCATTTTCGCACAATTTTTTTTTAATTTGTTTTTACACTTGCGTAGATATTTCGCTCAATTTTTTTTTTTTGCATGTTATATCGACTATTACAATATCATTCAAATTTACAAATATAAAATTATTACAAATATTACAAATGATTATGTGTATTCTATCAAATCAACATCTTCATCCACTGCATTTGTCGATCCTGAAGATGATGAAGGTTTTGCTTCCTGCAATAAAGGAGCAAATTTCATCAAAATATTTTGCATCTCTTCAGGGTCTTTCGCCATTGCCAGTTGAGATTGCATCCTGATTTATGTAATAAAATTGTTCATGTCCGGGCTTCACCGGTGCTGTTATTGTTTTTCTGCTATCTGCAATTTGTTTTTGCGCATTCCATATTTTTATTTGTTCCATTACTTTGTGAGGGTAAATGGATTCTGGAATATTGAATGCTGTCCACCATTTGATATAAAATTTTCTTTTATCAAGGGTACTTTTATACCAGGAGTATATTCTGCTCTCCATTGGAATACCCATGGCAAATAGAACTTCATATGAAATATCATCATTTCCGAAAATATCTTCTCTTCATCTGTGGGAGAATACATCTTCGTAAATACTTGTAGTGATGGTCTCACTACATCATTCAAATATTCTGCACAGGAGCCAAAATGATCCCACCATGCTGCGAACCAATATGGAATATTCTTCGTCGTTATCCTTCTAGTATCAAAAAATATTAACCAGGTGTGTGAACCCCTGGAGTTTTGAAAATATAGGGAATTATACCAAGCTTGTTGGTAATCCCAATAATTAAAAGAGACATTTGAAAATAAATTTGAATTATATGCTGCAGGAAAATCAATTTCCTCAGATAAAGATCCAAATTGTTTTTGCCATTGCTCCGGTGTCATTATAGACACTATTTTAAATTTGGAGAAGGCATACTCTATATTATCTTATTAAAATGATGTTTTATTTCAACAGAATTTGTCATTATCAACAGATGTTGATAATATTCTGTAGTTTTTGCAATATTCCATGATTTATAGAAAAAATCTTTTCCAAAATAATTTGTAAAGAAATTAATGGATTTTTATCATAATATGATTTTCTATAGTAGTAATATATTGATAATAAGACTTTTCCACAAACTGTGTTGTTTGGACGGCTTTTTTTATATGTGGGCATTTTTGCTGGTAATTTCTGTGGATTGGGGTTGAAAACTTTATTGGTTTTTGGGTTATTGAAGTAGTTGGCTGTTGTTTGATATTGCTGATGAAGTCTCTGCTATTTCTGTAGATTTTGGAATATTGAATCTTTCAAGCAATGCTTGAAATTCAGAACTATTGGATAGGCTTTCAATAATGGATATTGGTGTTTTATTGGAGATATTTGGGATATTGGAACTGCGGCTATTGGGGTTTTTTGAAGAAGTTCTTCCTCTTCTTCAACTTTATCTGCCCACGTTTTCCGTGGGATATTATTGTCATTATCCGCCGGTAGCTTTCCTTTGTCTTTTGACTTCCTCGGCATTATGTCTGTTTTGGAGGAATTCTCTGGTCAGAAAGTCTGGAACAAAATTGTATCTCCTTTTATATATTCAATATCAAAATCATAAATACTTAATAAGCTTGCCATCTAGCAAATATTGTTTGAAGCTAAGTTTTTAACATCTTTTGCAAACTTTCTTTCGCAGATTTGCAATCAATACGTAAAGAAATTTTTTATTTAATAAATCACTTTGAATTTATTAATACATAATACTATACTTAAAATTTCTTTTTTAATAGTAGAATATGATTTTTGGGTATCATTCCAATGACCAGAAGTATATTGAACTATAGACTCTTTTCCATTTTGTAATTGTTTTAATATTCCACCATATCCTATGTCAGAAGCATCTGTTTCAACTATTTTAAATAAATCTGGATCTGCTATATATAAGCAGGGTATATCAGATACTAGACTTTTTATTTTCTTAACTACTGAAGTATGTTCTTCAGTCCATATTGGTGGATTTTTCTTTAATCTATTATGTAATGGTTTTGCAATTATTATTATATTTGGAATAAAATCAACAACATAATTTAAAGATCCTAGAAAATCTTTGTAATTGATTTTTGTCCAATATTTTATCTGAAAATTTGGATGCAAATTCTAAAGATCTTTCTATTGGTAAAATTGTTCCTTGAGTCAGATGATGACCTAGGAATCTTATTTTAGTCTGAAATAAGACATTTTAGATTTAGATAATACTAAAACCATTTTTCTTTGCTATATAAAAGAAGGTTTTTAAATGTTTAAATGTTCTTCTATTGATTTGGAAAATATTAATACATCATCTATATAGACAATGCAAAAATTAGAATAATCCATAAATATATTATTCATAATTCTTTGATATTCAGAAGGTGCATTTTTTAATCCAAATGGCATTACTTTCCATTCATATTGCCCAAATGGAACTGTGAATGCTGTTTTGTATCTATCTTTTCAGATATTTGTATTTGCCAAAATCCTGATTTCATATCAAATTTTGAATATATCCATACAGAATGTAATCTTGTTAATAAATCTTTCTTATTAGGTAATGGGTATCTTATCCATTTTAACGCTTTATTTAGTGGTTTATAATTTATTACCAATCTAGGTGTTCCTCTTTCTATTTCTGCATTTTTATTGACATAAAAAGCAGCACAACTCCAAGGAGACCTTGATTTTTGAATTAATCCTTTTGATTCTAGATCTTGTATTTCTTTTTTGCAATGTTTTTCTAATTCTGCATTCATCTGAATTGGTCTTGCTTTTGTAGGTATATCTTCTTCTCTGAATTCTGGAGTATATGGAAGATCAACTATATGTTGTTTCCTTGACCAGAAAGCATTTGGAAGATCTGAACAAAGTTCATTTTCAAATGATAATTTAAGTTTTTGTATTTTAGTAATTATCTTTGGATCCTTTAAATATTGTTCTATTTTATTTATATTTACTGTATCTTTTAATGATTGTAATTGAAAAATTTTACTTTTAATTATTGCATTTATTTGTTCTTTATGAATAGAACAAGCTTTTATTAAATCTAAATTTTTTGTTTTAGGTTTTTCTAAAAATTCAAAATGTAATTTTTTATTTCTTATTTTAAAAGAAATAGAATTAATTCCTACCTTATATGGTGTAATTAGATTCATAAAAGCTGTTCCTAGTATAACTGCATGATGAATATCATCTACAACTAAAAACATTGTTTTAATTGATGTATTGGATTTTATAATATAAGCTTCAGTTTTACTTTTGACTTGTAATTTGGTATTATTTGCTGTAGAGAGTCTAGTAGTTGTAGATTCTCTATATGATTTTGGAACCAAATTAGTTTTAATACAATTAAGATCTGCTCCTGTATCAAATAGAGCAATTGTATCTAACTGATATTGTTCTGAGAATTTTATTGTTATTCTTATTAAATATTTTCTTGATGTTATCTCTCTTATAAAACAAATAAAAATCTTCTGGAACATTAGAAATATTTTCTATGATATTGTTATCTATATTTACTGGTTCTGTTTCTGAAGATTGATCAGACTCTTCTGTAGTCTGTAATTTTGTAAGTATTAATTTCATAACTTCTGAATCTTGTTTTTGTTTATTTTTTAACTCTTTTAATTCTATTTTTATTTCTTTTATTTCTTTTTGTAAATCTGGGATTGTTGCATTTTTATTCTTTGTATCTTTGTTTTTATTTAATATACTAGTTAAATCATAATAACTAGTTGAAACATTTGGTAATATAGTTGGTTTATTTGTCTCTTTTTGTTTTGAATTTATATCTATTATTCTATCTAAATATTCTTTTGTAATTGGGGATTCTCTATATGTTTTAACATTTCTAATATTGTTTCTTGTTCTTTTGTTAGAACATAAAGATGTTTTTCTTCATCAGAGGTTTCTGAAGAAGATGTGTATATTTCATCAACTTGAAGATCTTCAGCAGACTCGAAAGATGTTTCCTCTGTCTCCGAAGAAGATTCAACAAGTAGATTTGAAATTTTTTCTAGTATAGATTCTTCTAAATTTAATTCTTGTAATTTTGTTTTAATCTACAATAATTTGCAGTATGACCTTTCTTATGACATTTATAGCATTCAATATTTTTGTAATCTTTTGTATTTTTATTTTTCTTGTAATTTGTCTTTCTGTAAGGTTTTTTAGTATACTTATTGTTGTATTTATTTTTATAGAATTCATTAGAGGATTTTTGAAATCTTTTATTATATTTAATGTTTTTATTATATCGATTGTTGTATTTATTATTGTATTGCTTTCTAATATTTCTATTATAAGGTTTTCTAGAACATTCTCCTTGACATTCTTTATGATAAGGTTTATATGGATCATTATCAAATTGTTTGCAGAAAGTTCCTAATTCAGACTTAGTCTGTCTTAATTCTTTCTTTAAACCACTTTGTAATCTTATGTCTTGGCATAATCTTAATCCTTCTTTTTGTATAAAACTTATTAATTCTCCATATGTATAGTTTGAATAAGATATTATTTGTTGTCCTGAATTTTCTCTTATTTTATTTCTAACCTTTTCCCCTAGTAAATTTGGTAATCCTGCAAGGAATTTTTCTTTCCAAAATGGCTGATTAGAATCTTCTCTAATCATGACTCTGGTTAGAAAAGTATTTTTATACCATTGAAAATCACTAAGTTTTCTACATCTTAGATTTGCTAATAATTCAGCATTTTTATCTTTAATATGTGATGGGTCTCCTATAAAATGTAAGGATATACATAATATAAGTGTAGCAACCGAATCAGATATTGTTCCTTCATCTATAATTATAGGATTATTTTCTTCATCAACTTTTATTGCATTTAATATTTCTTGTCTCTGTATGGGAGTTAAATAATTATCCCACCAACCTTTAAGTTGTCCAGAGAAACCAGAAATAAGATATTCAGCAATTGCTTTATCATCAGGTGTTAACTGAGTTCTATAAGCATTGGCTGCCATTGTCATTTGTTGTAATACATTTATTATTTGATATTCTGACATACCATCTATATTCCAAGAATATATTGATTGTGCATTAAAACGATATTGGGAAATAGGTTTTATTTTTAGATCTGTAGACATTTGTACTGGTATTATAGATTTATCCCATTCTATTTTTTCTACTTTATTAGAATTGTTATTCTGGAATTGTTCAAATGCTTTGCTTATTTCATTATCTGAACTATCAGAATTATCCGAATTATTTGAAGATTCATTTTCTTCTAAATTATTAATTTTAGAAGAAGTAACTTCTTTTTCTTTATTTCTAGTTCTGCTAGCTATAGAAGTATTAACATTTGAATCTGCAACTACCTCATTTGTTATAGAATTACTATTTTCTAAACTTTTTTCTATACGATTTAATTGTTGTTTTATAAATTGATTGAAATCATCTTTATTAGATATAGTTTGCATACTAGAAGATGATATTTGAAAAGGTTTGAATAATGGTTGTTTAAATTTTTGGTTAGGTATTTCTTCACTTGTAGATTTTATTGTTATTGTTTGATAATATTTTTCTAACTTATCTAATTGTTTTCCTATTGTATGTAGATGTGTATTTGTATAATTATTTTGTTGAATAATATGTTTAGTATTTGTAAGAGAATCTTCTGTCATATTTTTGTAAGGAATAGCTTCTATTGGATTCCCTGATACATCTAACTTTATGCCTCCTAAAGGTGGATGATTTGACACTATCTTTTTTGATGCTGTGATGGTTATCCATTCTTTTGGTTTTTCAATTATTGGGTTTAAAGTTTTAAAAGGAAATTCTATATTATTTTGTGAAGCATATATTTGAAACCAATCAAAGAAAAATATATTTATTTTATGAGTATTTATAAATTCATAATAATCTTTTTGTATTTGTTTTCTAATATTACAATAATGTTTAAAAAACCATTCTCTTTTACTAGTATTTTCCTGGCTATAAAAATCATTGTGTAATATAATTTTATTTACCTCAAATTCTTTTTCTATAACATTTAATTCATTTGCAATATTATCTGTTATTGCTGATTGTGTTGGACTATTAGGTTCACTAAATTCTGATTTATTATAAATATTTTGTGATGTACTGGGTGCATTAATATCAGATTTAGAATAATACTCTTTTTTAGAATAAACTGGTCTAGGAATTTCCGTAGAATAATCAGCTTTTCTAAATGAAGAGGTTGCATATTCAACATCTGATGTTGAATATAATCTTTGTTTTTGGTAAGGAACATCTATCACAGATGGTATCTGTGAAAATCTTCCTAAATTTATTGTACTAGAAATAGATGCATTATTTCTTTCTCTAGCGGAGAAAGAACTTCTAGCAAAACTCAGTTTAACTGATCCATCATTTAATTGTCTTATTTTGTTGATCTCAGTATTTGGTTCATGTATTTTATTTGTAGCTTTAACTGCTCCTTCCAAAACCCATTCATCTGGAAGATTTACATCCTTCCATTTTATAGATCTTGAAATTACAGCATTAGATCTGGTAAGATCTGTATGTAAAATCATTGTTTCTCCTCTTTTTAAAGAGTGTTTGGGTTTTGGACCAATAAACATGGAACTCATTACTTTGTAATGAATCCGATATATTAAAGCCAATGGAATTGATCCTGGCAACATATCATATCCATGTGTTTTGATTTGAAGTACTAAAGTTTTTAATATTTGTGTATCTTTCAAAGAACATGAAAAATTAGGATAACAATCAAAAGAGATTGGTCCTGTACATAGACTAGATTCTACAGAACTAAGAAGTGATTGTTCAAAATTATTATGTCTTATATCTCTTAAGACAACTAATATTGATGTATCTAAACCTTCTCTTGTTAAAGGTTTGATACCTACTTGTATTAAACCAACATGTAAATATTGATATCCTTTATTTTTATGTTTTTCTAGTGATTTATAAGATAAAAGTTGTATTGTTTCAAATGGTTTAGAGAGTGGAATATCTCTTTCCTCTGTTTTAATTATATAATCTGATTTTAACATATTGAATATTGAAGACTCATATATTTCATTTTTCTTGATCTTTGGAATGACCCAGTTATTTACTGCTTTGTCAAAATTCTCTATTATTATTTCTTCAGTGTTGACAATTTTATTCTTATTTGCACATGTTACCGAGCTGCACGAACCAGATGAAGAGAAGATATAATAATAGAGAAGATATTTTCGGAAATGATGATATTTCATATGAAGTTCTATTTGCCATGGGTATTCCAATGGAGAGCAGAATATACTCCTGGTATAAAAGTACCCTTGATAAAAAGAAAATTTTATATCAAATGGTGGACAGCATTCAATATTCCAGAATCCATTTACCCTCACAAAGTAATGGAACAAATAAAAATATGGAATGCGCAAAAACAAATTGCAGATAGCAGAAAAACAATAACAGCACCGGTGAAGCCCGGACATGAACAATTTTTATTACATAAATCAAGGATGCAATCTCAACTGGCAATGGCGAAAGACCCTGAAGAGATGCAAAATATTTTGATGAAATTTGCTCCTTTATTGCAGGAAGCAAAACCTTCATCATCTTCAGGATCGACAAATGCAGTGGATGAAGATGTTGATTTGATAGAATAACATAATCATTTGTAATATTTGTAATAATTTTATATTTGTAAAATTTGAATTGATATTGTAATAGTTGATATTGTAATAGTTGATATAACATGCAAAAAAAAAAAAATTGAGCGAAATATCTACGCAAGTGTAAAAAAAAAAAATTAAAAAAAAATTAAAAAAAAAAAAATTGTGCGAAAATGACAAACCAAATAATAGTAGAGGGACCCTTATTTTGGCCATATTCCTCTCAAAATTCCTATAAAAGGAGGGGGTATGCTCACTTGAAAGGACACAAGTTTTTCTACCATACTACTTACATTTTCTCTCTCATAATTCCCACTTTCCATTTCCATCCAAGATACTTCCAAGCTTTCTCCCATACTATCTCATACCAAGAACACTTTATTTGTTCTTGAATATCTTTCATTTAAACCTTTCTCACCAATATCCTTGAAGATCTCCAATCTTCAAACAATAGTTGTATCTCCACTCTCTAAACCATTTGAAACAATACAACTTTTATCTTATAAATCACTAGAAAAACATAAAAAGAAAGGATATCAATATTTACATGTTGGTTTAATACAAGTAGGTATCAAACCTTTAACAAGAGAAGGTTTAGATACATCAATATTAGTTGTCTTTAGAGATATAAGACATAATAATTTTGAACAATCACTTCTTAGTTCTGTAGAATCTAGTCTATGTACAGGACCAATCTCTTTTGATTGTTATCCTAATTTTTCATGTTCTTTGAAAGATACACAAATATTAAAAACTTTAGTACTTCAAATCAAAACACATGGATATGATATGTTGCCAGGACCAATTCCATTGGCTTTAATATATCGGATTCATTACAAAGTAATGAGTTCCATGTTTATTGGTTCAAAACCCAAACACTCTTTAAAAAGAGGAGAAACAATGATTTTACATACAGATCTTACCAGATCTAATGCTGTAATTTCAAGATCTATAAAATGGAAGGATGTAAATCTTCCAGATGAATGGGTTTTGGAAGGAGCAGTTAAAGCTACAAATAAAATACATGAACCAAATACTGAGATCAACAAAATAAGACAATTAAATGATGGATCAGTTAAACTGAGTTTTGCTAGAAGTTTCTCCGCTAGAGAAAGAGATAATGCATCTATTTCTAGTACAATAAATTTAGGAAGATTTTCACAGATACCATCTGTGATAGATGTTCCTTACCAAAAACAAAGATTATATTCAACATCAGATGTTGAATATGCAACCTCTTCATTTAGAAAAGCTGATTATTCTACGGAAATTCCTAGACCAGTTTATTCTAAAAAAGAGTATTATTCTAAATCTGATATTAATGCACCCAGTACATCACAAAATATTTATAATAAATCAGACTTTAGTGAACCTAATAGTCCAACACAATCAGCAATAACAGATAATATTGCAAATGAATTAAATGTTATAGAAAAAGAATTTGAGGTAAATAAAATTATATTACACAATGATTTTTATAGCCAGGAAAATACTAGTAAAAGAGAATGGTTTTTTAAACATTATTGTAATATTAGAAAACAAATACAAAAAGATTATTATGAATTTATAAATACTCATAAAATAAATATATTTTTCTTTGATTGGTTTCAAATATATGCTTCACAAAATAATATAGAATTTCCTTTTAAAACTTTAAACCCAATAATTGAAAAACCAAAAGAATGGATAACCATCACAGCATCAAAAAAGATAGTGTCAAATCATCCACCTTTAGGAGGCATAAAGTTAGATGTATCAGGGAATCCAATAGAAGCTATTCCTTACAAAAATATGACAGAAGATTCTCTTACAAATACTAAACATATTATTCAACAAAATAATTATACAAATACACATCTACATACAATAGGAAAACAATTAGATAAGTTAGAAAAATATTATCAAACAACAACAATAAAATCTACAAGTGAAGAAATACCTAACCAAAAATTTAAACAACCATTATTCAAACCTTTTCAAATATCATCTTCTAGTATGCAAACTATATCTAATAAAGATGATTTCAATCAATTTATAAAACAACAATTAAATCGTATAGAAAAAAGTTTAGAAAATAGTAATTCTATAACAAATGAGGTAGTTGCAGATTCAAATGTTAATACTTCTATAGCTAGCAGAACTAGAAATAAAGAAAAAGAAGTTACTTCTTCTAAAATTAATAATTTAGAAGAAAATGAATCTTCAAATAATTCGGATAATTCTGATAGTTCAGATAATGAAATAAGCAAAGCATTTGAACAATTCCAGAATAACAATTCTAATAAAGTAGAAAAAATAGAATGGGATAAATCTATAATACCAGTACAAATGTCTACAGATCTAAAAATAAAACCTATTTCCCAATATCGTTTTAATGCACAATCAATATATTCTTGGAATATAGATGGTATGTCAGAATATCAAATAATAAATGTATTACAACAAATGACAATGGCAGCCAATGCTTATAGAACTCAGTTAACACCTGATGATAAAGCAATTGCTGAATATCTTATTTCTGGTTTCTCTGGACAACTTAAAGGTTGGTGGGATAATTATTTAACTCCCATACAGAGACAAGAAATATTAAATGCCAATAAAAGTTGATGAAGAAAATAATCCTATAATTATAGATGAAGGAACAATATCTGATTCGGTTGCTACACTTATATTATGTATATCCTTACATTTTATAGGAGACCCATCACATATTAAAGATAAAAATGCTGAATTATTAGCAAATCTAAGATGTAGAAAACTTAGTGATTTTCAATGGTATAAAAATACTTTTCTAACCAGAGTCATGATTAGAGAAGATTCTAATCAGCCATTTTGGAAAGAAAAATTCCTTGCAGGATTACCAAATTTACTAGGGGAAAAGGTTAGAAATAAAATAAGAGAAAATTCAGGACAACAAATAATATCTTATTCAAACTATACATATGGAGAATTAATAAGTTTTATACAAAAAGAAGGATTAAGATTATGCCAAGACATAAGATTACAAAGTGGTTTAAAGAAAGAATTAAGACAGACTAAGTCTGAATTAGGAACTTTCTGCAAACAATTTGATAATGATCCATATAAACCTTATCATAAAGAATGTCAAGGAGAATGTTCTAGAAATAGAAATATTAGAAAGCAATACAATAATAAATACAACAATCGATATAATAAAAACATTAAATATAATAAAAGATTTCAAAAATCCTCTAATGAATTCTATAAAAATAAATACAACAATAAGTATACTAAAAAACCTTACAGAAAGACAAATTACAAGAAAAATAAAAATACAAAAGATTACAAAAATATTGAATGCTATAAATGTCATAAGAAAGGTCATACTACAAATTATTGTAGATTAAAAACAAAATTACAAGAATTAAATTTAGAAGAATCTATACTAGAAAAAATTTCAAATCTACTTGTTGAATCTTCTTCGGAGACAGAGGAAACATCTTTCGAGTCTGCTGAAGATCTTCAAGTTGATGAAATATACACATCTTCTTCAGAAACCTCTGATGAAGAAAAACATCTTTATGTTCTAACAAAAGAACAAGAAACAATATTAGAAATGTTAAAACATATAGAGAATCCCCAATTACAAAAAGAATATTTAGATAGAATAATAGATATAAATTCAAAACAAAAAGAGACAAATAAACCAACTATATTACCAAATGTTTCAACTAGTTATTATGATTTAACTAGTATATTAAATAAAAACAAAGATACAAAGAATAAAAATGCAACAATCCCAGATTTACAAAAAGAAATAAAAGAAATAAAAATAGAATTAAAAGAGTTAAAAAATAAACAAAAACAAGATTCAGAAGTTATGAAATTAATACTTACAAAATTACAGACTACAGAAGAGTCTGATCAATCTTCAGAAACAGAACCAGTAAATATAGATAACAATATCATAGAAAATATTTCTAATGTTCCAGAAGATTTTTTATTTGTTTTTAAGAGAGATAACATCAAGAAAATATTTAATAAGAATAACAATAAAATTCTCAGAACAATATCAGTTAGATACAATTGCTCTATTTGATACAGGAGCAGATCTTAATTGTATTAAAACTAATTTGGTTCCAAAATCATATAGAGAATCTACAACTACTAGACTCTCTACAGCAAATAATACCAAATTACAAGTCAAAAGTAAAACTGAAGCTTATATTATAAAATCCAATACATCAATTAAAACAATGTTTTTAGTTGTAGATGATATTCATCATGCAGTTATACTAGGAACAGCTTTTATGAATCTAATTACACCATATAAGGTAGGAATTAATTCTATTTCTTTTAAAATAAGAAATAAAAAATTACATTTTGAATTTTTAGAAAAACCTAAAACAAAAAATTTAGATTTAATAAAAGCTTGTTCTATTCATAAAGAACAAATAAATGCAATAATTAAAAGTAAAATTTTTCAATTACAATCATTAAAAGATACAGTAAATATAAATAAAATAGAACAATATTTAAAGGATCCAAAGATAATTACTAAAATACAAAATCTTAAATTATCATTTGAAAATGAACTTTGTTCAGATCTTCCAAATGCTTTCTGGTCAAGGAAACAACATATAGTTGATCTTCCATATACTCCAGAATTCAGAGAAGAAGATATACCTACAAAAGCAAGACCAATTCAGATGAATGCAGAATTAGAAAAACATTGCAAAAAAGAAATACAAGATCTAGAATCAAAAGGATTAATTCAAAAATCAAGGTCTCCTTGGAGTTGTGCTGCTTTTTATGTCAATAAAAATGCAGAAATAGAAAGAGGAACACCTAGATTGGTAATAAATTATAAACCACTAAATAAAGCGTTAAAATGGATAAGATACCCATTACCTAATAAGAAAGATTTATTAACAAGATTACATTCTGTATGGATATATTCAAAATTTGATATGAAATCAGGATTTTGGCAAATACAAATATCTGAAAAAGATAGATACAAAACAGCATTCACAGTTCCATTTGGGCAATATGAATGGAAAGTAATGCCATTTGGATTAAAAAATGCACCTTCTGAATATCAAAGAATTATGAATAATATATTTATGGATTATTCTAATTTTTGCATTGTCTATATAGATGATGTATTAATATTTTCCAAATCAATAGAAGAACATTTTAAACATTTAAAAACCTTCTTTTATATAGCAAAGAAAAATGGTTTAGTATTATCTAAATCTAAAATGTCTTTATTTCAGACTAAAATAAGATTCCTAGGTCATCATCTGACTCAAGGAACAATTTTACCAATAGAAAGATCTTTAGAATTTGCATCCAAATTTCCAGATAAAATATTGGACAAAAATCAATTACAAAGATTTCTAGGATCTTTAAATTATGTTGTTGATTTTATTCCAAATATAATAATAATTGCAAAACCATTACATAATAGATTAAAGAAAAATCCACCAATATGGACTGAAGAACATACTTCAGTAGTTAAGAAAATAAAAAGTCTAGTATCTGATATACCCTGCTTATATATAGCAGATCCAGATTTATTTAAAATAGTTGAAACAGATGCTTCTGACATAGGATATGGTGGAATATTAAAACAATTACAAAATGGAAAAGAGTCTATAGTTCAATATACTTCTGGTCATTGGAATGATACCCAAAAATCATATTCTACTATTAAAAAAGAAATTTTAAGTATAGTATTATGTATTAATAAATTTCAAAGTGATTTATTAAATAAAAAATTTCTTTTACGTATTGATTGCAAATCTGCGAAAGAAATTTTGCAAAAATATGTTAAAAACTTAGCTTCAAAACAAATATTTGCTAGATGGCAAGCTTTATTAAGTATTTATGATTTTGATATTGAATATATAAAAGGAGATACAAATTTTGTTCCAGACTTTCTGACCAGAGAATTCCTCCAAAACAGACATAATGCCGAGGAAGTCAAAAGACAAAGGAAAGCTACCGGCGGATAATGACAATAATATCCCACGGAAAACGTGGGCAGATAAAGTTGAAGAAGAGGAAGAACTTCTTCAAAAAACCCCAATAGCCGCAGTTCCAATATCCCAAATATCTCCAAATAAAACACCAATATCCATTATTGAAAGCCTATCCAATAGTTCTGAATTTCAAGCATTGCTTGAAAGATTCAATATTCCAAAATCTACAGAAATAGCAGAGACTTCATCAGCAATATCAAAACAACAGCCAACTACTTCAATAACCCAAAAAACCAATAAAGTTTTCAAACCCCAATCCACAGAAATTACTAGCAAAATGCCCACATATAAAAAAGCCGTCCAAACAACACAGTTTGTGGAAAAGTCTTATTATCAATATATTACTACTATAGAAAAATCATATTATGATAAAAATCCATTAATTTCTTTACAAAATTATTTTGGAAAAGATTTTTTCTATAAATCATGGAATATTGCAAAAACTACAGAATATTATCAACATCTGTTGATAATGACAAATTCTGTTGAAATAAAACATCATTTTAATAAAGATAATATAGAGTATGCCTTCTCCAATTTTAAAATAGTGTCTATAATGACACCGGAGCAATGGCAAAAACAATTTGGATCTTTATCTGAGGAAATTGATTTTCCTGCAGGATATAATTCAAATTTATTTTCAAATGTCTCTTTTAATTATTGGGATTACCAACAAGCTTGGTATAATTCCCTATATTTTCAAAACTCCAGGGGTTCACACACCTGGTTAATATTTTTTGATACCAGAAGGATAACGACGAAGAATATTCCATATTGGTTCGCAGCATGGTGGGATCATTTTGGCTCCTGTGCAGAATATTTGAATGATGTAGTGAGACCATCACTACAAGTATTTACGAAGATGTATTCTCCCACAGATGAAGAGAAGATATTTTCGGAAATGATGATATTTCATATGAAGTTCTATTTGCCATGGGTATTCCAATGGAGAGCAGAATATACTCCTGGTATAAAAGTACCCTTGATAAAAAGAAAATTTTATATCAAATGGTGGACAGCATTCAATATTCCAGAATCCATTTACCCTCACAAAGTAATGGAACAAATAAAAATATGGAATGCGCAAAAACAAATTGCAGATAGCAGAAAAATAATAACAGCACCGGTGAAGCCCGGACATGAACAATAATAATAAGAAATAATAATAGAGAATTTTGACAAAGCAGATAATAATAATAAAAACAAAGTAAAAATTATAAGTAAAACAAAATATAAAAACAGTAAGTAAAACAAAATTAAATAACATAATTTAAATGGGGGTTATTAAACTCCCCAAGAATAAAAATAAAAACAGAAAATAAAAAGGAAAGGGAATAAGATTAGGCGGAACTAATTCCAGCCGGTCATAATAATATAAAGAACAGTAAATAAAAGGGAGAGGGAATTGGGTTAGGCGGAACTAATTCCAGCCAGTAATAATAATATAATTATATATAAACAGTATTAATAATAATTAGGCGGTATAAACCGACCCAATTATATAGATATATAATACATAAAACAAAGAAACAAAATTAAAAACAGTATTTAAAGAACTCAAAAAGTAAAAGAATTCAAATCATACCATATATTTATTTCTTCAAAAATATTGGAGATACAACTATTGTTTGAAGATTGGAGATCTTCAAGGATATTGGTGAGAAAGGTTTAAATGAAAGATATTCAAGAACAAATAAAGTGTTCTTGGTATGGGATAGTATGGGAGAAAGCTTGGAAGTATCTTGGATGGAAATGGAAAGTGGGAATTATGAGAGAGAAAATGTAAGTAGTATGGTAGAAAAACTTGTGTCCTTTCAAGTGAGCATACCCCCTCCTTTTATAGGAATTTTGAGAGGAATATGGCCAAAATAAGGGTCCCTCTACTATTATTTGGTTTGTCATTTTCGCACAATTTTTTTTTTAATTTTTTTTTTACACTTGCGTAGATATTTCGCTCAATTTTTTTTTTTTGCATGTTATATCAACTATTACAATATCAACTATTACAATATCAATTCAAATTTTACAAATATAAAATTATTACAAATATTACAAATGATTATGTTATTCTATCAAATCAACATCTTCATCCACTGCATTTGTCGATCCTGAAGATGATGAAGGTTTTGCTTCCTGCAATAAAGGAGCAAATTTCATCAAAATATTTTGCATCTCTTCAGGGTCTTTCGCCATTGCCAGTTGAGATTGCATCCTTGATTTATGTAATAAAAATTGTTCATGTCCGGGCTTCACCGGTGCTGTTATTGTTTTTCTGCTATCTGCAATTTGTTTTTGCGCATTCCATATTTTTATTTGTTCCATTACTTTGTGAGGGTAAATGGATTCTGGAATATTGAATGCTGTCCACCATTTGATATAAAATTTTCTTTTTATCAAGGGTACTTTTATACCAGGAGTATATTCTGCTCTCCATTGGAATACCCATGGCAAATAGAACTTCATATGAAATATCATCATTTCCGAAAATATCTCCTCTTCATCTGTGGGAGAATACATCTTCGTAAATACTTGTAGTGATGGTCTCACTACATCATTCAAATATTCTGCACAGGAGCCAAAATGATCCCACCATGCTGCGAACCAATATGGAATATTCTTCGTCGTTATCCTTCTGGTATCAAAAAATATTAACCAGGTGTGTGAACCCCTGGAGTTTTGAAAATATAGGGAATTATACCAAGCTTGTTGGTAATCCCAATAATTAAAAGAGACATTTGAAAATAAATTTGAATTATATCCTGCAGGAAAATCAATTTCCTCAGATAAAGATCCAAATTGTTTTTGCCATTGCTCCGGTGTCATTATAGACACTATTTTAAAATTGGAGAAGGCATACTCTATATTATCTTTATTAAAATGATGTTTTATTTCAACAGAATTTGTCATTATCAACAGATGTTGATAATATTCTGTAGTTTTTGCAATATTCCATGATTTATAGAAAAAATCTTTTCCAAAATAATTTTGTAAAGAAATTAATGGATTTTTATCATAATATGATTTTTCTATAGTAGTAATATATTGATAATAAGACTTTTCCACAAACTGTGTTGTTTGGACGGCTTTTTTATATGTGGGCATTTTGCTGGTAATTTCTGTGGATTGGGGTTTGAAAACTTTATTGGTTTTTTGGGTTATTGAAGTAGTTGGCTGTTGTTTTGATATTGCTGATGAAGTCTCTGCTATTTCTGTAGATTTTGGAATATTGAATCTTTCAAGCAATGCTTGAAATTCAGAACTATTGGATAGGCTTTCAATAATGGATATTGGTGTTTTATTTGGAGATATTTGGGATATTGGAACTGCGGCTATTGGGGTTTTTTGAAGAAGTTCTTCCTTATCTTCAACTTTATCTGCCCACGTTTTCTGTGGGATATTATTGTCATTATCCGCCGGTAGCTTTCCTTTGTCTTTTGACTTCCTCGGCATTATGTCTGTTTTGGAGGAATTCTCTGGTCAGAAAGTCTGGAACAAAATTTGTATCTCCTTTTATATATTCAATATCAAAATCATAAATACTTAATAAAGCTTGCCATCTAGCAAATATTTGTTTTGAAGCTAAGTTTTTAACATATTTTTGCAAAATTTCTTTCGCAGATTTGCAATCAATACGTAAAAGAAATTTTTTATTTAATAAATCACTTTGAAATTTATTAATACATAATACTATACTTAAAATTTCTTTTTTAATAGTAGAATATGATTTTTGGGTATCATTCCAATGACCAGAAGTATATTGAACTATAGACTCTTTTCCATTTTGTAATTGTTTTAATATTCCACCATATCCTATGTCAGAAGCATCTGTTTCAACTATTTTAAATAAATCTGGATCTGCTATATATAAGCAGGGTATATCAGATACTAGACTTTTTATTTTCTTAACTACTGAAGTATGTTCTTCAGTCCATATTGGTGGATTTTTCTTTAATCTATTATGTAATGGTTTTGCAATTATTATTATATTTGGAATAAAATCAACAACATAATTTAAAGATCCTAGAAATCTTTGTAATTGATTTTTGTCCAATATTTTATCTGGAAATTTGGATGCAAATTCTAAAGATCTTTCTATTGGTAAAATTGTTCCTTGAGTCAGATGATGACCTAGGAATCTTATTTTAGTCTGAAATAAAGACATTTTAGATTTAGATAATACTAAACCATTTTTTCTTTGCTATATAAAAGAAGGTTTTTAAATGTTTAAAATGTTCTTCTATTGATTTGGAAAATATTAATACATCATCTATATAGACAATGCAAAAATTAGAATAATCCATAAATATATTATTCATAATTCTTTGATATTCAGAAGGTGCATTTTTTAATCCAAATGGCATTACTTTCCATTCATATTGCCCAAATGGAACTGTGAATGCTGTTTTGTATCTATCTTTTTCAGATATTTGTATTTGCCAAAATCCTGATTTCATATCAAATTTTGAATATATCCATACAGAATGTAATCTTGTTAATAAATCTTTCTTATTAGGTAATGGGTATCTTATCCATTTTAACGCTTTATTTAGTGGTTTATAATTTATTGCCAATCTAGGTGTTCCTCTTTCTATTTCTGCATTTTTATTGACATAAAAAGCAGCACAACTCCAAGGAGACCTTGATTTTTGAATTAATCCTTTTGATTCTAGATCTTGTATTTCTTTTTTGCAATGTTTTTCTAATTCTGCATTCATCTGAATTGGTCTTGCTTTTGTAGGTATATCTTCTCCTCTGAATTCTGGAGTATATGGAAGATCAACTATATGTTGTTTCCTTGACCAGAAAGCATTTGGAAGATCTGAACAAAGTTCATTTTCAAATGATAATTTAAGATTTTGTATTTTAGTAATTATCTTTGGATCCTTTAAATATTGTTCTATTTTATTTATATTTACTGTATCTTTTAATGATTGTAATTGAAAAATTTTACTTTTAATTATTGCATTTATTTGTTCTTTATGAATAGAACAAGCTTTTATTAAATCTAAATTTTTTGTTTTAGGTTTTTCTAAAAATTCAAAATGTAATTTTTTATTTCTTATTTTAAAAGAAATAGAATTAATTCCTACCTTATATGGTGTAATTAGATTCATAAAAGGTGTTCCTAGTATAACTGCATGATGAATATCATCTACAACTAAAAACATTGTTTTAATTGATGTATTGGATTTTATAATATAAGCTTCAGTTTTACTTTTGACTTGTAATTTGGTATTATTTGCTGTAGAGAGTCTAGTAGTTGTAGATTCTCTATATGATTTTGGAACCAAATTAGTTTTAATACAATTAAGATCTGCTCCTGTATCAAATAGAGCAATTGTATCTAACTGATATTGTTCTGAGAATTTTATTGTTATTTTTATTAAATATTTTCTTGATGTTATCTCTCTTAAAACAAATAAAAAATCTTCTGGAACATTAGAAATATTTTCTATGATATTGTTATCTATATTTACTGGTTCTGTTTCTGAAGATTGATCAGACTCTTCTGTAGTCTGTAATTTTGTAAGTATTAATTTCATAACTTCTGAATCTTGTTTTTGTTTATTTTTTAACTCTTTTAATTCTATTTTTATTTCTTTTATTTCTTTTTGTAAATCTGGGATTGTTGCATTTTTATTCTTTGTATCTTTGTTTTTATTTAATATACTAGTTAAATCATAATAACTAGTTGAAACATTTGGTAATATAGTTGGTTTATTTGTCTCTTTTTGTTTTGAATTTATATCTATTATTCTATCTAAATATTCTTTTTGTAATTGGGGATTCTCTATATGTTTTAACATTTCTAATATTGTTTCTTGTTCTTTTGTTAGAACATAAAGATGTTTTTCTTCATCAGAGGTTTCTGAAGAAGATGTGTATATTTCATCAACTTGAAGATCTTCAGCAGACTCGAAAGATGTTTCCTCTGTCTCCGAAGAAGATTCAACAAGTAGATTTGAAATTTTTTCTAGTATAGATTCTTCTAAATTTAATTCTTGTAATTTTGTTTTTAATCTACAATAATTTGCAGTATGACCTTTCTTATGACATTTATAGCATTCAATATTTTTGTAATCTTTTGTATTTTTATTTTTCTTGTAATTTGTCTTTCTGTAAGGTTTTTTAGTATACTTATTGTTGTATTTATTTTTATAGAATTCATTAGAGGATTTTTGAAATCTTTTATTATATTTAATGTTTTTATTATATCGATTGTTGTATTTATTATTGTATTGCTTTCTAATATTTCTATTATAAGGTTTTCTAGAACATTCTCCTTGACATTCTTTATGATAAGGTTTATATGGATCATTATCAAATTGTTTGCAGAAAGTTCCTAATTCAGACTTAGTCTGTCTTAATTCTTTCTTTAAACCACTTTGTAATCTTATGTCTTGGCATAATCTTAATCCTTCTTTTTGTATAAAACTTATTAATTCTCCATATGTATAGTTTGAATAAGATATTATTTGTTGTCCTGAATTTTCTCTTATTTTATTTCTAACCTTTTCCCCTAGTAAATTTGGTAATCCTGCAAGGAATTTTTCTTT
The DNA here is from genome assembly GCA_036186865.1 of Eustoma russellianum. Taxonomy (NCBI): domain Eukaryota; kingdom Viridiplantae; phylum Streptophyta; class Magnoliopsida; order Gentianales; family Gentianaceae; genus Eustoma; species Eustoma russellianum. The sequence goes on along the minus strand of AP025066.1, from coordinate 7,163,856 downwards.
CCAAAATGGCTGATTAGAATCTTCTCTAATCATGACTCTGGTTAGAAAAGTATTTTTATACCATTGAAAATCACTAAGTTTTCTACATCTTAGATTTGCTAATAATTCAGCATTTTTATCTTTAATATGTGATGGGTCTCCTATAAAATGTAAGGATATACATAATATAAGTGTAGCAACCGAATCAGATATTGTTCCTTCATCTATAATTATAGGATTATTTTCTTCATCAACTTTTATTGCATTTAATATTTCTTGTCTCTGTATGGGAGTTAAATAATTATCCCACCAACCTTTAAGTTGTCCAGAGAAACCAGAAATAAGATATTCAGCAATTGCTTTATCATCAGGTGTTAACTGAGTTCTATAAGCATTGGCTGCCATTGTCATTTGTTGTAATACATTTATTATTTGATATTCTGACATACCATCTATATTCCAAGAATATATTGATTGTGCATTAAAACGATATTGGGAAATAGGTTTTATATTTAGATCTGTAGACATTTGTACTGGTATTATAGATTTATCCCATTCTATTTTTTCTACTTTATTAGAATTGTTATTCTGGAATTGTTCAAATGCTTTGCTTATTTCATTATCTGAACTATCAGAATTATCCGAATTATTTGAAGATTCATTTTCTTCTAAATTATTAATTTTAGAAGAAGTAACTTCTTTTTCTTTATTTCTAGTTCTGCTAGCTATAGAAGTATTAACATTTGAATCTGCAACTACCTCATTTGTTATAGAATTACTATTTTCTAAACTTTTTTCTATACGATTTAATTGTTGTTTTATAAATTGATTGAAATCATCTTTATTAGATATAGTTTGCATACTAGAAGATGATATTTGAAAAGGTTTGAATAATGGTTGTTTAAATTTTTGGTTAGGTATTTCTTCACTTGTAGATTTTATTGTTGTTGTTTGATAATATTTTTCTAACTTATCTAATTGTTTTCCTATTGTATGTAGATGTGTATTTGTATAATTATTTTGTTGAATAATATGTTTAGTATTTGTAAGAGAATCTTCTGTCATATTTTTGTAAGGAATAGCTTCTATTGGATTCCCTGATACATCTAACTTTATGCCTCCTAAAGGTGGATGATTTGACACTATCTTTTTTGATGCTGTGATGGTTATCCATTCTTTTGGTTTTTCAATTATTGGGTTTAAAGTTTTAAAAGGAAATTCTATATTATTTTGTGAAGCATATATTTGAAACCAATCAAAGAAAAATATATTTATTTTATGAGTATTTATAAATTCATAATAATCTTTTTGTATTTGTTTTCTAATATTACAATAATGTTTAAAAAACCATTCTCTTTTACTAGTATTTTCCTGGCTATAAAAATCATTGTGTAATATAATTTTATTTACCTCAAATTCTTTTTCTATAACATTTAATTCATTTGCAATATTATCTGTTATTGCTGATTGTGTTGGACTATTAGGTTCACTAAAGTCTGATTTATTATAAATATTTTGTGATGTACTGGGTGCATTAATATCAGATTTAGAATAATACTCTTTTTTAGAATAAACTGGTCTAGGAATTTCCGTAGAATAATCAGCTTTTCTAAATGAAGAGGTTGCATATTCAACATCTGATGTTGAATATAATCTTTGTTTTTGGTAAGGAACATCTATCACAGATGGTATCTGTGAAAATCTTCCTAAATTTATTGTACTAGAAATAGATGCATTATCTCTTTCTCTAGCGGAGAAACTTCTAGCAAAACTCAGTTTAACTGATCCATCATTTAATTGTCTTATTTTGTTGATCTCAGTATTTGGTTCATGTATTTTATTTGTAGCTTTAACTGCTCCTTCCAAAACCCATTCATCTGGAAGATTTACATCCTTCCATTTTATAGATCTTGAAATTACAGCATTAGATCTGGTAAGATCTGTATGTAAAATCATTGTTTCTCCTCTTTTTAAAGAGTGTTTGGGTTTTGGACCAATAAACATGGAACTCATTACTTTGTAATGAATCCGATATATTAAAGCCAATGGAATTGATCCTGGCAACATATCATATCCATGTGTTTTGATTTGAAGTACTAAAGTTTTTAATATTTGTGTATCTTTCAAAGAACATGAAAAATTAGGATAACAATCAAAAGAGATTGGTCCTGTACATAGACTAGATTCTACAGAACTAAGAAGTGATTGTTCAAAATTATTATGTCTTATATCTCTTAAGACAACTAATATTGATGTATCTAAACCTTCTCTTGTTAAAGGTTTGATACCTACTTGTATTAAACCAACATGTAAATATTGATATCCTTTCTTTTTATGTTTTTCTAGTGATTTATAAGATAAAAGTTGTATTGTTTCAAATGGTTTAGAGAGTGGAATATCTCTTTCCTCTGTTTTAATTATATAATCTGATTTTAACATATTGAATATTGAAGACTCATATATTTCATTTTTCTTGATCTTTGGAATGACCCAGTTATTTACTGCTTTGTCAAAATTCTCTATTATTATTTCTTCAGTGTTGACAATTTTATTCTTATTTGCACATGTTACCGAGCTGCACGAACCAGATCCTTCGAACATATCTTCCATTTTTATATATGCTTTCTTTTATATTTGTTTGGATCTTTGGCTACAAACACTTTGACGCATACAGGATTTATTGCTCTTCAAAACGAGACTGATTATATAATTAAAATCAGTAAAAATAACAAAGCAAATAAATGGGGGTTATTAAACTCCCCAAGAATAAAAATAAAAACAGAAAATAAAAAGGAAAGGGAATAAGATTAGGCGGAACTAATTCCAGCCGGTCATAATAATATAAAGAACAGTAAATAAAAGGGAGAGGGAATTGGGTTAGGCGGAACTAATTCCAGCCAGTAATAATAATATAATTATATATAAACAGTATTAATAATAATTAGGCGGTATAAACCGACCCAATTATATAGATATATAATACATAAAACAAAGAAACAAAATTAAAAACAGTATTTAAAGAACTCAAAAAGTAAAAGAATTCAAATCATACCATATATTTATTTCTTCAAAAATATTGGAGATACAACTATTGTTTGAAGATTGGAGATCTTCAAGGATATTGGTGAGAAAGGTTTAAATGAAAGATATTCAAGAACAAATAAAGTGTTCTTGGTATGGGATAGTATGGGAGAAAGCTTGGAAGTATCTTGGATGGAAATGGAAAGTGGGAATTATGAGAGAGAAAATGTAAGTAGTATGGTAGAAAAACTTGTGTCCTTTCAAGTGAGCATACCCCCTCCTTTTATAGGAATTTTGAGAGGAATATGGCCAAAATAAGGGTCCCTCTACTATTATTTGGTTTGTCATTTTCGCACAATTTTTTTTTTTTTTTACACTTGCGTAGATATTTCGCTCAATTTTTTTTTTGCATGTTATATCAACTATTACAATATCAACTATTACAATATCAATTCAAATTTTACAAATATAAAATTATTACAAATATTACAAATGATTATGTTATTCTATCAAATCAACATCTTCATCCACTGCATTTGTCGATCCTGAAGATGATGAAGGTTTTGCTTCCTGCAATAAAGGAGCAAATTTCATCAAAATATTTTGCATCTCTTCAGGGTCTTTCGCCATTGCCAGTTGAGATTGCATCCTTGATTTATGTAATAAAAATTGTTCATGTCCGGGCTTCACCGGTGCTGTTATTGTTTTTCTGCTATCTGCAATTTGTTTTTGCGCATTCCATATTTTTATTTGTTCCATTACTTTGTGAGGGTAAATGGATTCTGGAATATTGAATGCTGTCCACCATTTGATATAAAATTTTCTTTTTATCAAGGGTACTTTTATACCAGGAGTATATTCTGCTCTCCATTGGAATACCCATGGCAAATAGAACTTCATATGAAATATCATCATTTCCGAAAATATCTCCTCTTCATCTGTGGGAGAATACATCTTCGTAAATACTTGTAGTGATGGTCTCACTACATCATTCAAATATTCTGCACAGGAGCCAAAATGATCCCACCATGCTGCGAACCAATATGGAATATTCTTCGTCGTTATCCTTCTGGTATCAAAAAATATTAACCAGGTGTGTGAACCCCTGGAGTTTTGAAAATATAGGGAATTATACCAAGCTTGTTGGTAATCCCAATAATTAAAAGAGACATTTGAAAATAAATTTGAATTATATCCTGCAGGAAAATCAATTTCCTCAGATAAAGATCCAAATTGTTTTTGCCATTGCTCCGGTGTCATTATAGACACTATTTTAAAATTGGAGAAGGCATACTCTATATTATCTTTATTAAAATGATGTTTTATTTCAACAGAATTTGTCATTATCAACAGATGTTGATAATATTCTGTAGTTTTTGCAATATTCCATGATTTATAGAAAAAATCTTTTCCAAAATAATTTTGTAAAGAAATTAATGGATTTTTATCATAATATGATTTTTCTATAGTAGTAATATATTGATAATAAGACTTTTCCACAAACTGTGTTGTTTGGACGGCTTTTTTATATGTGGGCATTTTGCTGGTAATTTCTGTGGATTGGGGTTTGAAAACTTTATTGGTTTTTTGGGTTATTGAAGTTGTTGGCTGTTGTTTTGATATTTCTGATGAAGTCTCTGCTATTTCTGTAGATTTTGGAATATTGAATCTTTCAAGCAATGCTTGAAATTCAGAACTATTGGATAGGCTTTCAATAATGGATATTGATGTTTTATTTGGAGATATTTGGGATATTGGAACTGCGGCTATTGGGGTTTTTTTGAAGAAGTTCTTCCTTATCTTCAACTTTATCTGCCCACGTTTTCCGTGGGATATTATTGTCATTATCCGCCGGTAGCTTTCCTTTGTCTTTTGACTTCCTCGGCATTATGTCTGTTTTGGAGGAATTCTCTGGTCAGAAAGTCTGGAACAAAATTTGTATCTCCTTTTATATATTCAATATCAAAATCATAAATACTTAATAAAGCTTGCCATCTAGCAAATATTTGTTTTGAAGCTAAGTTTTTAACATATTTTTGCAAAATTTCTTTCGCAGATTTGCAATCAATACGTAAAAGAAATTTTTTATTTAATAAATCACTTTGAAATTTATTAATACATAATACTATACTTAAAATTTCTTTTTTAATAGTAGAATATGATTTTTGGGTATCATTCCAATGACCAGAAGTATATTGAACTATAGACTCTTTTCCATTTTGTAATTGTTTTAATATTCCACCATATCCTATGTCAGAAGCATCTCTTTCAACTATTTTAAATAAATCTGGATCTGCTATATATAAGCAGGGTATATCAGATACTAGACTTTTTATTTTCTTAACTACTGAAGTATGTTCTTCAGTCCATATTGGTGGATTTTTCTTTAATCCATTATGTAATGGTTTTGCAATTATTATTATATTTGGAATAAAATCAACAACATAATTTAAAGATCCTAGAAATCTTTGTAATTGATTTTTGTCCAATATTTTATCTGAAAATTTGGATGCAAATTCTAAAGATCTTTCTATTGGTAAAATTGTTCCTTGAGTCAGATGATGACCTAGGAATCTTATTTTAGTCTGAAATAAAGACATTTTAGATTTAGATAATACTAAACCATTTTTCTTTGCTATATAAAAGAAGGTTTTTAAATGTTTAAAATGTTCTTCTATTGATTTGGAAAATATTAATACATCATCTATATAGACAATGCAAAAATTAGAATAATCCATAAATATATTATTCATAATTCTTTGATATTCAGAAGGTGCATTTTTTAATCCAAATGGCATTACTTTCCATTCATATTGCCCAAATGGAACTGTGAATGATGTTTTGTATCTATCTTTTTCAGATATTTGTATTTGCCAAAATCCTGATTTCATATCAAATTTTGAATATATCCATACAGAATGTAATCTTGTTAATAAATCTTTCTTATTAGGTAATGGGTATCTTATCCATTTTAACGCTTTATTTAGTGGTTTATAATTTATTACCAATCTAGGTGTTCCTCTTTCTATTTCTGCATTTTTATTGACATAAAAAGCAGCACAACTCCAAGGAGACCTTGATTTTTGAATTAATCCTTTTGATTCTAGATCTTGTATTTCTTTTTTGCAATGTTTTTCTAATTCTGCATTCATCTGAATTGGTCTTGCTTTTGTAGGTATATCTTCTTCTCTGAATTCTGGAGTATATGGAAGATCAACTATATGTTGTTTCCTTGACCAGAAAGCATTTGGAAGATCTGAACAAAGTTCATTTTCAAATGATAATTTAAGATTTTGTATTTTAGTAATTATCTTTGGATCCTTTAAATATTGTTCTATTTTATTTATATTTACTGTATCTTTTAATGATTGTAATTGAAAAATTTTACTTTTAATTATTGCATTTATTTGTTCTTTATGAATAGAACAAGCTTTTATTAAATCTAAATTTTTTGTTTTAGGTTTTTCTAAAAATTCAAAATGTAATTTTTTATTTCTTATTTTAAAAGAAATAGAATTAATTCCTACCTTATATGGTGTAATTAGATTCATAAAAGGTGTTCCTAGTATAACTGCATGATGAATATCATCTACAACTAAAAACATTGTTTTAATTGATGTATTGGATTTTATAATATAAGCTTCAGTTTTACTTTTGACTTGTAATTTGGTATTATTTGCTGTAGAGAGTCTAGTAGTTGTAGATTCTCTATATGATTTTGGAACCAAATTAGTTTTAATACAATTAAGATCTGCTCCTGTATCAAATAGAGCAATTGTATCTAACTGATATTGTTCTGAGAATTTTATTGCTATTCTTATTAAATATTTTCTTGATGTTATCTCTCTTAAAACAAATAAAAAATCTTCTGGAACATTAGAAATATTTTCTATGATATTGTTATCTATATTTACTGGTTCTGTTTCTGAAGATTGATCAGACTCTTCTGTAGTCTGTAATTTTGTAAGTATTAATTTCATAACTTCTGAATCTTGTTTTTGTTTATTTTTTAACTCTTTTAATTCTATTTTTATTTCTTTTATTTCTTTTTGTAAATCTGGGATTGTTGCATTTTTATTCTTTGTATCTTTGTTTTTATTTAATATACTAGTTAAATCATAATAACTAGTTGAAACATTTGGTAATATAGTTGGTTTATTTGTCTCTTTTTGTTTTGAATTTATATCTATTATTCTATCTAAATATTCTTTTTGTAATTGGGGATTCTCTATATGTTTTAACATTTCTAATATTGTTTCTTGTTCTTTTGTTAGAACATAAAGATGTTTTTCTTCATCAGAGGTTTCTGAAGAAGATGTGTATATTTCATCAACTTGAAGATCTTCAGCAGACTCGAAAGATGTTTCCTCTGTCTCCGAAGAAGATTCAACAAGTAGATTTGAAATTTTTTCTAGTATAGATTCTTCTAAATTTAATTCTTGTAATTTTGTTTTTAATCTACAATAATTTGCAGTATGACCTTTCTTATGACATTTATAGCATTCAATATTTTTGTAATCTTTTGTATTTTTATTTTTCTTGTAATTTGTCTTTCTGTAAGGTTTTTTAGTATACTTATTGTTGTATTTATTTTTATAGAATTCATTAGAGGATTTTTGAAATCTTTTATTATATTTAATGTTTTTATTATATCGATTGTTGTATTTATTATTGTATTGCTTTCTAATATTTCTATTATAAGGTTTTCTAGAACATTCTCCTTGACATTCTTTATGATAAGGTTTATATGGATCATTATCAAATTGTTTGCAGAAAGTTCCTAATTCAGACTTAGTCTGTCTTAATTCTTTCTTTAAACCACTTTGTAATCTTATGTCTTGGCATAATCTTAATCCTTCTTTTTGTATAAAACTTATTAATTCTCCATATGTATAGTTTGAATAAGATATTATTTGTTGTCCTGAATTTTCTCTTATTTTATTTCTAACCTTTTCCTCTAGTAAATTTGGTAATCCTGCAAGGAATTTTTCTTTCCAAAATGGCTGATTAGAATCTTCTCTAATCATGACTCTGGTTAGAAAAGTATTTTTATACCATTGAAAATCACTAAGTTTTCTACATCTTAGATTTGCTAATAATTCAGCATTTTTATCTTTAATATGTGATGGGTCTCCTATAAAATGTAAGGATATACATAATATAAGTGTAGCAACCGAATCAGATATTGTTCCTTCATCTATAATTATAGGATTATTTTCTTCATCAACTTTTATTGCATTTAATATTTCTTGTCTCTGTATGGGAGTTAAATAATTATCCCACCAACCTTTAAGTTGTCCAGAGAAACCAGAAATAAGATATTCAGCAATTGCTTTATCATCAGGTGTTAACTGAGTTCTATAAGCATTGACTGCCATTGTCATTTGTTGTAATACATTTATTATTTGATATTCTGACATACCATCTATATTCCAAGAATATATTGATTGTGCATTAAAACGATATTGGGAAATAGGTTTTATTTTTAGATCTGTAGACATTTGTACTGGTATTATAGATTTATCCCATTCTATTTTTTCTACTTTATTAGAATTGTTATTCTGGAATTGTTCAAATGCTTTGCTTATTTCATTATCTGAACTATCAGAATTATCCGAATTATTTGAAGATTCATTTTCTTCTAAATTATTAATTTTAGAAGAAGTAACTTCTTTTTCTTTATTTCTAGTTCTGCTAGCTATAGAAGTATTAACATTTGAATCTGCAACTACCTCATTTGTTATAGAATTACTATTTTCTAAACTTTTTTCTATACGATTTAATTGTTGTTTTATAAATTGATTGAAATCATCTTTATTAGATATAGTTTGCATACTAGAAGATGATATTTGAAAAGGTTTGAATAATGGTTGTTTAAATTTTTGGTTAGGTATTTCTTCACTTGTAGATTTTATTGTTGTTGTTTGATAATATTTTTCTAACTTATCTAATTGTTTTCCTATTGTATGTAGATGTGTATTTGTATAATTATTTTGTTGAATAATATGTTTAGTATTTGTAAGAGAATCTTCTGTCATATTTTTGTAAGGAATAGCTTCTATTGGATTCCCTGATACATCTAACTTTATGCCTCCTAAAGGTGGATGATTTGACACTATCTTTTTTGATGCTGTGATGGTTATCCATTCTTTTGGTTTTTCAATTATTGGGTTTAAAGTTTTAAAAGGAAATTCTATATTATTTTGTGAAGCATATATTTGAAACCAATCAAAGAAAAATATATTTATTTTATGAGTATTTATAAATTCATAATAATCTTTTTGTATTTGTTTTCTAATATTACAATAATGTTTAAAAAACCATTCTCTTTTACTAGTATTTTCCTGGCTATAAAAATCATTGTGTAATATAATTTTATTTACCTCAAATTCTTTTTCTATAACATTTAATTCATTTGCAATATTATCTGTTATTGCTGATTGTGTTGGACTATTAGGTTCACTAAAGTCTGATTTATTATAAATATTTTGTGATGTACTGGGTGCATTAATATCAGATTTAGAATAATACTCTTTTTTAGAATAAACTGGTCTAGGAATTTCCGTAGAATAATCAGCTTTTCTAAATGAAGAGGTTGCATATTCAACATCTGATGTTGAATATAATCTTTGTTTTTGGTAAGGAACATCTATCACAGATGGTATCTGTGAAAATCTTCCTAAATTTATTGTACTAGAAATAGATGCATTATCTCTTTCTCTAGCGGAGAAACTTCTAGCAAAACTCAGTTTAACTGATCCATCATTTAATTGTCTTATTTTGTTGATCTCAGTATTTGGTTCATGTATTTTATTTGTAGCTTTAACTGCTCCTTCCAAAACCCATTCATCTGGAAGATTTACATCCTTCCATTTTATAGATCTTGAAATTACAGCATTAGATCTGGTAAGATCTGTATGTAAAATCATTGTTTCTCCTCTTTTTAAAGAGTGTTTGGGTTTTGGACCAATAAACATGGAACTCATTACTTTGTAATGAATCCGATATATTAAAGCCAATGGAATTGATCCTGGCAACATATCATATCCATGTGTTTTGATTTGAAGTACTAAAGTTTTTAATATTTGTGTATCTTTCAAAGAACATGAAAAATTAGGATAACAATCAAAAGAGATTGGTCCTGTACATAGACTAGATTCTACAGAACTAAGAAGTGATTGTTCAAAATTATTATGTCTTATATCTCTTAAGACAACTAATATTGATGTATCTAAACCTTCTCTTGTTAAAGGTTTGATACCTACTTGTATTAAACCAACATGTAAATATTGATATCCTTTCTTTTTATGTTTTTCTAGTGATTTATAAGATAAAAGTTGTATTGTTTCAAATGGTTTAGAGAGTGGAATATCTCTTTCCTCTGTTTTAATTATATAATCTGATTTTAACATATTGAATATTGAAGACTCATATATTTCATTTTTCTTGATCTTTGGAATGACCCAGTTATTTACTGCTTTGTCAAAATTCTCTATTATTATTTCTTCAGTGTTGACAATTTTATTCTTATTTGCACATGTTACCGAGCTGCACGAACCAGATCCTTCGAACATATCTTCCATTTTTATATATGCTTTCTTTTATATTTGTTTGGATCTTTGGCTACAAACACTTTGACGCATACAGGATTTATTGCTCTTCAAAACGAGACTGATAACCCAGCGTGTACAAAGCAAACACTCACCAAAGATTTACACAAATATAATTAAAAGATATATCAAACTGAATGAGCTGTCGGTAGATCTGAACCGTTTGGCTCTGATACCACACAGGATATTGGAACTGCGGCTATTGGGAAACGAGACTGATAACCCAGCGTGTACAAAGCAAACACTCACCAAAGATTTACACAAATATAATTAAAAGATATATAAAACTGAATGAGCTGTCGGTAGATCTGAACCGTTTGGCTCTGATACCACACCACAAACAGGAATATAAACTACCGACACTAACAGATAATAATAATAAACAAAATAACAAAGCAATAATAAAAACAAAGTAAAAATTATAAGTAAAACAAAATATAAAAACAGTAAGTAAAACAAAATTAAATAAACTCCAAAGGAGACCTTGATTTTTGAATTAATCCTTTTGATTCTAGATCTTGTATTTCTTTTTTGCAATGTTTTTCTAATTCTGCATTCATCTGAATTGGTCTTGCTTTTGTAGGTATATCTTCTTCTCTGAATTCTGGAGTATATGGAAGATCAACTATATGTTGTTTCCTTGACCAGAAAGCATTTGGAAGATCATATATATATATATATATATATATATATATATATATATATATATATATATACTTTCGTCACATTTTCTTAAATACACACAACTATAATAATCAAAAATACAAATATATGCTCCAATTGTGCATGAAAGTAAAAACAATTAAGGAAATACATAGAAAGTACAGATGAATACTTACGTTGCCTGAATTATACTATACCATGTTGAAATCGGGGTTAGATTGGACTAAACTTTCTTCTTCTCCTTCTTTTCCCTTTTCTTCTCTCTTGTTCACCTTCACTCTTGGCTCTCTTCTTATTTTTCCTCACATCACTTTTTTATTTCTTCTTATACACTCAAATGGTCGTTTCTTTGAATTTTGTGGGAGAGATAAGAAAGAATGGTGTATTTAAGTAATGAGTTAAGGAAAGATAATGGGTTAATGGGTGTAATAGTTGGAGGTTACAGAAGATAATGAGATAGTGGTAATTAATAGGATTTAATAGTTTTATTTTTTTTTCTTATCTTTATCGGTTACACACAAAATACATATATAATTTATGTTTTATTATTATACGTTTTATACACAACCGTTGCACACACATTTGCACTATTAATATATTTAAATCTTTATTTTTCAAAGAACTGGGACGTAACACATACGTTAAGTGATCACTGCGGTATATTAGTAGATACATAGTGTAATCTGAATGGACCACTTAATGTGTAGACAATCGTATGGTTACAGTCCTTGATGGTAGGTGTTATATCCTGTGTTACACATGGGATCATAGGGTTCCATTTGTGAATACCGAGGAAAAAAATAGTCACTTCAACAACTTGTCTTTATCTTAGTAGGAAGTCTCACATGGTATCCAAATGTTTGTTTGATATTTCACAAATTGTCTAAACGCTACGAAATTACACCTAGCATCCAAACTGTTACAATCCGAATTTTTGAGAAAGACGAATAATAAAAACTAAATATAATATAGTATAGCAAAGAGGGAAAAAGTTTATTATACAGCAGAATTATATCTAAGTCACATTCAATTATCATTACTTGATGTAACTGAACATGTTCTAATAATTTCACTGATGTCTCACTTCTATATAATATTTGTGTCCTATATATTAGTGTAGTGGTACCAAGGAAGAAGGAAGGAACCTAAAACAATTTTCTTTCAAATGCTAACACAAAGTCTTTCAAAAGCATATGTCAAGCCGTACCCCCACTGTAGCGGATGAGATCAGAGGAGGCCAGTTATGAGGCAAAATTTGAGGCCTCCAATCACGCGACCCCACGTGTAAAAAAGAGCCCGCTGTTTACTTTTTTTTCTTTTTCTAAAAAAGACTCTTTTGTACACATGGCGTCGCGTGATTGGAGGCCTCATATTTTGCCTCATAACTGGCCTCCTCAGATCTCATCCGCCACTGTAGTGCCTCAAACGTGCGTTATTGAACGCAAATAAATCGGAGAATTTATCGGTCAGATATTAACCAAAAACCCACCTTGCAAACTATAATCGTCTGTCTTTCCATCAATTTTGTGGAGGAAACGACAACAACGCTAAAAACGCAACAAATCAAAGAGAACCTTCTTCGCTATCACAACGATTTGAGTTAGTCGGCAATGGAGGACCCAACTCACACTCTCTTCAATACAGCCATGATGGTATTGTTTTACCCAGCCGTGTATTTTTTCTCTGCGTCAATTCCTATCTTGACAATATATAAGAAAATGGCGACAAGCGGCGGCAACCAAAGTACCACGGTTCAAATTTTGGAGATTCCAGAGGATAAGTTGGACATGTAGAAACAGAGACTTTTGTGGTTATATTATGATAACCTTCTTCACTGTCGAGCATTGAATAAGAAAGCTAAGTGACTGATTCAAGGTAAGTGGTCTATCTATGCTCGTTATGTTGTCATGCATCAGAGGTAAGTGGTCTATTTGTGCTTGTTATGTTTATCATGCATTAGTATGTTGTTTGTTGCATATCAGTAATTGGATTTTCTCTGTATGTGAGTTGTGTGTATATGTGAAACATGTATGTAAACTGGGTGTATGTAGGGTTGTACGATTTCAATGCGTATTGTATATGTATATGGATGTGTGTGGGTATACATACACGTATATATGCACGTGTATGGGCGCGAGCATATGTATGAGTATGGGTCTACCAGATTACGTATGATATGCATTTGCATTCATGGTACGAGCATTGTATTGCATTTGACAGGTTGTGCCTAACATGGGCACGGTTATTGATGGATAGTAATGGATGGCAGGCTGCGTCTAATATGGGCGCAAGTGCCGAGGACGGCAAACTGCGTCTAAATGGGCGCAGGTGTCGGGGACAACAGGCCGGGTCTAAATGGACACGGGTGTCGGACGGTAGGCTGGGTCTAGATAGACACGGGTACCGAGGCAGGCCGGGTCTAAATGGGCACGGGTGTTGACAACGGCAGGCTGTGTCTAACATGGGCACAGGTGTCGGGGTGATAGACTATATCACCATTAGGTCCCAGGATCATGCATTGCACGGTAGAGATATATGCATCGTGCATGACATGTCTTTTGTTGCGCGTGACACGTAGAGAGGGACATGCATCATGAAGTTGCGCATTATTATATGGAGTGACTTACCTTCGCAAGTTTATCTACTTCATTGGTATGTTTTGTTCTCTTCTTTGTTATGTGATTATTTGTTTGTTGTGTATGTCATATTTGAGAAGAGCATGCATCATAGTAATTGAGGTTGAGCTGATGAATTATTTATTTTGTGTTTTTGAAGTGTTAACGGTTAAGATAATTAAGTGAAATTATTTGTGGACTAAGGACATGTATGTTAACTATAAAGGTTATTTGCATTTGCTTCTGCATGTATGATTTCTATAACAAGTATATGTAGGTTGCTTACTGAGCCCGTTGATTTGGGCTCACACCACCACTCACCAGTTTTGTAGGCATGAGAAGTTAGAGTATGCTTACACAGGAGTTGGTATACCATAGAAGATTGAGACGGGAGATTTCGAGACTAAGATATTCAGAAAAGACTTTCGAGGGTTGGTTAGACAGTTATTTCGATATTCGAGGTTTATGTATTTTTGGGATTAGTGTTTACATACATTTGACTATTGTATTGATTACAAATTCTTAGACATTGTATTAATGATGATGATTATTTTATCGAGGATTTTAGTAATGACTTCCGCTGACATCGATTTACGTTATTATGATGACGTGTAGTTGATTTGTATCGACGCCTTGTATTCTCCTTAGCGAGATACGGCGGGTGAGTCGTTTCGAGTACTAGGGCTCGGGACAGATCGCTACAGTTGGTATCAGAGCATGGCTCAAGATCCACGGCAGAAGCATAGATTTAAGCTATGATCTTAAAAAATTAAATTACAATTTTGTTCTTAAGTCACGATCTTAGACATAAGTATCGATTTTTAGTCGTAAGCAATGATTATATATTGGGCATGTTATTGGAAATAAAACGTGATCTTAGGAACTAAGTGATGATTCTACCCGTAAGTCACGACTTTATACATAAGCGACGATCTGGATTAAGAGTTGATATTTGACTTAAGGATTGATTTTAGTCATAAACGCTGATTATATGCTAAGTATGATTTGGAAATAAGAAGTGATCTTAGACATAGACGATGATCGTAGGCCTAAGCGGCGATCCTAGAAAATAGATGCATGACTAGGATATTATATGCTCTACGTGATAACGATTTGTCATTACAACAGAGCTTACACACGTGACTTACACTAACTCATAACATCAGTACAGAGTTGTATTATTACCCATATGATAAAATATATACACCACGATATATTATTTCACGATTAAATCATGTTATAGATGCTTTTGCCCCATATGTTCCTTACACACTTTACTAGTAACCAGTCAAAGTTTAAGTCAGTGCCATGTTAGTTAATAGATGTGGTTTGTTGTGTATCCACCAAACGTTTTAAGGATGTTGTACCAAGTAGTATATGTTTTGAGGAAAACCATTTGAACTGGAAAAAAAAACCGAAAAAAAAAACAAAAGGAAAAAAAATATACATACTGTTATCGTCTTTCTATGGTAATGAAGATAATGGTACACAGAGACGTTGTAACGTCGCATCATAAACTATTACGAATGTAGTGATACACTAGTACCCCTTGTTTGTGTGTTGCATACACAAGTAGACGGGTATGCTGCATATACATGTTACCATAGACAACTCACTTGTTAGAAAGTGAAACTATCTCAAGCCACATCTACAAGAATTCAAAGATAGCCTGATATCTCAGCCAACTTAGAGATATCATAGCCCACACGTATTTATGCTTGACCATTGTACAATAGTCAAGCTATATATATATATATATATATATATATATATATATATATATATATATATATATATATATATATATGGTGTAAACAATGAAGGTATCAAACTATTTACCAAAAAAAAGGGAGGAGACGTTATAGATCATTAATAAATCATATACCAACAGTACCTTAAATGTTGTGATTATTGAGTATTATACCAATTATCACAGACATAGCGACAGACAAAAATCGTCGCAATTTCGTCGCTATATGCCTTTAGCGACGAATGGCGACGAAATCTGCAGGTCGTTATACGGCTTGTCGCAAAGTGATTTTCGTCGGTGAAGCGTCGCTATATTGCGACGAGAAAAGGCTCGTCGGCGGTTCGTCGCACAATTACGACGAAACTCTGTCAGGTCTGCGACCTGTTATTTCTGTCGTCGTTTCGTCGGTATATCTTTTATCGTCGCTATTTTTAAATTTTTGATTTTTTTTTATTTCCGGTCTGCGACATTTCTGTTTCGTCACAGATTTTCGTCGGTATATCTTTTGTCGTCGCTATTTTAAAATTTTTGATTTTTTTTATTTCAGGTCTGCGACATTTTTGTTTCGTCGCAGGTTCGTCGCTATCATTTAAATTAATATTAAATATTAATTTAATATTAAATATTAAAAATTTATAATTTATTAATAATATCAATATATTATTAATTAAATAGTTTTTATTATTCTTATTTAATTTTTATAATATATTTTATTTTGTATATTAAATCATTTGTACGAATATTATACAGAAATACGGTATTTGCGTATTGAAGTTCGTATAATTAAACAACACAAAAGAAATAGAATCCGTATAAATGTCTGATAAAATATAAAAGAACAAAGAATATGTAAATACAATAAATGAAATAGTCTGTACAAAAAATCAAAAAATGAAATACTATGCAGAGGAAGATGGAGGGGGATCATGCGGAGAAGAGTGACCATCAGGAGGGCGAGGCTGAGGCTACGAGGAGCTGGAAATGAAAGAGATGATGAGATGCGATAGCTGCGAGATTTGCTGGTTCGTCGCCTGCTGCACCTGCATCGTCTGCTGCTGCGCTTGCTGAAGTGCCTGCTGAACCGACTGCTGCAGTGCCTGCTGGGTCTGAGTCAGCTGCGACTGCAGTGCCTGTACGCTCTCCTCATGCTGCGCCCTGATGGTCTCCATCTCATGCTGCAGCGCTGCATGATCTGATTCCAGGCGTAAAATATCCTCTGGGGTCGCAGAAGGCGCGGAGGTGCTGGCCTCAGAGGAAGCACCTGAATGCAGAACTTCGGGGAAGAATCGCGGCGCTGCTGATCCAACCCCGTACACCTCCCTCTTCTTCTTATTCTGAGGGCCGATGGTCCGAACCGCATCCCAATAAGTGCGGTTCTTGTCGGCCTCTTCTCCCCTATGTGCGAGTAATCTGTTGTACTTGTCCTGAAATGAGAATAAGAATTGTTAGGGTTTAGGGTTTAGAAATAAAATAAACTAAGGAAAAAACAAATGATATCGTAGTCTACTTACACTGATGTCGCGGGCCTTCGCCGTGATCCAGTCCTCCGTCCCGTCGGAGGCTTTCTTCCGATGCGTCTTGTAGAAGAGATCGTAGGAGGCTGGCCACTCCCACGTCTCCTCGTGCTGAAAGAATGAAATAAAATATGTTAGTGAAATCCAGAATTTTAAAAATTTCGGCATGACCTATTCGTTTATCGGAAGTATCCCGGCCTTAAAGGCCTCTCCCAAGTCAAATCAAAAATAAAAAGAAAAAGACAAATGGACACATATACTACTTAAATTAACCATATACGAATACCAAAAAAACAACAGCGCAACATAAGAAATCAATGAATATAAATAATCCACTTAAGTCAATGAATCTAAATAATCCACTTAAGTCAATGAATCTAAATAATACAATGAAATCAATGAATCTAAATAATCCAATATTAAAATACTTACCATCGAACGCATCGTGGTGGCGTGGGAAACCGAACCACCTGAGTGTGTGGCAGGTGCTAGGCCCTGTATATTGCCGCTGCGCCGGTTCGCCGCGTTCCGGGCGCTGCGGGCTTGGGTAACAGGGTCCGTCCACCCTTCTATCCACCCCGCCCAGGTGGCCTCGGATACGTAGGCAGGCCTGGCAGAAATGGGGTCACGCTCCCACTTAGTCTTGTGCGAGTTGACGAAGTCCCTGTAGCGTTTGACGGCCCTCTGCCGCCAGGCCTGCTCCACGTCGTGGGCGATGTCAGCTGTCCAGCTGTACGCCTTCTGCAATTATTATACAGAGGAAAAATAAAAATATGGTTAGAAAAGTAATGATCGATTACGCATCAAAAAGTGAAATTCATCAAATTTGAATACCTGAAAGTCATCCCAGTAGAACCTACGTGTCTCAGAGGTGACACGGGACCAGGCATATCCAACTGGGTCCTGCCTCAGGTGGAAGGACCGAGTGATGCAACCGAAAATCTGGCCCGAGTCCGGTGCAAACCTGAAAGAGGTGAAGTTGTTAGGAAAAAATAACGCGTTAAATATATTTGAAAACGTGTTAAAAAAATAAATCATTACTTACGTATGGGTATCATGTGACCAAGGGAGGGCACAACGCCCTGGTATGACACCCTCGTCCGATGCCGCATCAGACGCCGGATGAGGTGCTGAACCGGTGGGTGTGGGTGGTGTCGTAGATCTGGGGGGTGCGGACCTATCGGCAGACCCTAAAAGGTCCGCGTCCGCAGCTAGAGCGGCGGTCGAAACCGAACCAAGCAGCTCATGCTGAGAAAGGAAGAGATTAAACTCTCCTGAGAGGGCCTGTGTAGCTGGTGGGTAGGTGGATCGAGTCGGTAAACCCTCACTAGCCATCAGATCTGCAAGGGTGAAAAATTTAAAAGGCACATTCAACAAGTTTAGGGTTGGTTGGCCAGACAAATAAGATGTCCAAAAAATGACAAGTGTTTACATACATTTTGTTGGACCGTGCACCTGCAATAAACACCACTAGAGGGAGGGGTGAATAGTGGTTAGCGGAAATTACACTACAACCCTTTGTTAAAATCCCCTTTGAAAACAGAATCTGAGACCACCTCAGATTCAGAACCTGTTTTTTAAAAATTCACAAATAATTGTACACAACTCCAAAAATTATGAAACTTTTCAGAATTGAACTCCAATGAGTTAAAAATACTCTGTCCAAAAATCAGACAAAAATAAGATCGTTTGACCCTTGAAACAAATAAAAAGATTCAGATGGTCAATCAGGACTGAATTGGACAGAATGTTGCTGATTTTGCAAATAGTGTTTCTCTTTGAATACTCAACCAAAAAGGTTGATCTTTATATCGAAACACTCCTTAGGATGTGTATATGAAGTTTCCAAAAGTACCTGACCTTAAACAATTCTTTAAAAATACAGAATTTAAGTTTTCTCAAAACTGGTCAGATTACAGCCAGATTAGAGCAGTTATCTTGCAAAGACTGAAATACTAACTTTTCCTTGCTCAAATCAAGTGATTCTTGTTGCAAATGAAAGTTAACAGTCTGAAGTATAACTCCACCAAAAATCAAGAATTTTGAAAATGTTTAGCTATTTTTTCAAATTGTGTGAAGTTGGGTGAAAACTGCAGTCAAAAACGGGCAGAAAACAGAAATAAAGAAACAAGAGAAAAACACCGAGGATTTATCCTGGTTCGGTCAATGTGACCTACTCCAGTCCCAAGGAACACCTTTCCTTGGATTTCACTGTGAAATGAGCACCTTACAACAAGGGCCAAGCTTGATCCTTGGGTTATACACCAACCCTATTCAAGACTTGGATAATCACCTTCTAAGCAACACTTAGTTGCAACTCCTCTAACACCTATTGATGTAGCCTTATAAAGATGGCTAATCAATCTTACAAATGAAGCTCAAGAGGCTTGTAGCACAACAAAATATCAAGAACACCTTTGCTACAACAAAATACAACAACAAGAACAAGAAGATGAATATGAAAGCTATAGAATGCTTGTGAGTTTCAAGTGTGTTTCATCTGCTGCACCAATGCCTCTATTTATAGTGTGATTTGAGCCTTGAAGATAAGAATGCCAATGTGTCATCATCTTCATCATCAACTCCAAATGTCTTCTCATCATTGGTTGGCTTTCTACACTTGGCAAAATAAAGCACCATGATTGGTCCACCTTGGCAAAATGATGTGGCTGAAAATTACACCTTGGATTTATCTTGGAATTATCTTGAAACCAAGATGATAATAAGGCCATAACCATTCCACCATCTTCTCAACTCTTTGGCAAGATAATAGGCATGTGGGAGACCAAGTTAAATTCAAATTTCAGCTTCAAAGTAAGTAGTAGCCGTTGGCTTACTACTTTTGTTTTCAAAAATAGTTTTCTTTTTCCTTAATAAAAATAAGAAAGGATAATACCACCAAATTATCCTCAACTTCAAGCAACATAATAGGGCATGTGAGAGCTCCATTTGACTTCCAAAAATCTGCTGAAAATACCCAAGAAAAACACATAACCGTTGGGTATATTTTTGAAATATCCAAGTTGGCATTTTTGCCAACTAGCTCCTTTTTGGTTGGTCCACTTGTCTCCAACTCATAAAATGAACTCCACATCATATCCACCTTATCAATCACGTTTCTCCACATATATATAAGTGTAGCAACTCAGATTTTTGAAGAAGAAATAAATAAATAACAATTGACAAGATTATGCCAATGTGTAACACCGAAATTCCCCAATATTTCTTCTTATATGTTAAGAACATTTCCACACCTTTGACACCTTTAATATCTCTGAATAATAATGATAAATATTCTCTTATAACATATATAATAGGGTCTTCAAGAAAAAATAGAATGTGACATCTCAAATCGTCACATATCCAGCTATAGTCAATAATACCATCGGTTGAGAGAATAAGATATAAGATCACCATATTATCTTCAAAATAACAATAACACAGCTCCAAAATGAAGATAACAGTATGCTCAAGAGATTCCTTGAGTGAAATACCAAAAATACCCTCGGAGTGAAATGACCAAAAAACGCCTAGTGTGAGAAAACTCCAGAAATGACCCCGATGGTCAGAAATAACCATGATACCAACTTTGTCATCATAAATAGTAGAAGAATATGCTCTTGAAATATTTCTACCATATCATGTTCCTAAAAAACTCAAAATACCAATTTTGCCCTTTTTGGTAAGTTGTAGAAACTTCCAAGGCACGTTAGTCACAAGACAATAATAATCACCAAAAACACATAATAAGCACATAATGAACATGTATAAATCATGTACAAATGAAAACAACCATTTTATCACATTTTAGAAAATTATTTCTAAAAACCCTAGACATCGATCGATGTGCACCAACCTGAGAGACCGATGTCAACTTTTTCAACTTTTAATCACATATAACACCATGTATGACATTTTTAAGTATTAACCACTTAAAATCATGACTTTGAAAATTATCCAAACATATTTCTCAACACATTTAATGCAAGATATTAAAAATTTTGAAAATTTCGGCATGACCTATTCGTTTATCTGAGGTTTCCCGGCCTTAATGGCCTCTACAAAGACAAATCCAAATCCAACAACATGACATGATTAACCAAACTACATAATCAAACTTCATCATCAAATTATTACACTTGAAAGTATACATCACCAACATACTTGCTTCATATGTCGTCGGACATGGAAACCCAACCCCGCAACACCCAAACACCGCCGCCCACAGCCCACCCCCGCCCACAGCCACCGCCGCCCAAAACCACCCCGCCCCAGCCACCCCCTTCCCCGCCAACAACCACCCCCGCCCACAGCCCACCACCGCCAACAGCCACCCCCGCCAACAACCACCCCGCCCACAGCCCAACACTTGCCACAGCCACCCAACCCCGCAACACCAAGCCACCCCCGCCATAGCCTACCCCCGCCCACAGCCACCCCGTAATACTCAGCCACCCCGCCACAGCCCACCGCCGCCCACAGCCACCGCCGCCACAGCCAACCCCCGCCCACAACCACCTCCGCCAATAACCCAGCCACCCCGCCCACAGCCACCCCCTTCCCCGTAACAACCCAGCCACCCCCGCCACAGCCACCGCTGGAAATGCCGTCGTCATTCCAGGGAACATCTCTGCACCTCGACGGGACATCTGGCTGGAAGTAATGAGACACGAAGGTCGAGGCTTCCTCCGTCAGGTAGGCATTGCACATCGAGGCCTCGACTTTGGCCTTGATCCTGATGTTCAGCTTCAAATGCCTGAGATATCTGTTCATATAGTGAATACTCCAACGTCACATGATGAAACAAATTGGTAAGCATGCTCGCGCTTAGACACATAAGAACGTCACGTAATAAATAAGAGTACCTCTCGAACGGATACATCCACCTGTACTGAACAGGACCACCAACGCGTGCCTCGTATGGTAGATGAACTGGCAGGCGTTCCATTGAATCAATGAAGGCCAGAGGGAATACAGTTTCCAGCTTGCATAGGATCACTGGGATTTCGCACTCCAGTCTTGACATATCATCCGCCCTGAGTCTCGTGGATGTAAGACATCTGAAGAACAGACTCATCTCGGTAAGTGCTTCCCATACATTGGTTGGAAGCAGCTCACGGAATGCAATGGGCATCAACCGTTGCATGAACACGTGGCAGTCGTGGCTCTTCATCCCGTGCAAACCGCGTTTATTCACGTCGATGTTCTTCGACAAGTTCGAAACATGGCCGTCAGGAAATCTAGCCGTCCCAGCCACGATAACAACGCACTGACCTGCTCCGCAGTCAGTGTGTACGAGGACTTTGGCATGTAGGATGTGCCAACGGGATGCAGCTCCGGTCGCATTTTGAGGTCGCGCATATCAAGTCGTGCCTTCAAATTGTCTTTTGTTTTTCCAGGCACATTCAGCACTGTATTGAAGATGTTGTCAAACACGTTCTTCTCAATGTGCATGACATCCAGGTTGTGTCGGATCATATTGCTCTTCCAGTACGGAAGCTCCCAGAATATGCTTCTCTTCTTCCATCCGATACAGTCACGGGCCATGTCTGCGTTGTGGCTGCCGTCCGGATCATCAGCGACCCCCACGAATCCACAACTGTCTATCTCCTCCAACACCTCCGCACCCGTGAGAAGCTCGGGCTTCGTGTCCTTCTCGACGATGCCAGGCATGAACGCCGTCACGTTCTTTTTGTACAAATGACGTTTGGGTAGGGACTTCCTATGGCTGTCGAACCAGCAAATCTTACGTCCATGTTTCAAGGACATCGTCTTTGCTTGATTCATGCAGTAAGGGCAAGCGTATTTCCCCGCTGTACTCCACCACGACAACATAGAATAAGCCGGAAAGTCGCTGATCGTCCACATACCCAAGACGGGGTCTTCATGTAGAAATAAGAGGGTTTGAGTGATTTCAAAATAAGAAACGTTGAATATATATATATATATATACAAACGTGTATAAGTGTGTACATGTATGCATGATAACTTGCCATTACTTGCCTTATTTAGCTTATATATTATGTTGCCATACTAACGAGCCATGAAGCATTAAAGCTTACATCATATGGCGAACATTTGTTGAGTTTATACTATTTTCAGGTGCCACCATTAATGAACTAAAGTAGTTCATTAAGTGAAGTACTTAGTTTAATAAACTAAGTAGTTCATTAAAGGAAGATTCATTTGGAAAAGGCACAAAGGCAACAAGGCTAAGGAAGGAAAGTTTTCTCCTCCTCTCCTCATTAATATATACACACGCCACATATATATAATATATATATATATATATATTCAGATTTTTTTTGAAAAAGGCACATACACATGTATTCCAACGTACTACCGACACGTTATATATTTTACGTACGTACGTTAACGTCACACCACTATAATTAACTCATATTTATGAGTATATTCAGGTCCTATATCATATGATATAAGATATGGTGATGAAAAATTAAATACGACACGATAAAAGGTTCTAAACCGAAATTTGTCGTATCGGGCGAATACCGAAACTTCGCCAACGTGTCACATACTTGCCATAAATAAATGGCCAGCCCATATACATCAAAAAAAGGATGAAAATTTCGTGCTACACATGGTGTGATCAGCCAAAAATACTTTCGATGTTGGCACACACAAATCACCCCACATTTAGGCCAAAATGTGAAGATTCCAATTTTAATTTTGTCACATGTTTATGGTACCACTTTAAATCAGCCAAGTGCTGAAATTTAAAGTATATATTATATATATTATGTATAACATAATATATATATCATGTGCAAAAGTTGGAATTTAAATTAGAGAAAAATCGGGTAATCGATAAATATCGAAAATTCGGTTTTCTACGCACATAACATGGAACGTTTTTCTTGAACATCATGTGACACGTATCTAGACACTTTTTACATATAATATACATCTTAAAGTGTTCTAGAAAATTAAATTAAGGGCTGATTGGAATATTACATGTGTGTATTATTAAATGTGCACTATTTTACAAAGTTAGCAAAAATAAATTTCAGCACATGTACATACACATTCCAACGTTACTACAGCTGAGATGGAGCACATGTGGAGCCTTGTTGGCATATTTATTGGTCAAGGATCAATCATACAATGTTGATGAATCAAAGAGAGAAGCTACAAAAGGTAAGTATTCAACATATACCTCTCTTATGTCACATGCTGAAAATTTCAGCATGCTACACACATCTTGGCCGATTTCTTCATGGCTAAGATAACATATTTTGTCAATTTTTATTAAAGGATTAATTGAAGATGTTATGGAAATGATTTGAATATTATGTAAGGTAATTAAGTGTGATATTTTACATATCACACATGCTGAAACTTTTCAGCATGTGTGAAGGTTGTGGTGGCCGAATTTTAAACTCTTATTGTGTCCAAGTTCATTCTTCAATTGTTAGCAAGACTTACCATATATGATTGATTCATTTTTATGATAAAAATTCAAAGGAAAATGGTAAATAATCTGATTTTACTCCATAATGCACATGCTGAAAAATTCAGCATGGCAAGACACTTATTGGCCGATTTTTTGGTTGGAAAAGGAGGATATTTCTTGTCTTGAAATTTATGAGAGGATTTGTGATTTATGGTATGACTTAATGGTTGATTTTTTGGCAAATATTAAGTGATTATTTTCAGATTTTCCATGTCATCAAATGATGACAACATTGAGCCAATAAAGAGGTGCCAAGTAAGCGAAGACTAAATGATGGTCCAATAGAATGATGCCAAGTAAGCAAAGCATTGTCACCATGATGTCTTACACTCTCTCAAGCACTTAAAAGGAAATTTTCAAGAGGGGGAGATGGCAAGGGGGGACGGCTGCAATGCTATAAGGAGAGAAGAGAAGAACAAACAAATACAACACCAAGAATTGCATTCTAAAGTGATCAAATTGCCAAGCTTCTTTTCTCCTACACTTTCTTTCTCTCTTTTTTTTGTAAAAAGCCTATTGTACTTTGCATCTTTCAATCTTGAATTGGCTTCATAGAAACCACCATTCATACATCTTTGTAAAAGATTGATCAAGGTGTGATCAATCTTCATTCTAGCGAGGTGGTGGTGTTCGTGCAAATTGTACTTGTCATACAAGGTTTGTAAAGGGTTGGAGTTAGGTGTAACTCTATCAACCCTGCGGTAAGGTGTACTGCGTGTGTGTGATTAGTGTGAACCAAGGAAGGTGTTCCTTGAAGACTGGAGTAGGTTGTTTATAACCGAACCAGTATAAAATTCTTGGTGCAATTTACTTTCAGCATTTACTTTTCAGTTTCTGCACTGTTTATACATTTTGTTCACGTTCGTGAAAATAGTAAACGAATTTCAAAAATTACAAAAATTTCCAGAAACATACCTACACGTTCTAGGGTTCATTTGGGACAAGTTTCAACCCTTTTGGACAAGTATAAGTCAACCAAACATCAAAAGTTCTGAGACTAGTGCAGTCTGATTTTCAGACTTGCAAAGGTTGAGACTTTGGTTGTAATTGACCTACTTCTCAAAAGAATTTTCCAAAAATGTTTCAACCCATTTAAATATAGTGTGTGAAGAGTTATTGGTCAAATTTTCAGATCATTTGGACGTTCACACAAATAGGAATTAATTTTTCAAAACCATCTACCGTTTCTGGCAGAATTGCACAATCTGAGTGCCAACGGTTTTTGAAGGGGTTAAAGGTTGAATTTTAATTTGAAATTTTTAGGGGACCCTCATAACATCTGAGGCTAAGTTCTCCCAAAATTTCATAATTTTTGGAGACCTCTAACCTGGTTTTAAAAACATTTTAAAACAGGTCCTGAAAACAGAATCTGTTTTCAGAACTTGAATTGTTCAAGTTTAAAGAAATTTTAAAAAGCACACTTTCCGCACCATCTATTCAAACCCCCCTTCTAGTGGTGCCTTGCAGATCCTACAAGTGGTATCAGAGCGCAGGAATACTCATTACAAGGAATCCAACGATTCAGTGAGATGGCATCCACAAATCTCAAAACCGAACAAGAAGGTATGTCGAGCCAAAGGCCTCCACTTTTTGACGGTGAGTCCTTTATTCAATGGAAACTTAGGATGAAACTTTTTCTTATGGCTATAGATATAGATCTTTGGTCAATAATTGAAGATGGTCCATATGTCCCATCTAATGTATCCACTGTAGACGGAGTTACTTTAGAAGTTATTAAAACTAGACAAGAATATACGAGTGATGATAAAAAGAAACTTAGTATGAATGCTAGGGCTATGCAATTGCTTTTAAACGGATTAAGTAAAAGTGAGTCTAGTTATGTGTCAAATTGTTCGAGTGCACAAGAAATGTGGAGAATTCTAGAAATGAAACACGAAGGCACGAGTCAAGTAAAAGAGTCAAAAATTAATATGCTCATGTCTACTCTTGAGTCTTTTAAATTGTTGCCCAATGAGTCGATTGTAGATATGGATTAACTAACATCTATAACTCTCTTGAGTCTCTTGGTAAGGCTTTTACTACGCAGGAAAAGGTACAGAAAGTCCTAGAAGCCTTCCTTCGGAATGGGACCCAAAAGTGACTGCTATAGAAGAAAGCAAGGAAACCAAATCAATAAAGATGAAAGAACTAATTGGGTCACTCAAAGTTTATGAAAACAAACTTACTATTCGGAAATCGGAATCATCTAAACAAGGTAAAACAATTGCTTTTAAATCAAATGAATACGTCTCCCCTCCCTCCGATCACGTAGATGATAGTGATTCCGAATCAGATAATGATGACTTAATCCTATTGGCTAAAGGACTAAGAAGATTCATGAGAAAGTCATTTAGAAATAAAAACAAGGGCACTACATCTAAGAGAAATAAAAACAAGTCAAATGATAAGGACATTAAATGTTATGAATGCGGCAAACTCGGACACTTATCATATGACTGCCCAAACAAAGAAAAGCAAACTAATAAATACCCTGACATGGAGCGGAACAAAAATAGACTCGTCTCAGATCCTAAGCAAAGGAAACGTGCACTAAAGGCCTCCACATGGAGTGACTCATCAGACTCTGAAACTGAGACCGAAGAGGAGACCGCTCAAGTTTGCTTCGCTTCAAAGGCGTCTAATGAGGTATCATCCGATTCTGAATCTGACTCTGAACCTTCTTATGATGATCTTTTTAGTCAGTATCTTGAATTACATAAATTTACTAAGACTCTCGCAAAAGAAAAGAAACGTTTAATTGAAGACAAGAAACTGTTAGAATCTTCTAACGAGAATCTTGTCGCTCAATTAAGCGATTCAAAGAAAGAGTCTTCATGTGTCATCATTGCATTAAAAATCGAGATCTCATCATTGACTTCTCAAAATAATGAAATGAAATCCGAGATTTCAAATTTGAAATCAAAGAATACAGATTTAGAGAAAATGATGAAACAATTCGATACAGGGTCAAACATGCTGCATCGCATCATATTATCGCAAAAGCATGACAGTGACAAAACTGGATTGGGATACGTTGATACTAACGAAGTATCAACCAAACCAACCAAGTTTGTTGTGTCTAAGAAACTAGACACCCCTAAGCATCAAGTGGCGTCTAAGATGACGCAAAAAGCGCCCCCTTCCACACGCCCCACTCCCTCATATCATGTGAAATATAACGTTGTACCATATAGATATGAGAAGAAAAGAACAATGCATACACGAAATACATATCATCCACGCACTACGCACACGCACACAAGGACATATCAAAAGCGTCCTTCATTCAATGAGTATAGAGGAGTCCTTGGGCAAAGACCCAAAGTACATGCACCACATGTATATTATATCGCACCTTCATTCTTGCCATTTGATAGACCGAGAAGGATCACCCAAGTATGGGTACCGAAAGGTACCTTTACCAAAAGGTGATTAACTAACTCGAAAGGACCCAAAATTAAAAGGGTACCTAAATCACCTTTTCACATTGCAGGGAGACCACTCATCAAAAGACACATCAATAAAGTGGTTCCTTGATAGTGGTTGCTCGAGGCACATGACGGGTGACCCGAGCCTGTTCTCCAAATTAAAGGTCACAAAAGGTGGATCCATGACCTTTGGAGACAACAATGAAGGCAAGATCATTGGAAAAGGTACGATTGGCAATCCGAATACACTTCAAATCTCCAACGTATTTTTGGTAAGCAACTTATCCTACAATCTTCTTAGT